>PVLA01001035.1:0-398589 GCA_004027455.1 Hydrochoerus hydrochaeris
TCCCCCCTCCCCTCCTCCCTTGCTTCCTCCCCCTTCCCTCTCTCTCTCCTCTGCTGTCCTTCCTTTATGCTAGGGAGTGAACCCAGGGCCTCTGAAACCTGGGCAAGTGCTGACCACTGCACTGGTGACTGGGCCTTGGTCTTCCTGAAGTCCCAGGCCCGCCTTGTGCCTGTGACACTCCCACCCCAGCCTCTGAAGTCCCTGGGATTAACAGGTCCCAGAGCTGCTGAGGTGCAGGTGAGGGGTACAGGTCAGGGTGCAGAGTCCCACCCACTCCAGGAAACAGGATTCACCTTCTCCCTGGGCCAACCTGGTGCTCTCAGCTGTCCCAGCCAGGCCTCTCCAACCGGTGCCCAACGCCACCTACCTGTCCCCATCACATCTGACCAGCCAGCCACCAAGGTCCTGGCCTCAGTTCCTCCATCTGCATCACAGACCTCAGCTGGGTGCCCAGTCCTGTGGCACTGCTGTCCTGTGGGCAGGCAGTGCCCATCCAAGCCCTACAGGGACCAGGGACCAGCACTCAAAGGACAGTGGCCCCGGGGGCGGGGAGGCCACAAGGCACTGTCACTGCGGTCCAGATCAGATGACACCCAAACCTGGACCAACGTCACAGATCCCCAGCCTTGGAGTGCAGTCAGTGGGCATGGGGTAGGGGTGTCCCCACCCGGGAGACCAGCAGGGACTTCGAGGCCCCCTACCTGGACCCTGGCACCCTCAGGCTGGCCAACGGCCTCAACTCCTCTCAGGAACTGGCTGCTGCTGCGGTGCCTTGGTCACAGAGAGGGTCCCCTCCCCAGGAAGTGAGCCCCAACCAAATGCAAGGCCTGAGTCCTCAGATCCGTGCCCCTGGCCCTTGTTATTTTTAATTAGGAGAGAGTGTCTGGCTAAACTGCCCATCTGAACCTGAGCTTTCAATCCTCCTACCTCAGCCTCCTGGATCGCTGGATTGCACAGAGCAGTGCTAACCCAGAACCCAGTGTGACTCCTCCTGTGTGTTTTCCTATGCACAGGACCCAGGTCCCACGTCAACGTCACTGAGCACCTGTTTGCTGGCCAGGCGGTTCCCTGCCAGCTGCCGGGCCGTGGGGAGGTTGCACGGCCAGCTGCTGCTTCCCTGCCTCCCACTCGCTGCTGGACTGCTCTGCGACTCAGAGCAAGGGCTGCTCCCAGCCTCAGTTTCCTCACCTGTACACTGACACTGTGCCCAAAGGTCCTGGGGCCCAAGTGTCCCCAGGCTGGACTGCCATCCCCACTGTCCCAGGCCACCCAAAGGGTCCAGCGCCCTCATGAGCAGTCCCAGCCCAGCCCCGCCCAGCCCCAGCAGACCCCCGTGGGTCCAGAGGAGGAGGCAGGCCCAAGGCAGGGGTGCAGGTGTGGGGACGGGATGCTCATGGCCACAGCCACGGCCATCTCACCCCATGGTGGGGAAGTAGCTGGCCTGGAGTCACAGCGCCCAGCTCAGTGGGCACAGCCTGGCCAGTACTGGCCTTGGCCACACCAGCATCTTCAGGCTGTGGATGACGTTTGCCTCACTGAGCCCTCACAAGTGGCTGGCGGCTCTGTGAGCTCCATCCTGCACCCCCAAGATGCTGTCCAGGAAGCCTGGGCCTGTCTGTGCCGTCCTCGGGGCATGGACCCGTCCTGACTGCAGTGGGGAGGGCGGGAGAGGTGGGACTTCAAGGGTGTCTGAGCCCCCAGACCAGAGGAAGGGGCAGCCTAGGGCTGTGCAGGCCGGGGGGGAGGCGGGGGGCTGCCATGCCAGAGCTGGGGTGGGGAGCAGAGACCCCCATAGAGCACTTGGAACCACTCAGAGCCTGGCCCTCTGCTGGCTGCTGAGGAGCAGAGCAGGCTTTGGGGTGGCCACTGTACCCCAGCAGCTCCTTCCCACTCCCCCACAGCTTCCCAAGACACTGCCAGCCTGGAAAGTAAAGCTTGGGGCCAGGCTGCGTGCCTATAGCCCCACCATTCAGGAGGCTGAGGCAGGAGGATCTGTGTGAGTATGAGGCCAGTCTGGGGGGCTGCTCCAGGGGAAGGAGCCCGGCAGGAGTCAGCAGGGACAGATGGAAGAGCCTCCTGTCCCAAACTGCTGGGGACATGGCTGCCTGTCCGGTCCATGCGCCAGAGCTGCCAGGGCCCTGGCTCTGGGGCTTGGTAGTCAGGCAGGGATGGGCCAGGGTAGAGCGCATCAAAACCCTGCCTGCACGCCGCTGTCTCTGCTTCCTCTGGAAGTGTCAGGAAAACAGCAGGAAGCAAAAGGAGTGACAACTTCCACCTCCTCTGAGGAGGTCAGGGTTTGGCAGGGAAGGGGCTGGCCACCTGGCTGTCTGCTGGGTCCTGGTCCTGGGCACACAGGAGGGTGTGTGGACAGCCCAAGGTGGCCCGTGGTGGCCCGGCCCCTTCTGGGAGCAGATGGGCCTGGCGTCTTGCATGGCCAGCAGCATGGGCTGTGTGACCTGGGGCTCCATGGTGCCATCACCAGCACTGACTGAGGTCTGCCGGGCCCAGCTGACAGAGGCAAGGCGAGGCCCTTGGTTGCATGGCCCCTAGGAAACCAGTTCCGCCACAGAGGGAGGGGCTGGGAAGCAGGGTCCCAACCCAGGCCCAGACAGGCCACATCACAGCCTAGGAACGCCCACAGCAAGACGCGGTGGTCTCCAGCTGTGAGGCCTGGGGTCATCTGTGACAGGCCTCCCAGGCTTCGGCCAGGCCCTGCTGTCCACTGCCATTTCGACAGCAGCAGCCTGTCCCGCCCCCACCTCCAGGGGAGGAGATGCTGAATCTCCGGGGCCAGGGTCCACCTTGAGCAGGGGGGCAGAAGCCAGCTGTGATAAGGCACTGGGGCCACTGAGCTCAGCCCCGCAGGCCTTCCGGGTTGCCCGGGCAGGCATCCGGGAACCTCAGTGGGAGCCCCAGGCTGGGTGGGGGGAGGTGGTGTGTAGGGGCTTAGCAACACCACCGTGGGGACCCAGGGCCTCTGGGCCTCGCGTGACAGCCATGGCGGAGAGCGACAGGCTGCCCTTGGAGTGAAACTCGTGTCATTTTGTGATCCCCCACCACGATCCTCCGGCTTCCTTCTGTGCCCCACACAGGCTGCTTCTGGCTCCCCAAGTGCAGAGGACACAGCAGACAGGGCCACCTGCAGCCACCACTGAGTGTCACGGAAAAGGAGCCACACCAGCCCAGGGCCTGGGCCGCCCCCTCCTGCAGCACAGCCAGGCAGAGCCAGGGACTCACCCCAAACCCACTGCAGCAAAGCCTGGGGACCCTGTCCCTGGCGACCCAGAGCCAGCCCTTTGTTGCCAGGGTTCCCATGGTCCTCGCCCAACGGGGCAGGGCCTGGGCAGGAAGGGCTCAGATGGGAAAGACAAGGAAGCAGAGGGTGAGGGCGCCGGGTGGGCAGAGGTCCCTTGGGATGGGCACTGATCCCTCGGGGACAACGGCAGCCACAGTGGCTGGGGTGCAAAAGATTGGAGTCAAAATTCAGCCGGACGCGGAGCCACACCCCTGTCATCCCAGCACTCAGGAGGCTGAGGCAGGAAGGTCACTGTGAGTCTGAGGCCAGCCTGGGCTACACAGTGAGTGCAAGCCAGCTTGTGTCATATAGCAAGACCCTGTTTCAAAAATAAAAATAAAAATAGAGTCAAAATAAAGGGCAAGAGACAACTATAAAGGACAAGAAAATGGGAACCGGGAAAGGAAGAAACAAGTCGCTGAGCTTTTGCCTCATTCCAGAAAGAAATCAAATAGTACCAGGTGCTGGGGGAGGTGCAGGAGAAAGGGGGCGGGGAGCCTGTCACAGCACTGAGCCAGAGACCCCTCACCCAGCTCTTCCGCATCTGGGCGTCATCACCCCACAGTGAGGAGCAGGCGCCGCGCGCACAGCAGCACAGCTCAGTACTGCGGATGGCGAAGCGGCCTGTGTGTCTCGGCAGGTGAACGGATAAACGACAGCTGTGTTCACACACCATGGGGTACTCCTCTGTTACAAAGCAGGGTAGATGTGTGTCACTTACAGGAAAATGCATGCACCTTGAAAGTATAATGTTAAGTGAAATAAATCAGACACCCAAGCTTAAGTATGGCATGATTTCCTGGACGTGAGAAACCTGAATTATAAACAAGGATAAACTAAAAGACAGATAATAGGATTAGGTATAGTGGCACATGCCTGTGACCACAGTACTCCAGGAGGCTGAGGCAGGAGGATCACTGTGAGTTTGAGGCCAGACTGGGCTCACAGTGAGGTCAAGGCCAGCCTGAACTACACAACGAGACCCTGTCTCAAAAAATATCTATGTATCTATATACAGAGATATATAATAGGAAATAGAAAGTGATCTTTTTTCAAATAAGGGGGCCAAGAGAGGGAAGCAGGGAAAGGGAAGGGAATGAAAAAAGAATTAAAATGTGTTATGGGGGCCAGGGATATAGCTCAGTGGCCCAAGCGCCTGTCTGGTAAACACAAGGTCCAGAGTTCGATTCCTGGTACAAAAAATAAAATCAAATAAAAACATGTTATAGGTGTGTGCCAGCTCTCTGAAAATGGTCCTTGTGTATTTCAAACACATTAGTGAAAGTTAAAATTGAGAATAAAAAGCAAAAACCAAATCAAGAGTGCAAGCCCAGAAATACATCCTACTCCAGAATCCCAGGAGGAGGGGGCCGAAGCATGCAAGTCTCAGGGTACAGAGCCCGGTTGTGCCTGTCCCAGCCTCCCAGAGCTTTTCTGGGGGCCATAGGTAAGCAAACCACCTAGCAGCCCTGGAGAGGAAAGGCAGCTCTGTCGTAAGAGCTGAGAGCTGAGGTCAGAAAGCCCGTGGGCTCAGGGAGAGCGGTGCTGAGGGCTGGGGCAGGGTGCCCTCCAGCTTGGAATTCCACACCGGCCTGTCCTCTAGCATGAGGGGGACAGAGGCCTTTTAAGACTGGAAAGGTTTAACCAACTCAGTGTCTTGTGCACCTCTTCTCAGAAAGCTACTGATGGATGCACTGCAGCAAGATGAGGAAGAAAACCAAGGGAAAGAAAGACAGGAGGACATTGAAGCAGGAGGACAGTGAGTTTGAGGCCAGCTTGAGCTACATGGGAAGATATGAGGTCCAGGAAATGGAGCTGGCCCAAGAGAGAGGCAAGGACACCCAGGTCAGTGGTGGCTGTGCTGTAGGCTCAGAATATAACCAGTGTGGACTACTGCAGGAAGCAAGTGTTGGGGAGCAATGCTGGCTGCAGGGTGATGTCAGGGAGCAGGAAACGGTGCAGCAAGCGTGTGGGGCACTGGGGATGCTAAGCAATGGGCACAAAGAGACCAGGGTGTCAGCCAGCGGCTCTGCACAGCAAAAGCCCCACGTTTGCCCTGTGGTCCCTGCACCAACAGTGAGGCCCGGCTGGACCCGGAAGCTGCTGGGGCCTCAGTCCAAGCTGAGGCTGACTCGAGCCAGGAAGGGGCTGCTGCTGAGCTCACTAAGCTGGTGGCCGGAATACAGCTCCTTCCCTCAGGTGACAGAGAGCTTTTCTGTCCTGCCCACCACAGGCTGCTTGTAGCTCCTGCAGGTGACAGGAGAAGCACTCGCTCTGTATTCCAGGCTGACCTTGAACTCCCTGAGTAACCCAGGCTGGCCGTGGACTCGCTGTAATCCTCCTGCCTCAGCTTCCCAGGTGCTGGGATCAAGGTGTGCACCCCTGTGCCTGGCTACGGCAGCTTCTTCCAGGCTAGTAAGGAAGGCGGCTCAGGCAGGGTGGGCACTGCAGCCCACGTCCACGGTCACGGGCAGCCCACCCACCACTGGGTCGTATTCTTTTTCTTTGCCAAGCGGGTGCCGTGCCTTGAGCTATATCCCCGGTCCTGCTGTGTCATATTCTGTTGGTGACAGCGAGTCACCGGCCAGTGCCACAAGAAAGGGAGTGCACTCCAGCAGGCGGGGTGTGTGGGAGCCGTTTCCTAAGCCGCCAGCATGTGAGGCCCTGAGGAAGCAGGACCATGGCTAGGGCCATTTTCTCTACTTTTGTCTGTGCACGCCCACGTGTGTGCATGTGTGTGTGCGTGTGTGTGTGTGTGCACGCACGTGTGTGTTTGTCCCAGGGGCTGGACCCAGAGCCCTCACACTAAGCCACATCCCCAGCCTTCTTTTTGACTGTGAGCTTACTTCTTGGGCCTTCTTTTTTTTTTTTTTTTAAGTACGACACTTTATTTATTTAGGTACTGGGGATTATGGGAATTGAACGCATGACCATGTACTTGCAAGGCAGGCGCTTATGCCACTGAGCTAAATCCCCAGCCCCACTTCTTGGATCTTGCCATGTAGGCCAGGCTGACCTTGGACTCGCTGATTAACCCAAGCCGGCCTCACGCTCACATCGATCCTCCTGCCTCAGCCTCCGGAGTGGTGTGGGGATTATGGGCCAGTGCCACCACGCCTTGGCTAAAGCCATTTTCTGTAGGAGAGAGCTGACAGGTGGCAGTCAGAATCGGTGACAAGAAGCCCAAGAGTCTGGCGGGGCTGTCTCCAAGGGGGCGGTGCAGGGAGCAGCTGCTCACCTCTGCATTGCTTGGATAAAAACACACACTGGTTAACAGCGAGCAGGATGGGAGAGGAGCAGGGTCCCGAGGTGACAGTGTGTCCCCAGTGAGCAGAGCCACATGGTCCCTGGGGATGGGGCTCCCGTACAGGACGCCCCAGGGAGTGGGACTGGTAACCGGAGCTCACACCAGGGACAGGATGCCTCGACCCGCGGGCTCCTGGGACTGCAGGAGTTTGCAGGGTGAGGCTAGGGCGTCTTTCCTCACTGGCTGTGGGTCTGTTTTTAATTCTGCAGACGCTGCGTGCTTTTAAGGCTCTGAGGAACACATGCCCGGGGGCCGCAGATCCTGAGGAGAGCTCCCCACTCCTGCCGATGATTCCTCCCAGGCAGCCCCAACCCTGGAGTGACCTGGTTGCCACCTAATACCCACCATGCCTGCAGCCTGCCTGGCCCGGTCCCTCCTCTGCCCACGTCCCACCTGCTGTCCTGTTGGTGTGATTTTGGTAGCAGCCAGGGCACCTGGACCCACACTGTCCCAGCTCCGAGAAGGCCAGATCCTGAGGGAGGGGTGGTGGGGCGTCACCAGCCATGGGTACGGTGACCCCAGATTCAAGGAACAGGTCACAGAGGAGCTCTGGCCTGCCTGCTGCCTGGGCCTCAGTTTCCCCTGGATCGCAGGGTTGTGGTGGGCCCTCGGCGCTGCTGGGCCTGGCTGTGCTCTCCTTCCCTCTTCCTCCTCCTTCAGCTAAGGTAAATCAGCGCAGGAGTCCCAGCCAGGGCTGCAGGCGTCGCTGTTTCCAGGGTGACCCTCTCCCCCACCCCCGCCCTGGGCCGGTGTGGGAGACTGAGGCCTGGCCGGCCAGGGGCAAGGCCAACAGGCACCATGGGATCCAGGGGGCCCAGGGTGGCTGGGGTGCGGCAGGGAGGCGCCCAGGCCTTCTCTGGCCCCCGGATCTGGCTGGATCCATGCTGGGCAAAAGAGGCCCCGGGGGCAAGGCCAGGTGCTAGGCGGCTGTCGGGGTGCTGGGGCGCCTGTGGGAGGGGACCAGAGAGGACTGGTGTGTGTGGGTGCGGCACCTCTGTGTTTGCAGGCACAGCGCCCATTTTGAGCCTGGCTCCTTTCCACAGAGTGGCGTTTCCGGGGGGACAGGGCCCTGGTTTCCATGTTTTAGCTCCCACACACCCTCCTGCCCCAGCCCCTCTCCTATGACAAGCTGTTTCCAGGTCATCTGTGCTCAAGACAAGCAGACAGTCTCCATCACTGAATAATATTCCGTATTTCCTTTAACCGTTCCGCACATGCTGGGCATGACCTGTGATAAGGGAAGATGAATAATATTTGTTCAAACGTTTGTATATAAGCTTCCGTCTGCTTCTAGCCAGGTGTGGGGCCACACACCGGAAATTGGAGTTCCCAGGAGGCTGAGGTAGGAGGGTGGCCGGGAGTTTGAGGCCAGCCTGGGCTACACAGTGAATTCCGGAGCAGCCTGGACTGAAGGACGAGGCCTTACATAATGTGAAAATCTTCGCACGCCTGTGGCACCTGCGCATCTTTGGAGAGGCCCCTGGGGAGATATTTTGCCTGGTTTTTTTTTTGGTCTTTTTGAGACAGAGACTCGATAAGCAGTTCAGGTTGGCCCTGAGCTCACTTTGTAGCCCAGGCTGGTCTCGAACTCGCAACGATCCTCCTGCCTCAGCCTCCCACGTGCTAGGATTACAGGCCTGAGCCACCATGCCCAGCCTGTTTTTTGTTTTGTTTTGCAGTAGTGGGCATCGAATCCAGGAATTACAGCATTTGTGAATGCTAGGCAAGTACTTTGATACTGAGCTGCATCCCCAGCCCTTTTAAAATATTCACTTATTGATAAGAGTACAGGGGATTGAACCCAAGACCCAGCATTATGCTGCAGTCCCAGCCTTTGATTTTGAGATAGGATCTTACTAACCCTAACCCTCAGATTCACAGTCCTCCTGCCTCAGCCTCCTGAGTAGCTTCTCCATTTAAAAAACTTAGTTGTCTTCTTTTCTTTTCTTTTAAAGAAAATAGAACTTTCTTTTTTTCTTTTCTTTTCTTTTCTTTTTTTTTGAGACAGAGTCTCACTATGCAGTTCAGGCTGGCCTTGAACTCACTGTGTAGCCTCAGCCTCCCCAGTGCTGGGATTAAAGGTGTCCTCTATGTGTGGAACATCACACTGGTTATGGGCCGGGGAGATTTCTCAGTCTGCTTGGAAAGCACAAGGTTGTACAAAAAAGATCACATTTGTTGACAGGTATGGTAACAGACACCTGTAATCCCAGCACTTTGGAAGGCTGAGGCAGGAGGATTGCTGCAAGTTCAAGGCCAGCCTGGGCTACTTAGTCAGACCCTGGATTAAAACCAAAGAACATGGGAAACCCCAGAGCTCATTTGGAGAGTGGCTGGTTTGGAGCAGACTGTGGACTGCTTTCTGCTTTAACCCTGTCCTCCTGGAGCCCAGGGCACAGGGCAGAGGCAGGGCCAGGGCTGCAGCCATGCAGGGGAGGAGGCAGGGCTGCCCAGCGGGCACAGCAGGGCTGCGTGTGGAGGAGCCCCGCGGAGGAACAGTGCGCCTCGGAAGCCATCTGGCCCCCAGGGGTCAGCACCATGGCCCACCTCCTGGGGACCCGGAGCCGCCAGCACATCCCCAGTGCCTGGCAGCCTCTGGTCCGCCCTCCACGGATGTGTGGCACCCGGAACCTGAACCTGAACCCTCGGCCCGCGCTGTTCGGGCTGACTTCCCCTCTGGGCCCCACGTTCTTGGGGTTCGCCTGGGTGGTGGCCGTGTGTGTTCTGCTTCCCCTGTTCTCATGCCTGGGCTTTTCATTTTTTAAAAAAATATGTATTTATGTGTTCATGTAGGTGGCCCTGGGGATTAGACCCACGGCCTCCAAACTAGCCACACCCCCAGCCCTTTTTAAAAACTTTTAAAATTTTGCGACAGAGTCTAAGTTGCTAAATTACCCAGTCTGAACCCGACCTTTCAATCCTCCCACCTCAGCCTCCCACAGTGCTGGGATTACAGGCGTGCCTGCACCACTTGGTCTGGCCCTCGACCCTTCCTGTGTGACCAGCTCCAAGACCCCAGCCAGTGGCTGTACGAGGGGGCCCTTCCCCTCCCCAGGCTGTCACGAGGACGGATCTGATGTGAGAAGATGCTCCTGTCTCCAGGACTTGCGCAGCGGGGCCGCACCCCTGGAAGCAGTGTCCTGACGTCTGACTTCCAGCTGTCAGGCTTGGGGGCTGCCCCTCCCGTTGTCTCCGGCCCCTCGTTTCCACTTTGGTGCCGCAGGGGCAGGAGGCTCCCGGCATCCCAGCCTCCTGGCAGCGCACAGGGCAGGCCAAGGCCTCCCTGGCTCACAAGGCACCCAGCACCCTGGCCCCCAGAGCCCCGCAAGGAGAAGTCTTGGGCAGAGAGGGAAGAGGGTCTCTGGGCTTTGGCTTTCCTGCACCTCACCCGCAGCCCCAGCAGGGCCCAGGGAGCTGGAGCCAGCAGTGACTGGCCCAAGGAGCCCCTGTGTTTCTGGGGAGGCTGCTGGGCCCCTGGGAGCTGAGTTCCAGGGGCAGAAGACTTGGCGGTGCCTGGGGCAGGGAGGAAGATGCAGGGCGGGCAGGGTAGGGGGTCCCGAGGGAGGCGGCCTTGAGTTGAACTGAGCAGGATTAACAGAGAAATCCAGGCCCTGGACAGTGAGGGGCAGTAGCCCCAGGGCCTCTGCAAGGAGAGGGAGGCTTTACCAGGCTTAATCCCTGCTGTCTGGAAGGCTGAGACAGGAGGGTCACAAGCCCAGCCCATCCTAGCAATTTATCAATTTATCAAATAAATAAATAAAGGCTTGGGAGCCCAGCTCAGTCCGAAGGCCCTGGGTTTAATCACCAATGAAGGGATGGGAAGTAAGAAGGTAAAGGGGAGGGGGAGGCCCTCGTGGGAATCCAGGTGGCCCTGGGGCTGAGACTGGCCACTCTTCTTCACCAGGGTGCCTGGGGGAGTCAGCCTGGGGTCCCCTGCTCCCTGCCCATGGACAGGAGCCACGGCCCTGGAGAGAGTGAGGACAGGCACACCCAAGGGGCTCCGCCGCAGCCGGGAAGGCACTGCAGGCGCCTCTCCTCCCTGGGCCAGTGGGGATTTGAGGGAAGAGCGCAGACGGGCTCCACCACGCTGGCGCCTTCTCACACCTGTGTGCAAATCAGCCCCTTCTTAAGTAACTCCTGAGACACGGTGCACACACGCCACTCCCATGTGCAGCTCCGGCGAGGCGTGGCGGCTCGGGCCTGTACTGTGGGAGGTTGAGGCAGGAGGGTCACAAATCTGAGTCCAGACTGAGTAGCCTAGTGATTTAGTATCTCAAAATAAAAAATTAAAGAGGGGCTGGGGATGGAGCTCAGTGTGAAGGCCTGGGTTCAACTCTCAGTCCCTCAAAACAAAAAACAAAGAACAAAAAGCATTCAGTTCCCTGTTATAGTGGGATCCTGGGGCTGTGCAACCCCCACCGTGACCCAGCGTCATCCACCCGCTGCACTCAGCAGGAGGCGTGGTGGCCACAGCACCAGCCAAGGTGAGTACCCTCAGCAGGCAGCACTCATTCCAACTCCTGGGTCCCTGTTCACCCCATCTCCTCTCTGTTCACACAGCCCTGCGCTGGACGTTGGCTGAGTGGTCAGGGGCTATGTAGGAGACGTGGCCCCTGGCCAGCACCATGGTTTGGGGCCACCCCCACAAAGCACAGCAGCCCCCTCCCCATCCTGAGCGGACCCCCAGCCAGGGTCTAAGTGCGCTCCCATCTGTCCAGCCGTGGGCCAGCTGCAGGACACCGGGCGTGGGTTATGCAGAGGCTGAGACGGTGACCAATGTCACCTCCTGGGACACGTGCATGGCCTTCTGTGTGGGCGCTTCCAGCTGCCCATGGCATCTGATTGGGAGGGAGTTTCCGGTCAGCTGCTGCTCTGAGCCACAGGGGCCACAGGCCCTGCCTGTGCCCACCAGGTCCTCCCGAGTCCTGCTCGCCCTCTCCAGGTCCCTGCTCACTGTCTACCTGGCTGCGGTTATTTTTGTTACACACACACACACACACACAGAGGCACATTTTTCTTTTTCTTTTAGCCAAACATGGTGGACACTTGTAACCCTGCACTCTGTGAGGCTGAGGCAGCAGTACTGCAAGTTTGAGCCCAGCCTGGGGAACTTAGTGACTTCACAATACTCTGTCTCAAAATAAGCAGTGACTAAGCATTGACATGTAGCTCAGCATGAGGATCCTGGGGTCACCTGTCAGTGCTGCCTCCCCTCCCCCAAAACCCCTGGGGGAAAAACAACACTTTTTTTTGTTATTGTTGTTCTTCTTTTATTTTTCATTGTAGTTTCTTGTTTTTCTTTTTGCTTGCTTTGAGACAGAGTCTTGTTGTATAGTTCATTATGTAGCCCAGACTGGCCTTGAATTCATGGTGATTCTCCTGCCTCAGCCTCCTGAATGCTGGGGTTACAGGTGTGCACCACCACGCCTGGTCCTTAACTTCTTGTTATTAAGCTATGAGAAGTCTTTAAACATTTTTAAAGTCCCCCCAGACATGTTGCAAATAATGTCTCCCATTTTCCTTTCTTCCCTCCCTCTTTCCCTTTTCTAGTGTTGAGGACTGAACCCAGCACACTCCGAGTTAAATCTCCAGCTTTGTAAATTAATATTCTGGGCAGGATCTTGCTCAGTCATTACCTTGCAGTCCTCCTGCCTCAGCCTCCCAGAGTGCTGGGATTAGGGGTACATGCCATCAGGACGGCTCTTTTTAGTTTCCTGATGGTATCATTTACAGGACCAGTTTTAGTTTTAGTTTTTCCAATGCAAGTGTGTGTGTTGGGGCCGGAGGAGTCAATAGTGTCCCCAAACTCAAACCAGCTTGCTCACTTTCTCCCTCCCTCTCTCTCTCCCTACCTTCCTCTCTCCCTTCCTCTCTCACAAGAGCAGGAAAATTTACTGGAGAAAAAGAATGGGGAATAAGAACAGGGAATGGGAATAGTTCCTGAGAGACAGGTGGGGTTCCAAATGGGCTGCCCAAATTTGAGTTTTCATGAAGTCTAATTTATCTTTTCGTTGTTTTTATGTTTTGGGCATGTAGGACTTTGGCTGACCCCAGGTCATGGAGACTCATTCTGAGGTTTTCTTCTAAAGGTGTAGGTTGTCGCTCTGGGTCAGTTCTGCGACTCGACCCGGCCTACCTGTTGAGCTGTTGACATGCTGAGTGAGAAGGGGTTTGCAGTCGTGCATGAAGCTACCTGACAGCATCTCCCCTTGCGCCAAGAGTGCGGCGGGTGGCAGGGCTGCAGGCTGTGGGATACCATCTACACTCGCGAGGAAGATGCCCAATTTCAGGTGAGCGGTGATCCGGAGAGAGCCCCTTCCAGGTCACCCGGAATTCCACTCAAGCCCCACTTTAGAGACTCCTGGGCTCCCGAAGTTCTGTTCAAGTCCCAGTTTTCAAAGCCTCTTCGGAGGTTTGCCCCTCCCCGCGCCGACCTCGGGGCTCCCAGCCCGGGCTCCCGCTCTCCCCTGGCTGGAGAAGGTACTCCTTGCCGAGCAGAAGTTTCCTTTTTCGGGTGGGGAGTGTACTGAGGGTGAAGCCCAGGTCCTCACACTGAGGTACAAACCCAGGCTTTTTTTTTTTTTTTTTTTTTGTACCGGGTATTGAACTCATAACCACGTGCTTGTAAGGTAGGCGCTTATGCCATTGAGCTAAATCCCCGGCCCTCAGGCTTTTTTATTTGTATTTCATTTTATTTTATCCCTGGGACATGTTTCATTAAGCTGTGAAAATGCTCAGGAGGGAATGGAGTTTGGGACCCTCCTGCGTCAGCCTCCCTATGTGCGGGACTGTAGACCTGTACCACCGTGATGGCTCCGCGAATCTCCCAACGAGCTGTCGAAAACCATCATCACTAAGGGAGTAATACAGATCGTTCACATTTTACGCTTAGAACCAGACAGGACCTGTGTGGCACCCTTGCCTCGCATCTCCCCGGCAGCATTCCCGGGAGTGGCTCGGGACAGAGCAGGCCCCTGGAGGCTGTGGCGGGACATGCCCTGCTCCTCTCACTGACGCGGACCAGGCAGGCGAGGCTGCCTCTAGGTGCCTTGGTTTCCTCACACACATGCTGGGACCCTGTTGTACTTGCCCTTATCAATGGGATTGTTAGAGGGGCTGTTTTGATATGAAGGGCAGAACCAACGCACAGCCGAGACACTACCATGCTGTGCACATCTGTAATTCCAGCTACGTGGTAGTGGTGGAGTGGCTGAGGCAGGAGGATTGCAAGTCTGAGTCTCACCTGGACAATTTAGTGAGACCCTGCCTCAAAAAAAAAAGGTTCAGGGATGAGGGGCTGGGCATGGTAGCACACACATAATCCCAGCAATTTGGAAGGCTGAGGCAGGAGGATGGCAAGTCTGAGCCTTGCATAGGCCCTCTCTCAAAAAGGGCTACGTGCCAATCACCTGGGTTAGAGACCCTGTGTTCCAAACCCACGGAGTTGCCTGTGATAGGAGGCCACTAGGCCATCAGAGCTTCCTGTGCTCTGCTCATTGATACAAAGTTCTGGACCAAGGGTTCACGTGGAAATTCCACTTTTTCAATTCCCACCCTGGACAAACCAGGAGCCTTTTAAAATTATTTTATTTTATTTGTCTTTTTGAGACAGGGTCTCGCTATGCAGTTCGGGCTGGCCTTGAGCACACTCTGTAACCCAGGCTAGTCTTGAACTTGCAACTATCTGCCTGCCTCAGCTTCCCAAGTGCTGGGATTACAGGCATGCACCACCATGCCTGGCTAAATTTTTTTTTTAACGTAGTATATTTTATTAAAATATGTGGAAACTGGGTGTGGTGGTGCTTGCCTGTAATCCCAGCACTTTGGAGGCTGAGACAGGAGGATTGTTGCAAATTTGAGACCAGCCTGGGTTACAAAGTGTGCTCAAGACCAGCCTGAACTGCATAGTAAGACCCCGTCTCAAAAAAACAAATAAATAAATAAAGTATAGAAATAGTGCATCATACCTCAAGTATATTAACAGTGTGTTTGTAGAGGTATTTTTTGATCTTTACATATGAATTGTAATTACATCTATTGGTACAATAAATATTTTTATTAAGTTTATTGGTACTTTTTTGTTGTTGCTTTGTTCTTGCTTTTAGAGACAGGGTCTCACTATGGAGTTCAGGCTGGCCTTAAATTCACTATGCAGCCCAGGCTGTCCTCCAACTCACAGCAATCCTCCTGCCTCAGCCTCCTAAGTGCTGGGATTATAGGTATGTGCTACCACGCCCAGCTTTACTGGTTCATTTTATTTATTTTTTAATTAATTAATTTATTTTTTTGGTACTGGGGATCGAACTCATGACTACACACTTGCAAGGCAGGCACTTATGCCGCTGAGCTAAATCCCCAGCCCCATGGTTCATTTTAGATATACACAATGATTACATTCACAGAGAACTTGTACCTGTACATGATGCATCTTGATTCTTTATTTTTTCCCTTCCCCTAGCCTCCCTTCAGCCCTTCTTCCCCTCCTTATTTACAAAAGCTTTGTTTCCATTTAGAAGCCTTTTTTTCCTTCTTATTTCCAATAAAAGTCTCCTAACCTCAAAACGAAAAAAGGGAGGGCGTTGGGGATGTACCAAATGTCAAGCCCTGGGTTCAGAATACAGTACTGCTGTAAGTAAATAAGTGAACAATTTTTTGAAAGCCAGGGACACAGCCCGGTGGTAGAGCACCTGGGGTTCAAAGGCCTCAAGCTCCCAGCCATCTCTGGGCCTTCTCTTCTCCAGAGGGGAAGCTCCGTCCCCTGCCTGCCTCTCTGGCCTGGGTTGTAGTCTGTGTGTGGCCCAGGACCCTGCAGCACTCCAGAAACTCAAAGCAGCCACAGGGAGGCCAGGATGCCAGGCCCGTCCTGCCTCCTGCTTCCCAGCCAGACCTCCTCCCTGCTCCTCCCTGCTGCCAGGCAGGCGGGCAGGCAGGCAGGCGGGCGGGCGGGCAGGGCAGAAGAGGCCTTGCACTGGCTGTCCCTGCTGTGGAGGTGCTGGGCTCTCCCAGTCCTAGCTCTTAAATTCTAAATTTGGAAAGTGGGGGGCTTTCCCAAGTTCTCCAAAAGGCCTTGACAGGTCTGGTGGAATTGCCTGCCCAGGCCTGACCCACTCTTGTGCTGGTCAGGAGCCAGGACCGATGGAACAGCCCCCAGGAAGGGCCTGGATGTTTCTGGAAGGGTGCTGGCTGCCAAGCCGTACATCCTCTCCACAGAGCACATTCCGTGTCTCTGTTGTTGGACCTCATTTGTTCCAGGAACCCTGTCCCAGAGGCTCCTGCTGAGCACCCGCAGCAGCCTCTGTTCCCTGTTATTCTGCAGTCCACCCACCCATCCCTTTATCCATCTACCCACTCCCCTGTCTACCTGCCCATCCACCCACCCATTCCCGTCCACCCGCCCATCCACCCATCCACCCACTGCTGTTCATCCACACACCCGCACACCCATCCACTCACTTCCCTGTTCACCCACCCGCCTATCTCTGTCCATGTGCCCATCTGTCCTACCAGTTCTCACTCAACAACTATCTCTCTGTCTCTTTTTTTCCAAATCCATTTTATTTCAAAAAAGCAAAAAAGAGAAAAAAAAAAACCCCTAAAAATTTCAAAACAGTCGATGGGGGCAACAATGGTACATACACTGTGCACTGTCACCCAAATCACTCACCCAGAGCACAAGACATCCGCATTCAGTTGTCTGAACAATCTTTCTCTTCAGTGAACTCAGAAATCAGTAATATAGGTATCCTAATTATTTTTATATACATATGCATATTTTAATATACATAATATATACATATTTTATAATACATACACGTATATATACTCAACAACCATCTCTTGAGCACCACCTATGCTCTGGGCACAGAGGAGGAGTAAAGGCAGAGCAGGAACCCAGCAACCACAGGGTGGAAGGGGTGGAGACAGTGATGGAGCCCAGGGTGAGCAGAGGGACAGGATGGACAGGGTCTTGGGGACAGGGAGGGAGGGAGTTGCTGGTGGCCTATTCAGGTGTTGCTGAGGGGTTAGTGGCACTGAGACACATGGGCTGGACTGGCTGGAGGATCTGTGTGTAACCCCATTAAGAGCAGAGGTGAGGAGCCCTGGAGGGAGGGAGAAGCAGGTGCAGATGGGTCTCTGAGGAGCGGGAGGGGCCTGGGAGCCAGGGAAAACCCTGACTCAGGGTCAGCCCAGGCAGCTGATGGTGCAGGGAGGGCAAAGGGGCTCTGTGACAGGGTGCGGGTGAAGGGGAGTGGATGCCAGGCCAGGAGATGTGTCAAGCAGGGAAGAGGAGTGAAATGAGAGGTGACCACGAGCTGGGGACGGGGTCAGGGGCCACAGCAGGAGCAAGGAGAGAAGACAGAAAGCCGAGCTGGCTGCGGGCTGCAGGCAGCCTGGGGGCCAGCACCAGGTCATGTTTGCTGGGTGGGCTGTGTGCGGCGGGGTAATGGCAGCTGCCTGTTCTCCTAGCTACTAGGGATGCTGAGGCAGGACTGTGAGTTTGGGGCAAGACCGGGCGATTTACACCCTGTCTCAACATAAATACTACGCACACACAAAAGGTATGTGTGGACGCCCATCCCTGCAATAGGAGAGAGGGCTTCTTTCAGGTCCTGCTCTCAATGACAGAGAAAGAGAGGACTGGAGAGGTGGGTGCTACAAAAATCCACGGGATCCGGAAGTGGGAGACATTTCCTGCATTTTATGGAGGAGGAAGCTGAAAGTTCACAGGCTAATGGGAAATGTACATGTCACTGGGTTGTAACTGGAGCAGCGTCTTCTGCCTGTCAGGGGTGCATTTGTTCAAAGAAATGAAGAAGGCTGGAGAGCGGGAATAAAATGCCACACCACTGGGAAGAGGGAGGGAAGGAAGGGAGGGAGGGAGGAAGGAAGGAAAGAAGGAAGGAAGAAAGGAAGGAAGGAAGGGAGAGAGGAAGGGAGGGAGGAGGAAAGAAGGACGGGAGGCAGGTCATTCAGTCCAGTGAGGCACACACACAGTCACAACCCAGTAGGAAGTGGCCTTGAGCTCCCTTACCGTGTGTGTGTGTGTGTGTGTGTGTGTGTGTGTGTGTGTGTGTTGGCGGTGATGGGCCTGCCTGTTCCTGCTTTCATAGGTCCATCTCTCCTGTCTGGGGTAGATCTTAGTGACAGGCACAAGCGGGGCGGGGCTCCCCCCCCAGTCAGTGGCTTCCCCCAGGCTAGCCCTGGGCGCCCCCTTCCTGGCTCCCACCCTTGGGTGCTGCCCAGGCAGCTGGCGGGCAGCGTTGTGGGGCGACCGGGGTCTCTAGGATGGGGCGCCCTTTGGAGGGGAGTCTGGGAGAACCCCTCAGCTTGGTGGGGGCAGGTCTCCTCTTCTCAGCCTTGTTTAAGCTTAGACTGAGGCAGAAGTGGGAGGTCACTTAGTGAAGTTAATAATGATGGTTTTGTGCTGCAGAAAAAAACGTGGAAGAGAAAATTCGGCTATTTTCTCAGGCTTTAAAACTATAAACTCCCGATTTCTCTCTACGGCTATTTATAGCCTGAGCGAGTGTAAACCATCCCCATATGAAGCTCAGGTTTGAAATAACCTGAACGAAAAAACAGCCATCCAAGGGGGGTGGGGAGAGAAGAGGAAAGAAGAAAAATGAAAGAAAAAACGATTTCCCACGGGGCCGGCCTGGGGGTGGGGCCTCGCCCAACCCCCCGGGCAGTAGTGGGCCAGGTCCCCAGGGCAGGTCGCCCGTACTCCGCACCCCCCTTGCGGGATACGGGGTCGTCCCGCAGGGGCGCACCCGGCCCAGCCGGCTAGTGACGGGCGGCCCCTGCCTCTCGCGGCCCGCAGTTCCTCGGGACCCCGGAGATCCCACCCCCAACGAGCCCAACCGCCCTGCTTTCCCTGATCCGGTCTCCTGGCGCCCTGTCCCTGCCGCTGCCCGTCCCCGCGCACCCGAGTCCCCTGGGAAAGGCGGGGAAGCAATTAGTTTCTCCAATTAGTTTTCTCTCTTTGTATCGAGCCCATTCAAACGGGATGTAATCCTCCGCGCGCGGCAAAGTAGTCCCGACCTCGCCGGGACTCGCCCTCGCGTGGCGCACCGGCGCGCGGGACGGGACGCCCACGGGACGCCCCGCAGGGTGCCTCGGGGGGCCTGGGGCTGGGACCGCGGGGCGCGCGCGCTGGCAAGCAGGCGGGGGCCGCGGGGGAGGGGCGGGAGGGCGGCGAAGTCCTCGCCGTCGCATCGAGAGATGGATCATGGGGCGTAGGACGATCACAAACCTCAAACCACGTACGGTGGGCGATACGCGTCAACCCAACCCGACCAACGGAAGCGCGGGGCCTCCCCCTCCCCGCGCTCCCGCCCCGGTCACCCCTGACGGACGCGCGCCGCAGCCAACCCCGCCGCTGCTCGCCTTCCAAATCCCACGAGAACCAATGGAAGTGTGAGGGGGCGGGGCCTCGGCCCGCCGCATTAGGCTGCGCGCGGCCCGCCCCTCGCCGCTCAGGCCCCGCCTCCCCCGCCCGCGGCTCCCGGAGTAGTTAGAGCCAGCGAAGTGCGGGCGGCGATGAGAGCCTAAGTTGCTCTCGGTTCGGCGCTGAGGGGTTGAGGCGGCTCGTAGCTCCGCCTGCCCGGGCCTCCCGCGGCCTCGACCGCACCGGTGGGCGTCCGCGCTCTCGGTCCCCGCGCCCGTCGTGTCCCCTATCCTCGCCCGGCGCCCGGTCCTCGCGAGCCGGGGTCCCCGCCGCCTTGGCCCGGCCCCGGGCCCCGCCGATGCCGGCCATGGTGGAGAAGGGCCCCGAGGTGTCGGGGAAGCGGCGCGGGAGGAACACCGCGGCCTCCTCCGCCTCCTCGGCCGCCTCCGCCTCGGCCGCCGCCTCGGCCGCCGCCGCCTCCGCATCCTCGGCCGCCGTCGCCTCAGCCGCCGCGGCCGCCGTCGCCCCCAATAATGGTCAGAATAAAAGTTTGGCGGCGTCCGCGGCGGCGCCCAATGGTAACAGCGGCAGCAACTCCTGGGAGGAAGGCAGCTCGGGCTCGTCGAGCGACGAGGAGCACGGTAGGTGCGGCCCTGGCCCCGGCCCCAACCCGGCCCGGCCCGGCCCGGCCCGGCCCCGCTGACCCGGTCTCGTTCCTCGCAGGTGGCGGCGGCATGCGGGTCGGACCCCAGTACCAGGCGTCTGTGCCCGACTTCGACCCGGGTGAGTAGCGCCGGCCGGCCCGCGGCGCGGGACCCCGACACAACTTTGTTTTTGTACGCGGCGGCCCCGGGGTCCGCAGGGCACGCGGCGAGCGAGGGCGCACACTCGTGTTCCGCATGCTCCGGGGTCCCTGCTGGCCCCCTTCGAGCCCGTGCCTTGGCACCCTTCCCACTCCCCTCCTCCATGCCCCCGTCCCGAAGGCGACCGCACCTGGGGGGTGTCCGCGTCTCAGGTGGGGGCCGTCCCGGGGGTGGCACTGCCTACGATCGGGGGTCTTGGAGGGTCCGGACGGAGTGGGACGGAGACCCCAGCCTCGGGTCCCGGCGCTGTCCCCTGGACTCCCACCATCCTGGGGACCCGTGGTATAACGACCCCCAAAATCAGAGGGCACCTGGCTAGGCAGGGGAGGCTCGCGTGTGGCAGTGTGATTTTAGGACCCATTTGTAAATGTGGGTGTATTTCCTTTATCTTCTTTTTCTTTTCTCTTTTCTTTTTTGGAGGTAGGATGGGGTGGGGTAGAGGTCGTGAAAGAATAGAACCGTCAGAAGCTTTGGCTAACCAATGATTTCCACCTCCCAGAAAACCTGTACCCGGAATGAGCATGTACTTCCCTTGCCGCTGCTATTCTGTGTGGAAGCAAATTTAAAGTGGTACAAGAAAAAAAAAATTCAATCAGACAAAGGAATTCGTCAGATTTTAAGGCATGAGATTCTACCCTTTCTCTGTATGAGACTAGACTTTAAAGGTTGTTGGTATAGAAAAACGTTTGAAAGGCTGTGTGGGTTTTGTTTCAGGGATAACAGTCTTGTAAAGATGAAGTGAAAGGTCCTCCTGCTTGGAGGGCTTTAGGACTGGAGGTTCTCTAAGTAGGTTAGATTACTAGTTTGTTTGAAAAAATAAACGCTTTGCCTAGGAAACAAGGCTGCAGAAAATTGCTAGGATTTGGTACTCGAAAAAAAAAAAAAGAGAGAGATTGCTCTCAAGCTGTTATTAGACTAAACTCTGGGTGTATTTAGAGGTGAAAATACAGACAGATTCCACCTTCGAGGGCACTCTGGAAATAAATGACTTTTCCCAGATTTGCCCTCTGAATTTGCATTCGTTAGCCTCAGTCTCTTACGTTTACGGAGCCTCACCCCCAGATTGGTATTTCTGTGAAGCCCGTGTTTGCTACTTTCCCCTTCCCCCTCACCTTCCTTTTTTGGTCGTCACTTCTCATTTGTGAGTGACAGGATGGAACCGGGAGGCCAGGCTTTCTCGTCTGAGCTGGCTCCTCCATTCCGGAGCTGGTCGCCAGGGGAAGCACACTGTTTTTTGGTTACAGTTGACCCTGTCTTCATTTTGTAGGTCAGGTCTGTCCGTGGTAATGCCCGGGACAGAAAGCTTGTTGTCAAGCTTCCCCACTTACTATTATTTTTTCCCCACACATTATTTATGAAAATCAGCTTGAGCAGACACTTGAGTAAGTTGGTCAGTTTTTGATACATTTTTGTCAGGTTCATTTGGAGAGCTTTTCTTACATATATGGGATGGGCCTAAGGAAAAGGGCATTTTTGATAGTCACAGAACTTAGATTTCCGACACTCGTTTGAGTCTCAGTGTGTATCTCCGCCGCCTCGCTGGTGATAGTGATGAGCGGCTTTGGAGTTGTTCTCTTCTGAGCCAGCAAATGTCACAGGGCCGTATTTGGACGGTCCTTAGACTGTTTGGTGGGATATAGGGGTGAACTTGCTGAGGCTACCTTTTTTTTCCCCTCTTGACTGAGCTGTATTGTGAGCCTCATTTTATTTTTTATTTTGAAATGGGGTCTTGCTAAGTTTTCAAGGCTGGTCTCAAACTCGTTACCCTCCTGCCTCAGCCTGTCAGTGTGCTGGCATTACAGGCTTGTGCCACCATGCACACAGTTTGTTTACAGGAGTGCAAGAAGTCAGGAGTCCTGTGGAAGTAAGGGTGTGATGGGGATGCTTTCTCCTCCCTGCTGTGGCAGTGTGTTCTGTGCTGGGGGTTGAACCCAGGCCGTGGCTTACTGACATGTGCAGCCGCATACTGACGCTCCCAAGTCTCCCTGCCTGCGTGGTGAGTGCCGCCTTGTAGTTTTCCTTTACCAGAATTTATTTATTTAGTGAGGCAGGGTCTCGCTATGCTGTTCAGGTTGGCCTTCAACTCACTCAGTGGCCCCGTTGGCCTCAAACTCACAGTGATTCTTCTGCCTCAGTCTCCTGAGTGCTGGGATTAGTGTGTGCTACCATGCCTGGTCTTGATTTTACCAGAATTTGAGAAGAGAGGTAGGGATAAAATTCAGCAGAAGGCTTTTTTCTGCCATTATGTATAGTAAAGGTATGTGAGTGTGCAAGATTGATTCCAATTTAAGTCAGATTTTACTTACCTGTAGATCCCTACATGACCCTGTTTGTGGGGTAGTTGGAGCTGAGGTCACCTGCTAGTCCCTTGGTAGCTGGGCAGCATTGGTCCTGTCATCCTGAGAGATGTGAATGGGCAGACGTGGGGCAGTCAGTGATGTTCATCTAATTAAGACTTCACTAGATGGTGGGGTATGGTGTAGTTGGGGGAGGAAAACACCATTTCTGATCATGAGGAAGAGGTTTCCCAATTTGGAGTTATAAACAAAAGCCGAGGCATGGTCCTGGCAGACACAGACATCCAGGCCAGGGTGGAGTGGGGCACAGGAGGAAGAGTGGTGAAGGAGAGGGGCTGTCCCTGCCTCGGGGGGAGTTCTGGCCTGGACTCATGGAACATCACTTACTTTGAAATGCGAAGTGTTTCTCTGTGTAATAATGGGGAGCACAGTGACAGGGTGTGGGGCGGACCCCAGGTCTGTGTTTTCTGAGGTAAAATGTGTCCCGCTTTCACATGGAGTGGGTGCTTGGCTTGCCTTTCATTTGTTTTCACTTGTTAGTGAAACTGTTTGCTCCTCTTCTCTTTGGACACATTATTTTCTATGCTTTTTTTTTAAAACAGGGCTTTACTAGTATGGTTCAGGCTGGCCTTGAACTTATTTTGTAGCCCAGGCTGGCCTTAAACTTGTGGTGATCCTCCTGCCTCAGCCTCCCGAATGCTGGGATTACAAGTGTGTACCACTACATCTGGCTTTGCTTTTAGTTCATTATAAAAATCCACTTTATGGATGTGCTAAAATTCACAAGTGATGGCAAACCCTTTGTGATTTAGATATTGTACTTTAAGAGTGTTTGCCATAGAAGTCAGGGTTTAGTATCCTTAATCTCTCTCTCTCTTTTTTTTTTTTTTTTTTTTTTGGGTACAGGGGATCGAACTCACAACCTTGTGCTTGCAAGGCAGGTGCTTAAGCCACTGAGCTAAATCCCCAGCCCAGAAGTCAGGGTTTTAGTAGGAACTGATGAATACTGGGAGTGAGCCACTTCATTAAGAGGTGTGGTAGGAGCTGGCATTTGGTGCATGCCAGGGATCCCAGCATTTGGAAGTCTGAGGCAGGATTAGAAGCTGGAGCCCTTCTTGGACAGTTTAGCAGAACTCTGAACTCAACAAAGAAAAAATGAAGAAAGGTCAGGATATAGCTCAGTGGCAGAGCAGTCCTGGGTTTGATCACCATTATTGCAAATTAAAAAAGAGAGAGCTGTGGTAGGGAGATCCTCGAGCTGGCTGAACTATAGGGCAGTGTGAAGCAGAGCTGGTCACTTACCTCCAGAGACTGCTCCTCAGTCCCGAATCAGCTCTTTTCATCACAAATGGTGTGTGATAGCTTTGGCTGCCAGTTGGGGCTCTCCTACCCCAGCACCCCCTTCCGTGGCTAACTGTGACTCAGGTAGCTGGGCGAGGCTGGCTGGGCAGCTGTTTTAAGAGCAGTGTTAAAGGTCATTTGTAGCTGAGAATTTAGGGTTGGTGTTGGGGAGGTGTTTCTTTGGCATTATAAAATTATATGGGGCAATTTAGTTAAATCTAAATATTTGGAGGTGAAAACTTCAAAGTCCTGTCCCAAGGACTGCCTTCCTGCCTAGCTTGTCAGGGTGTTTCTGTCTTCGTGGCTTAGAGAGCCGGAATTCATATATGCGCAGCCCCACTTTCCCCTGAGGTTCTTTTTCAGAGGTACCATGAACTGTGTAAAAATAAATCAGGTTTCTTTTGGTCCCCTTCCCTGGTGGGAACAGCGAGCCTGGAAAGGAGCATGCGTGTGTTTATTTTGAAGGCAGAAGAGTTGGAGGAGGAGCTGCAGCAGCAGAGGGCCTCCGTGGAGTGAAGTGCCCAGTGCTGACCCAGTGCTTTGAACTGACCCTAATGCTCAGCACTGTGCTGGACCCCAGCAGGCAGGGTGTGGTCTCACAGGTTCTTCTGTTTTATATACTCAAAGTTTCATTAATGTACATATCTACACTCTGGCTTGATTATATGGTTTCGGTTGACTTCTAAAAATGGTGTGTTTTTTGGTTGAAAGTGGCAAAAAAAGTGTTTGTTAGAATGTTTGAGAGGTTTTTTCCCTTCAGTACTCGGTACTGAATCCAGACCTTCACACTGAGCTGTATCCCCAATCCATTTATTTACTTACTTATTTTAAATTCTGAGACAGGATCTCATTAAGTTGCCAGCATTACGATTACATTGAAATGAAATGTCGGTAGTAAGGTGTAACTGTTTCTTACTAAGTAGTCAAATTCTTTAAACATTTGAGTCTTGTGAAAGTTGTACAATAGACAGATCTTTGAAATTTCTGGATTTTGCTACCTCAAAATTATCAGAGAGGCAGTCGTATGTAGTGTCCATCTAACCGAACCTTTCTGTTTTCTACATGAGGAAAGTAAGGCCTAGAGAGGTGACCTACATTTGTCTTTCATTCCTAATCATTAAAAGTAGCTCAAGGTAGACTGTACGCAGAGACATGTGAGGTCAGACTTCATATTGTTATTTTTAGGTGTTTCAGGGCTTTGTTCCTAGGTACAGTAATTAGGGATGAGCCAAGCCATTGTCCCAGCATTCTGGGAGGGTGAGGTAAGGAGAACAAAAGTTTGAGGTAGACACAGGCAACTTAGTGAGACCCTGCCTCAAAATAAGTGACAAAGGGCTGGGGATGTAACTCAGTACAAAGACCCTAGATTCAATCCTTAGCATTGCAGTAAATAAATAAATTGAAATGGTAACAGATGGTTATTGTGCATAATCTGAATATATGTTTTTGAAAATCACCATAAGGTAGAATAAAATCGTAGATCCATTTTTTAAAAAAAGAGAAAACATTTCAAACAGGATCGTACCCCACACTGTGAATAAAGTCACCCTAAAACCATATTTGCTGTGGGGACAGTGAAAGCCTGATTTGCGCCTCCCTTCTCCTTTATAAAATAGAAATTGCCACCTTCTTTCTGTGATCATTCCCATCCTTTGAGGAGCAGCGTGTGTGAGCAGTTCATGGAGATGACCACTGTGCTAGAGGGGAGGAGGAGGAGAAGCAGGGAGGCCAGTTAGTGACAGGTGCCGTGTGCATAGAGATTGTCATTGGAGGCGCAGGGTGGCAGGACACCCTGCTGGAGGACACCTGTGTCCAGATGCTAGCTGCAATGTGGCTAGGCTGGCACAGCCCTTCCATATTTATAATTTTGAAACAGGGTCTCACTGTGTAGTTCAGGCTGGCTTTCAATTCACCCTGCTGTCCAGGCTGGCCTTGAACTTGCAGCTATCCTGTCTTAGTCCCTTGGGTGCTGGGATAACAGGCGTACACCACCATGCCTGGCTTCTCAGGCATCTTTTTGTACTTTAGAACATATTTATATGTGAGGCATGAAATGTTTTGTTGTTACTACTTTTTTTTTTTTTTGTACTGAGGATCAAACTCATGACCTCGCACTTGCCAGGCAGGCACTATTGCTAGTTTTGTAAGTGCAGAAGTCTTAGGGTTCCCTAGGTGCTAGTAGGGACATTCACTTTTGGTCTCTCTCAGGATGGTAACTTAGATTGTTGAGACACCAGGTTAGGTGTAAATATCTGAAGGTTCACCTTCTGTTGAACATTGGTTCTGAGGTTTATAAGAATATTAAGCTTTGGCATTGTTTGTAATGGCCATTTGATAATTAAGTACCAAGTATGTTTATTTAAGAAGTGGAAATTCGTCCTGTAATCACAGCATGTGGGATGCAGGATAATGAGTTCAAGGCCAGCCTGGGTTACATAGTGAGACTGTGTTTCATGAAAAAAAAAAAAAAATCAAGGAGATCTGAGCTTGCTTTTTTTTTTTTTTTTTTAAATTTCAGAACTCTAGGCCTTCCTGCTGAGCCACCAGCTCAGCACCCTCTTAAATTTTGAGATAAAGGCAAGAAGTGTCACATGCCTGCAATCCCAGCACTTGGGATGGTGAGGCAGGAGGATCTCTGTGAGTTGCAGACCAGTCTGGGCTACATAGTGAGTTCCAGACCAGCCTGAATTGCGTAGTGAGATCCTGTCTCAAAAAAATTTTTTTTCTTTTTTTTTGGTATTGGTACCAGGAATCAGACTTCGGACCTTGTGCTTGCCAGGCGGCCAGGCAGATGCTGTGCTAGGAGATGTATCTCCAGGCCCCCCATTTTTTTTTTTTTTTTGAGATAAGATCTTCCTAAATTGCTCAGCCATAGCTCTGCTTGGATGGAAGTTGCAGTCCTGCCTCAGCCTCTTGTGCCGACGTCCTACAGAGCTAGTACTACAGGTCCACTCTGAAAAATTGGCTTTTAAATTGCAGTTTAAGCCAGGCGTGGTGGTGCATGCCTGTAATCCCAGCACTCGGGAGGCTGAGGCAGGAAGATTGTTGTGAGTTCGAGACCAGCCTGGACTACAAAGTGAGCTCAAGGCCAGCCTGAACTGTATGGTGAGACCCTGTTTCAAAAAGACCAAAAAATAAAAAATAAATAAATAAAAATTGCAGTTTAGAGCTAATGTTCTTCATTTTCCGTGTTTTGTGGTGAACTGGTAGCAGTGCACACACCTTTTTTTGTCATTAGAGATGCACATGTTGGGTAGATACACTTATTTAATGAAGGGGAAAGTTCACTGGGGTGGGGTAGTGCCAGTCTGTGGTCTGAGCTACTTGGAGGCCTAGGTGGGAGGATGGCTTGAGACCAGCTTGGGCAACTGTGAGACTCTGTCTTCAAACAACAAAAATCACTGGTATTCAGTACACTCACTGTTGTGTAACCACCACCCCTAACTGGTTCTAAAACATTTTTATCATCTCCAAAGAAATTGTTCCTCTGTTCTCCCCAGCCCCTGTGGCAACCACCTGCCTGCTGTTGGTCTCCGTGGTTAATGGTTGATACACTGTGCCAACTTGAGAAGTTACCCTGAGCCTGTGCAGAGACCAGACCCCAGGTGATGGGAGTCTACAGTCACCCCCGGTAGGGGGCAGTTTACACTGTAAGAGAGGGAAAGAGGCTTGTTCATGCCCCTTTTGCAAAACCTCCACAAACTGTGAGCTAAATCAACCTTTCCTTCCTTGATTTTGGTTGTAGAATATTCTGGCTCACCCTCCCTCCTTCCTTTCTTCTTCCTGCCTCCTCTCTTCCTTCTTTTTTTTTGTCTTTTTGAGACAGGTTCTCTGTGCAGTTCTGGCTGACCTTGAACTGGTTCTGTAGCCCAGGCTGGCTTTGAACTTGCAGTAATCAACCTCTTAAGTTACAGGGGTGTGCCAACACACCTTGCTCTCCTTTCCTTCTTGGAATCCTGAAGACTGAATCTGTGGCCTGCTTGATTGATTGTAGTAGTGCAAATCGAACCTAGGGTCTCTTGCATGCTGGACAAGTACTTGATGACTGAGGCCTTTTTAAAAATTTTAAAAAATTAAAAGTTAATTTAAAAAATTAACTTAAATCTTATTTTATTTTTTGGGACGGGTTATAAGTTGCCCGGGCTGGTTTTGAACCTCCTAGAGAGCCTCCTCCCTCAGTAGCTGGGATTTCAGGCATGGGCTGCTGTGCCCTACCAGCACGATGTTTTTGAGGTTCATCCATGCTGGGCCTTATATTACTATCTGTACTTCACTGACGTTGACAGCAAAAAAATTGTTTACCCATTCATTTGTTGATGGACATGAGATTATTGCATCTTTGGCTGTTTTTCTCAAGTAGGTATTGTTTATCTGCTTACCCCTTTTAGGAGGTGTATTCTAAGTGGCATTGCTGTTTCTTAAAGTAATTCAATAGTTTGTGAGGAAATACACTTTTCCACATTGGCTGAAACATTTATACTCATACCATTAATGTATAGGGGAGCCGGGTTTTCTAGACCCTTGGCAACACTATTTCTTTTTTTTTTTTTTTTTGGTCTTTTTGAGACAGGGTCTCGCCATGCAGTTCAGGTTGGCCTTGAGCTCACTTTGTAGCCCAGGTTGATCTTGAACTTACAACCATCCTCCTGCCTCAGCCTCCCGAGTGCTGGGATTATAGGTGTGAGCCACCACGCCCGGCTTGTTTTAAAATTCTTGGTAAACTATTTCCCCTTTCCAGTCCTGCACTTTACCGCAGCTGCTGCTCTAACCCCAGGATACCCCCATACAGTCCTAAGGCTCTGTCTCTTCTGAGTTAATTTATGGGGACAGCAGAGTCCATTGTGTCCTTTTCGTGTGTGCAGAGCACACGTGTGTGAGGGACCTAGAGTAGGAATTTAATCCAGTGTCTGTCCGCAGGAAGTTAGCCTTGGTGAGGAAGTAAGATAAGTTCTACTGATGACTGCAGTCTGCTCCCGGATGTGATGTGGTGGGACAGCTTTCTGTGGTGATGGGGGGATAGGGTGATGCCAAGGAGAAAGCCAAGCTGGTTTTGTGGTCTTATTAAAATAGAATATTATGAGATATAAGTAATAAGATGATTTTGAAAATTTAATATAAAAAATTTCAGTCTAGATTTTAATTAGGTAGACTACTGCACAGTAATGTAGTCAGTAGGTCCATGTAGCTGTTCAGATTAAAGTAAGTCAGGTTTGGAGTTCCTTCTTCCTGTTATACCGGGCTCACTTCAGATGCCCGGGAGTCTGCATTTGTTGCTACCATGTGGGACAGACCAGAATGGGAGATTTCTGTCATTTCACCAAGTCTGATTGGGTAGCACTGTTCTACAGGTGCCAATGAACTGGAAATTTCAATGTTAGTAATTTTTATAGTTCTAAAGTCTTGCCACTTTGATCAAGGTACATGATGAAATTTGAGATTGATCTGGCTGGCACATATGGCTGTGGAATTCCTCTAGTGGAATATTTGTTTCAATTGTTGCTTTTAAGGGATTCAAAGAAGGTTCTTTGAAAAACCAAGTAGAGGGTTGGATGGTTTTATTGAAGATAAATGTAGAAAAAATTAGTATAAAGGCTCAGCTTTACCTGGAAAGATTTGATTTTTACAAACAGCCTTATTGGAGTTGGGTTTGGTGGCACATCTGTAATCCTAGCACTGAGGGAGGCTGAGGCAGGAGCCCAACCTGGGCAACTTAGCAAAATAAAATTTAAAAAAATAAGAAAAATGAAAAAGAAAAATGGGAAGAGCTGGGAGCGCAGCACAGTTGCAGACTGCAAAACAAAAACAAAACATCCTTGCCCAGGTATGATTGGTCCCCTCCCCTCCCCTCCCCTCCCCTCCCCTCCTCTCCCCTCTTCTCTTTTCTCTTCTCTTTTCTCTTTTCAATACTGAGCATTGAACTCACAGCCTCGCACTTGCTAGGCAGGCGCTTGTTGCTGCTGAGCTACGTCCTGGCCCCGCGACGGACTGCTTATGTATGATACACTAGGCTCTGTGTGTGTAAAGGGTGTGTCTCATTCACAACAGGTGGAGTGCCTCCCGTGGCCTGCTGATGCTCTTCAGCTGTCTGTGGGTCCTCTGCCTGCCTTTCCACGTGGAGTCTCGCTGTGTTGCCCAGCTTGCTCTTACACTGGTCCTCCCTCCTGAGCCTCCTGGGTAGCTGGACTCCGAGTGTGTGCTGCCACACTGCTGGGTTGACCCGAATGTTTTAGTGTTCCACCTGTGAGTTTTCTAGGCTTCTGCAGCGTCCTCTGTGCGTTTAGTGCCGCCTAGTGTATAGTGTCTCTGGCAGCATTGGCTTCGTACCTGGAAGTTGGGTTGAGCTGTTTGCTAAATGCTGCTTGATGTCGCTCGATGTCTCTGCTTAGCGTAGGTGGGCTTTCCTGTAGCTTCCTGTGCACACGGAGGCACCGCCTTAAAGCCCTCATCTGCCAGTTCTTCATCATTGTCATTTCTGGATCAGTTTTGACTGATTTTTCTCATTTTGGATTGTCTTTTTCCTCCTATCCTTGTCTGGTAATGTTAGTTCAGATGCCAGACATCAATTTTACTTTATTGGATGACAGATAGTTTTGTACTTCTATAAATATTTTTGTGCTTTGTTCTAGTGCATGGTTGAATTACTTAGAAATAGTTTGGTCATTTAGGTTTTGCTTTCTTAGTTTCGTCACACAGGAAGAAAGCAGCATTTCATCCAGGCTAAATATTTCCGACTGCAGCACTGAGGGAGATCCTTTTGTGTGCCCCCAGCAGTTCCTGAGTAAGGCTTTTTGCCCTGGCTGTGGGAGCAGCTTGCTTCCTGTGTCTGTGTAAGCCTCATGGCCGCTCCCCTAAGCAGCCTCTAGCGGCTCCTCACTGTACTGTGATGGAGTGCTGGTGTGCCTCACCCCACCTCCAGCGGTAAACAGGACAGTTAGAGGGTGAGCCACGTTACTGGTTACTGCCTGTCCTGGTATCTGAGAGAGGGGATCACGTGCTTGGTCGCCTGGAGGCTAGTGTCTTGCCGGTTCTGATAGCAGCACCCAGGAGGCTGAGGCGGGAGGAGCACTGAGAGTTCAATCCCAGCCTGAGCCAGGTGTAGTGAGTTTGAGGCCAGCCTGGAGCACATGGTGAAACCCTGTCTCAAAAAACTAAAAAAAAAAAAAAAAAAAAAAAATCAAAATCATCTTGAAAGCTTTCTTCATATTTTGCCAGTTTTTACAGTTTTTAGTTGCTGGAGATGATAGGGTGTAAGAGGACAATGTCTCAGCTGTTTTCGTATTCAGCACAGAGCTAGTCTTTGGCCAGCAGAGTGATGCTTTTTTTCCCACCAAGCTGTCCCCTTGTGGACACCAACTGGGTGCCCCATAATCCAGCTCAGTTCTGGTGCTGTAGCATGAGATCCACAGGCTGAGTGAGGGTCAGTGTGCAACATGGCCCCTCCAGATGCCATGACAAACCTGGGCCACCCGAACTTCCATGGTCAGGGGTGCCCTTGACCTCCTCCTTTGGTGGGATGATCTTGCCAAGATGCGTTTCAGGACCAAAGAAATACTTGAGTTTGCTGGTTACTGTATCAAAGGACAAAGTTACTTTTTTTTCTCCCCTAGCACTAGGGATTGGGCCCCCTTTGGGCTGAGCTACACCCCCAGGCATTTTGGATATAGAGTCTGGCTCAATCACTGAATTGCCTCCTAGAGTGCTGGAATTACAGGTGTGCACCACCACACCCAGTGTAAACATGTACAGAGTATGTTGAGAGCTGGGGATTGAACCCAGGGCCTTGCACATGTTAAATGCATTTTACCGCTGAGCTGTAGTGTGGAAATCTTAATTGGCTTTATTTTCAGTTCTAGCATTGGAAAACACTATTCCATACAGTATAATGAGTGGAGCAGCAGTTGGTTTTATAGACAGGAAAGGCCTGAAGGAAGCAGAAACTCCAACAAAACCAAAGCCACTGCCATTTCAAAATGGAGTCTAGGGCAGGCCCCAGATGGAGCAGTAGAAAAATAGCTGATTACCGGCAAGCAGGCAGGGTCAGTCAGGTTGCCTTTTGGATTTGGATTACAGCAGAGGGCCCCTCATTATCAGGGTATCTGAAAACAGCATGCTTGTGAAATGTGACTGTTGTCGCCAGTCCTGATTTCTTAGAAGACTGACCTGGAGCATTAGGCAGAGTTGCTCCACTTTAATTTGGAGCTAGTCTCTTGGGTCCCTGTGCAACAGTTTTGTCCAGATTGATGGCCTCCTGTAATTTGTATGTTGTGTGTTGTGTGCATACATGCATGTGTGCCAGGTAGAACCTGGGGTCTCCCATGTTACACAAGTGCTATGCCACTGGGCTCAACCCCAGCCTGTCCTGTTGAAGGGTGCAGAGGAAGAGCTGCTAGAGAGATAGGCACAGGGCAAGGCGTGGGGCGTGTGACTCTCTAGCATCCCCTGACCTCCAGCAGTAGTGTCTTCACAGCTCAGTGCCTGACCCCAATGTCGATGTCGGGTGAGGCTGGGGGCTCCATCTTCAGATTGCTGGACCTCTGGTTCCTGGTAGGTGCTGGCACCTCATTAACATAAGCTCCATCTAGTGAACACCTGCTTAAACAAACTGCTCAGCAGATTCCCAGGGCTGTAGGAACCCGGGACAAAGACCAGACTTAAAAGGGCTGATGCAGTATACGTAAAGTGTTTAAATTCAAACAAACCATAAAATGACTGCAGTAAAGACTCATTGCCATTAGCCCCCTCAGAGTGCTCCCCCTGGAGCTGACACACTTAGCCATGGTTCTCACCACCTTCTGAAGCAGTTCTGGAAGTTCTGCCTCTTTGGAGGCGTCTTGAGGTGTGATCAGAGTGCCATCCACAGCCAGGTAGGCTCCTAAATATACCGCCGTGGGCGCTCACCCATCTTACTGGGTCCAGCACCTGGCCACTGCTGGCCCTTCTCGAAGGCCAAAATGACCTTGAAAGGGAAACATTTTGAATTAACTTGGGACAGGGAGGCAGCCACAACAGTGCAGCCACGGTGTCAGGAAAGAGGACTCAGAATTGCTTCCCGAAGAGCAAGAGCGATGGCAGGAGCGCTCGCAGTGAGTGGGGAGAGTTTCTGGGAGGGTTCATGGCAGCGCGTCCTTTACAATAATAAGTTTGCAAATGCACTGTATTTTCCACCACATCTCTTATTTCATATTATATCGCCTAGGGTAAACTGGGTTCATGTGACTCCTGGAAGCCAAATTATCCATTGTTTAGGAAAGGAAAATGGTGAACATGGTTTTATTATTTTTTTGTAGACAGGTGTTCGCTCTGGAGGCCTGAGACAGTAAGATCAGAAGTTTGAACCCAGTGATGGCGATTTACCAGTGCAGTAGAAGTGGAAAGGGCTGGGCTGTAGCCTGGCAGGAGGGCACTGGGTTCAGTTTGTGGTGCCACACACGTGTGTGGTTAGCGTGTCTGTTTTCTCTCCCTCCCTCGTCTACGCAGTCTTTTCCCAAAGGCAGGCCTGCCTGTGCTTGTCTTCTGTTTCTTTCTTCCTGCTGCTGTGCCACAGGGCAAACCCCTGGGTGTTCTCCCACTGAGCCACATCCTCAGTTTGCTCTTCAACTTGTAATTTTATTTATTTGTTTGTGCATTTAGTAGTACTTAGGATTGAACCCATGGTCATTGCACTGAAACACATTCCTAGTGCTTTTATTTATCCTTATTTTCTTTTTTGGGTACCGGGAATTGAACTCAGGACGTCATGCTTACCAGGCAGTGCTGCAGCACTGAGCCATATCCCTGGCCTGCTTATTTTTTTATTTTGAGCTAAAGTCCCCCTAAATTGCCTAGGCTGGGCTTGAATTTGTACCATCCTCCTGCCTCAGCCTCTCAGTGCTGGGATTATAGGGTGCACCTCCATGCCTGGTTTAGGAATTACTACTTCTGTTAATGTACTTCTGAGAAGAGTGTACTTTAGGAAGTGCCCCTGGACTGTGTTCTCTTTCACTGTACTAGAAGACAGTGAAATGGGTGTGTGTATTCTTTTTAAAGTACATTTTTGTAGAAATGGTATTTTCTCCTATTTTTCTGCCTAGCATGCGGAAAGGACTTCTCACATGCCATATACTGAGGCTCCTGAACTGCTTTAGGATTTTCTCTACCGGCCAAGAAACCCTGACTCTGGCCATTGCCCAGCCTCTGCTTGCTTGGCAGTGGGTCAGTTTCCGTGGTGGTGCTGTGTCAGTGGTTAGAAGAGCCGGAGGCGGGGTGGGGCTGTGGGCCCCTTCCCCTGAGCATGTAGGTGGAAACTTGCAGGCCCTAGTTCTGTCTGCTTTGCAGATCACATTTCTGGGTACTGTGTTTTAAGACATGTTCCTACCACGCCAGTCAGAAAACCCCATTTTCTCCTTCGTGAGGAGTACAGCAACTGGCGGGTGTGCCTGTGGTTGTGGGCTCCTCAGGGTCAGGTCCTATAACCCTCGTGGTATGTGCGTGCCTCGCCAGGACACCTGCGTGGTGCTGCATTGTGAGAGGAAAAGCACGTGTGTCAGATTGGGACTCTGGAGGAGCCATATGGGGTGTAACTCACTTTGTGGTGTGTTGGTGTTTTGCACCTACACGTCCCCTTTCTGTGCATCTTTTTTGTGTGTAAGAAGGTATTTCCTTCTGCTACTGGTAATCTAAGAATACGATAGTTTTCCTGTTACAGATTCTGTGCTTTTTCTAAACATTACTAAATTTGCTTTTTTGGTTATGAAAAATTCAAACAAAAATAGGATATTAGTGAATCCTCTGTGACCAACAACTAGTTAATAGTAAAAGTATATGTAAGGGCATTTCTTTTTTTGTTTGTTTGGTTTTGGCTCTGCTGGGGATTGAACCTAGGGCCTTCATATGCGAAGCATGTACTCTACCATGAGCCATACCCACAGACCCATAGGTTTGCTTTTAAGAGGCATTTGTACACTCTAGAAATAATTTTCTGTATTATACATAATCACTTACTGGGCACCCTATTTTTCTGGAGTGGGGAATGCTGGGTGATAGAAGTTGCTCCTGCTGGGGTGCTGGGGTGGAGAGGGCCACAGGGAAGCCATGGGAGTGGGGCAGGTGGGGGAAAGGCCCTCCAGCTGATACACGTGCACATGTGTGTGTGTTCTCTTTTCTGTGGTGGCAGTACTGGGGATTGAACCCAGCACCTTCATGTGAGCTATGTCTCCACCAACTCGTTTGGTTCTCACACCAATCCAGAACTTGTGACCCTTCTTCTTGGCCTTCTCAGAGTGCTGGGATCATTGGCGTGCCGTGGTTACAGTTGGTTCCTGTGGTCATTGAGGAAGAAGTTGAAGTGGTGACAGTGTCTGTCAGACATGAAGCGAATCTAGGACTTGGTTTGCCTCCTTAAGGAATTTATTTTTAATTAAATTCATATTCAGAGAAAGATTCACATACTATACAACTCACCTGTTCCACGTGTACAGTTTGATGGTTTTCATATACTACATTCAGAGTCATGTAGCCAGCAATGTTATTACAGAACATTTCATCATCCCAAAGGAAATCCCGTACTTTTTAGTGGTTACTCCTCATTTAGAATTTATTTTTAATATTGTTTAATGATGTAAGTCATTAAAAAGACTTCCCTCATCTCTCTCATTTTGTTTTGTTTTGTGAGATCTCACGAGGCAGTTCAGACTGACCTTGAACTTGCTATGTAGCCCAAGCTGACTTTGAGCCTGTGGTCCTCCTGCATGGTAGGATCACAGATGTTCCCCCCATGTCCCTTTTGGATATGCAAATAATATGACACTCTTTTACTATTTGTATTAGGAAAGCAAAAATGCATTACTTTTGTGAAATAATAAATGAGAAGTTGAGTGTGTGTATACACACACATGTATGTATATTTTTTCTGTGCTTGCCAGGCAGGTGCTTATGCCACTGAGCTATATCCCTGGCCCCTTTTATTGTCTTTTTTTGAGACAGGGTCTCACTATGCAGTTCAGGCTGGCCTTAGCCACTTTGTAGCTCAGGCGGCCTTGAACTCTAAATAATCCTCCTCCTTCAGCCTCCTGAGTGCTGGGATTGCAAGTGTGTGCCACCTGCCTGTGAGAGGTCTTGCTCTGTAGTGTGCGACGCTGGAAAATTGTAAGCCAAGGGTGAGATGTGAGTGTAATTGCAGCACACATGTGAGTAGATTTGCTGAAGGTAAGAATGTCTCAAAGGGATTCAGAGACTCCTGAGGTCATGTGGCCCCTGCCTGGCCTGGGTAGCTGGGACCACCTCCATGTGTGTCATGTGCACCTGGCCACTCAGGTACTGTGCTGGCACTGGATGTAGAACCTTGAGTCACAGAATGAAGTTCTGGTGAGGGTCACCCCTGGGTGCCCTGGAGGGTGCGGAGGCTGGGATTGAATGAAGCTGTTGGAAGAGTCTGTAGCATTGGGTGGGGTAAGGGGCACACAGAGGCCACATTGAGCCCAGTTTCTGCCTTGGGTACCTGACATGGTGGTCCACAGTGTCACCACTGAGATGGGCAGTGTCACTTCTGAGGTGGACGAATGAACAAGACACCTGCTATGAACAGCTAGACAGCATCTAGCATCTCGCTGTCCTCTGAGGACTTGGGTGAAATTGAACCCAGGGCGTTCATGCTAAGCTATATGCCCAGCCCTTAAATTTTTTATTTCAAGATAGGGTCTAGATATTTTACCCAGGACGAGCTTCAATTTATGACCCTCCTGCCTCAGCCCCCCAGCATGCTGGGGTCACAGGTGTGTGCCACCACACTGGGCTTGTTCCTGCTGTGTTTTATTATCTCTGGCTTCTGTCTCCAGAGGCTGCGCAGCCTTTGTGTCCTCTTCACAGTGACTGAGGAGGTGCCCAGGTCATGGTGAGGTCCCTGTCTCAGACCCATGCTGGCTCACAGAGCGATCTCCCTGCTGCTCTGCTGCTGGCTCACTGCTGCAGCTTCCCGCCCGCTCCCACTGCAGCAGAGTGAAGGCCTTGCAGGTCTCAGAGTCTCCATCACGTTCCCGCCCTCCCCAGCCGAGTGGCCTGAGGCCTGTCTGGACTGACCCTGGGTCTCTGAACCCTCTTTGCCCTTGGCCGATCACACTCAAACTCCCCGGGTTTGAGGTTTGCCGGGGTTGAACCTTCAGCCATAAGCATGCCAAGCACATACTCTGCTAGCACACTCCAGCCGCGTCAAGTATTTGTGCATTTTTTAATGCTGTGCAAGAGATCAGACCCTGGGCCTAGTGCCGGGCAAGTGCTTGACCACTGAGCCCCACATCCTGCCTTACTAGTTTTAAATAAGTTGCTTGTTTGACCCAGGATTCAAACATGGTACCTGTGTTATATTAAAAAGAAAAAAACAACCACCTCAATACTCTGGGAGGTGGAGGCAGGCGGATCTCAAGTTTGACCCTACCTGGGGCAACTGAGGGTCTTAGTGAGACCCTGGCTCAAAATAAAAAGCAAAAATAGGAATAGGAATGTAGCTCCGTGTGAAGTTCCCTGGTTTAATCCCCAGGACGCACAGCCCTCAAGGAAAACAACAACAACAACAACAAAAAACAACCCCACAGGAAACAACGTAACAAGACTTCATTGAGGTATTACCGACCTTCAATAAACTGCACACAGAGCCTATAATTTGGTTAGTTTTTTTATATTACTCATTTATGCAGTGCTGGGAGTTGAGTATTGAACCAGGGCCTCTTGTGTGCTGTAGAGAAGCACTCTACCCCTGAACTGCTGAGCTGTTCCCAGCCCTTGCTTAATGTTCTGAGGCAGAATCTTGCTGTGCTGCCAGGCTGGCCTTGATCTTGTGATTATCTTGCTTCAGTCTCCTGTGTGGCTTGGATTCCAAGTGTGCACTGCTTTACTGAGTTTGTATGTTATAGATGCATAGTATTCGTCCCTGTCTGTGGCTACAGTGTGACATTTCTGTGCATGTATATAATGTGGAAGTGTAGGATCAGGGCCGGGTGATTGGTACATGGATTAGGTTAGACGTTTCGTGTTTCTTTTTGGGGAGAGCAGTCAGCATCTTCCTGTTTGATTTGTTTTGCCTGCACCAGTGAAATCATTACCATGGCCAGTCAGGATTGTGTGAGTGCCCCTCACTCCCCAAATTTGTCTGAGCCTGGTTGTCATATTCCACCTAACTGGCTGTCACTAGATGAGAGTGCATATTCCAGGGTTTTCAAGGACAAGAATGGAGTCATGTGTAATGTGCCCGGATTGCTTCTTTCAGCAGTCAGCCTGCCTACCTGCCTGCCTTCATGCCTGCCTCCCTCCCTCCTGTCTGTCTGTCTGTCTGTCTGTCTTTTTGGAGACAGGGTCTTACTCTGCAGTCCAGGCCAGCCTTAAGCATGAGGCTGGCCCTGAGCTGTGATCTTTGTGTCTCAGCTTCCTGTGTGCTGGGGTTCCTGGTGTGCATAGTTGCACTGGCTCCATGTAGTTATATCCAGACACTGTGCTCCTGGTAGCAGGGTTGGTCATTCCTTTTTATTGCTTAGTATATTGTGGAGAACAAGTATTTTTTATCCATTTACCTGTTGATGGGCATTTGCCTTATTTCTGTTGCTTGGCTGTTATAGATAAAGCTGCTAGGAATATTTGTGGTAGAGTGTTTGTGTGAACATATTTTCTTCTTTCTTGGGTCAGTGATTAAAGAGGAAATTGTTTTTGTTTGGCTATTTCAGGTGGGAGGTCCCCTTGCTACCTCAGGTTGACCAAAAGCATGCACATTGTTTTGTTTATTTTGAGACAGGGTCTTACTGTGTGATGCAGGCTGGCTTTGAACTCTTGGTGATATTCCTGCCTCAGCCTCCCAGGTGCTAAGGTTATAGGCCAGGCATGTGACACCATTCCCTGGCTTGCACATTGCATTTTAATCTATAAATTTCCTTTTTTTCTTTTTGGTTTTCCTTATAATTTATCTTTGGAAAATGTCTAGATTTCTTTTGCGTCTCCCTCATTTTGGATTCAGGGTTTGCAGTCTCACATTTTTATTTTTTTTGGTATTTTTGAGATAGGGTCTCACTATGTAGTTCAGGCTGGCCTTGAACTCCTTGCTTATATTGCCCAGGCTTGCCTCAAATTTGAGGCAGTATTCCTGCCTCAGCCTCCCACGTGCAGGGATTACAGATGTGCACCGCCATGCCTACTGCTCCTGCAGTCTTCAGTGTGTCCCTTGCCCTCTGTACTTCCTGTCAGCTGTTCGATTTAGAAGCCTGGTTTGAGCAGGTGCACTTACTTTGGCAGGAGTATTTCACAGGAGCGTAGTGAGCCCTGGTTAGGTTGAGTGTGTCTGCTGTGCTCTGGCCCTCATGCTGCCTTTGTAGCCCCATGCACTTACTGTTCCGTGTCACTGCAGGGCAGGGCTGGGGGGGGGGCTGAGTCTTTGTCCAGTTTGCTGCTGGATCCTGAGTGTCCATATGACGGTTTAGCACAGTGCATAACTGTACAAAATAAAAATCTCTTGACTCAGTGAGTGGAAAAGAGAGGCAGAGCACTGAGACCCTGAGTTGTCCCACCACTCACTGCTGCCCACAGGAATGTCATTCTTGACATTGTGATGTGTGCTTGGCACAGTTGTTAGGCACAGTGTTCTGTCCTCTGGGGCTTGGGCAGTGAGAAACCCAGAAGCGAAAGTCCAGAGGCTCCCTGCGGAAGCCTGCCCGAGTCCCAGGTCGCAGACTGCTCCTGTCTCCCACGAGTCACAACAGGAGCCACCAGCTCTGGGTGGTGGCAGGGACTCTGCCCCTCTGCCCTCCCTCCTCCGTGCACTGGGACCATTAGCGTGGACCCCCTCGTGCACTTGGGTCTTCATGGTCACCCAGAAGGCTGGACTCCGCAGCAGCCTTCATTCCACCCTGCACTCCGTGGGACACTTGCATGGGCGCTGTGAAACCGAAGTGCATCAAGGCATCCCTGCTGCTTCTTCTGCGTGGTCACCACTTGTGCTGTTCCTCCCACCTGCAGAGGCCATGGCTCAGCTGAAGCTGCTTCCCAGAACTCATGCTGGGCAGTGTCCTGTGTTGTCCTGCAGTCACCTCGCACTTCTGCTTGCCTGCTTGCCTGGCTTGCTGTAATAAACTGTCAGCAGCCCTGTCACCCCTGCCCACTGTCCATGGGGCTGGTCCCCAGCCGCCTGGCTTGATCTCGGGCAGGGCTTCCTGCCCCGTCACCTGCTCACTCGCTCACTCGGCATCAGTACACCTAGACCAGTTTTCTTTTTTTTTGAATACTGAGGACTGAACCCAGGACTTTTTTTTTTTTTTTTTTTTTTGTACAGGAGATCGGACCCACAACCTTGTGCTTGCCAGGCAGGCATTTATGCCATTGAGCTAAATTCCTGGTTAGACCAGTTTTCTTTTTGTTAGTGTTTGATTGGTATCTTTGTCCATCTTTTTACTGTCAGCCTTTCTTTATCCTGGTGTCTTAGGTTTGTCTGAGCAAGTTTTTATTCAGATCTGAAAGGCAATCCATGCTTTTCCTTGGGCATTTACAGTTTAGTTCCATTTCATTTCATTTCATTTCATTTCATGCAGTTATTGATAGGTTTGTGTTTAGGGCTACAACTCAGAGCTTTCCATGTGACCCATCTGTTCTTCGAGCTGTGTTTCTTTGGCTTCATCTTGCATTGATTCAGTATTTATTGTTCTGCATTCCCCCTTAGCTTGGTAGTTCTGTTCATTCTGCTTACAGTGCTAGGGATCAAACCTAGGGCCTTGCACACACTAAGCAAGTACTCCTACTGCTGGGCTTTGTACCCCAGGTCCCAGTTGTGTTGTATGTAAAAAACACTTCTTGGGCTGTGGCGATAGCTCGGCAGCACAAGTGTCTGCCTGGCAAGTGCGAGGTTGTGAGTTTGAAAAACTGGTTTAAAAAATCAATCTATCTATCAATAAAAAAGACTTCATGAAAAGTCTTTTTTGGCAGAACTGGGGAGTGAACTCTCAGTCTTTGCACTAGCTATGGTCCCCAGCCTTTTTTATTTTATTTTGAGGCAGGAGCTTGCTCAGTTTGGTAGGCTAGGCTTGAATTTGGTAATCTTCCTGCTTCAGCCTCCCAAATAGCTGGGATTATAGGCATGTATTACCTCACTCTACACAAAATTGTATTTTAGTAGTTACCATGGAGATTACAATTCATAGCTGTGGTGCTCACTAGGCTCGCTGGGCAGCACACCTTATAACGCTTACTGCTCCTGAGCCTGGGGTGCACTACAGTGACTTGCCGTGGTAGGGTTGTAAGTAATCTTAGTGTGATTTTGGGGACACACACAGATATGTATCCCTTAGAAAACAGCACCCAGCAAAGCTAAGTGCTGATACATTTGTGGGTTGCTTTGTGTTTGCGTTACTGGGGTTAAGCCCAAGGGCGTTCCGTCCACCACTGAGTTACGGCCCCCTGGACCAATTATGTTGAGCTCAACTCACGAAGTTGCCATGTTGGCTTCAAACCTGTGGTTCTCATGATTCAGCCTCCTGAGGCTTGGGCCACTGTGCGTGGCTTATGTGCTGACTCTTCTGGTGAAGTTGGAGGGACGGGAGGACAGAAGACAGGAGGTGGTGCCTCCCTAGCTGGCCATAGCTCCAAAAGGAACCCTGGTGCCCTGCTCCAGCTCAGTCCTCTGCAAAGTCTCATGTGCTCCTGGGACACTTCCTGTGGCAGCTGTGAGGGGCAATGCCCCTCCTCCTGTCACTTAACCTGTCAGTGTTGCTCTGAGAGTCTTAAGTCTTCTGTGCTTCCTGCTCTGATCCTTGGCCTTTCTGCCACTGAAAAAGCAGCTGCATTGACCTTGAGGTCCTGCCCAGGGCATGTTGAGAGCCCTGAGCCAGCCCTCACCACTGGGGAGGCAGGCCAGGCAGGCCAGCTGTGCCTGCAGTGTGGGGGCCGCCTTCTAATCCCCAGGGCTCCCGAGTGTCTGCTAGGCTGCTTCCCCTGCCCTGGGCGCACCCGGTGTGGCCTGTGAGAGCTGTCGGGGTGCAGTCTGTTCGCAGGCGTGGTCGGCGTAACTGGGCAGGCCCACACAGGCTCCCGTCTTCCTGTTTGCAGCGCCCCCGGCAGACCGGTCCAGCGCAGCCCCGCCCTGAGGGGGCGCTTTGCACGTGAGCTTTGCCTGTGGCGCCTTAGTTCCCTTATTTCCCTGGGGAGGAAGCCCGGCGCAGACCTCGATGAGCTCCTAAAGTTGCGTGTCCCAGGCAGCTCCCTGCTCTGGGCTGCTCCTGTGACGGTGCTTCTGGGAAGGGCAGCCCTTCTTCTGCCTGGAGACACCCTGCCAGGGATGCAGCCTGCTCTCTGCCTCACAGTTTTCCATTTTGTCAGGCAGAGAGCCCCTCTCCCCCAGCCTTTTTTTTTGGTGTGAGTGGACTGGGGATTGAACCCCCTAGGGCATTTGCTCAGATCTGTATCCCCAGACCTTTTTAGTTTTTGTTTCACTAAGTTTTCAAGGCTGTGCTGGAACTTGTGATCCTCCTGTCTCATCCTCCTGCACCAGGTTAATTTTTTCTTAAAATATTTAGCTGAAGTTGAGTATAAAAGAAATTTCTAAAAGTAAGATCCTGGTGGGTTTTGTTTTGTTTTTGTTTTGTTTTTAGTAGACAGGGCCTTAAACTTGTGATCTTCCTGGTTGAGCCTCCTGAATAGCTGGGTCACAGGCCTGCACCATGGCACTAGACAGACAGGTGCATTGGTTTGCAGTGGTTTGACAGGGCTGATACTGAGATTCAGGAAAACGGTGAGCAGGTTTATTTGAAGATGATTTTGGCCTAGGTCATGTTAAGTTTTAAAGTTTTTAAGTAGCCAGCAGGGAGTGGACTGTCAGGACAGGGCATCTTGCACATGTTCTCTCCATCAGATCCCACACGTGGGCTGTCTGAGGTTGGTGCACAGTGCTGTGTGGCATGGAGCCGGGCTTTCAGGTCAGGTCTGTTGGGCCCCCAAATTCTCCTGTTCCTGCTTTGTGATTTACATAAATGTCCTTCCCAGTGGCAAATCTGAACTCTGTCTTCCAGCGGAATACACATATGCACAAGCCTCCTGCCTTTCCTGGAAAGCAGCGACACCTGACCACACCAGTGTCCTGTATTTCACACGTTGTTGGAAATGTTCTGGGCATAGTGAATTTAAAGCCTGGGACTCATGAACCCACCAAAGATGTATGCAAAAATATGTGCTGATTTTTTGTGGAGCCTGTTAACCTTCATACCTTTCAACAAATTCTCAGTAGGTTCTGACCAAAACAAAGCAGAATCTTTGAAGTGCCATCCTTTAGGCTATTAGTGTTTTTCCAGTACTTTATTGTAGAACCATACCCGACAGGAAGTGTACTGTTATTATTTTTGTGACATTAATAGTCTTCTATGTGTATGGTCACTAGAGTTTTTTAATAGCTGGAAAACAGTCCACAGAAGTTGAATATTACCAGATATACCAGCCTTTGTTGGTGTATTTTAGCTTTCTTTTTATTTTTTTCTTACAAGCATTTTGAGATAGATTTCTGTGTTTGTTTTTGTTTTTTGGTGCCAGGGATTGAACTCATGACCTTGCACTTACCAGGCAGGCACTTAAACCACTGAGCTAAATCCCCGGGTTGCCCAGATTTCCATGTACTTATAACATGTCCTCGTATTTTGGATTATGTATTTTCTTAGACTTTCAGAATGTGTCACGGCTCTGTCTGTACTTTCCTCATTTGTCCTCTGGTGGTGACTTCCTGTTCTGACTGAGCTTTGTGGGGCTGGAGAGGAGGGTGTGTCCTCTGTGACAGGACTGCTGGGCCAGGCCGCCCGTTGCAGTGTGTGTCCTCAGCTTGCTTACCTCATCATTATTGAGCTACAGGTGTCTTCATTCAGATTTGTGGTTTCCTTTGCATATGAGCCTGTGGTTTCTAATTTTTAAATTCTTTTGTCCCATTTGTTCTAGTTTTTCTTGTGCAAACTTTAAATTTTTCTTTCATGTATATTTCTAAAGTCTCATGATGTAAAAAATATTGAGCTGGGGGTAGTGGCACACACCTGTAATCCCAGCTACTGTGGGAGGCTGCGCTAGGAGGATCACAAGTTTGAGACCAACCTGGGTGATGTAGTGAGGCCCTGTCTCAAAGTAAAACAGTAAAAAGGGCTGGAGGTGTAGTTAAGTAGTAGACTGTCCCAGTGTTCCACTGCCAGTATCACAAAAATTAAATTAAGTTAAATCAAATGAGCTAAAGATCTGTCACATGTTCCCTCTGGCTCTGGCGCTGGCTCTGGCCCTCACCCTCTCAGTCTCACTCTCAGAATTGAACCCAGGACCTTGAGCAACATACTAGCCAGGCACTCTGTCTAAGGAGTTGTATCCCCTGTCCTCTGTACTGCTTTTTTCTTTTTGTTTTGAAGCATTGGCTTTGAACCCAGGGCCTGTGAACACTTTGTCAAGTGCTCTGCCATTAAGCTACATCCCCAGGCCTTTTACTTCCTTTGAGATAAGATTTTGCTAAGTTGTGCAGGCTGACCTTGAACTTTCAAGTCTCCTGCCTCAGCCTATTGAATAGTTGGGATTGGTGGTATGTACTGCCATGTCAGATTTGTTTCTAGTAAGTGGAATTATAGGTCTGCATGGATTATTTTTCTACAGTATGGTCTGCTCACTGGCGTTCACATTTCTGTAGATCAGATCCCTTGATGTGGAATCACTGGATAAAAATTTAGACTAAAAACTACCAGGGTACCTTCTGCAAAGGCTGCTTTTCACTCTCTGCAGATTTTCAGAGGACCCTCCCTGTTCCTTGTTAGTACTCTAAGCTAGTCAGGTGCTTATGGACCTTCATCCGCCTTTTCTGTGTATACTCTGTGATTCTAACCCACTTAGTTATTTAGAAAGTAGTTGCAGGGGTCTCAACCCAGGGCCTTGTACTATTTCACTGCATTTTTTAGTGGTTATAAGAACTTTCTGTATATTAAAGGAACTAGCTACTAGCCTTTTGACATGTACTTTGTATATGGCTTTTTTTTTTTTTGTATTTTATAGCAGGCTGACCCTGAACTCAGAGGATCCTCCTGCCTCAGCCTCCCAGGTGCTAGGCTAGGATTACAGGCATGTACCATCACTCCTGGCTTGGCTTGCTTTCTTTTCTTTTTTCACTAAATTTCTTTTCTTTTTTTTCATTTGCAGTACCAGGGATCGAACTCTCGACCTTGCGCTTGCCAGGCAGACACTTATGCCACTGAGCTAAATCCCCAGCCCCCCTTTTATTTTATTTTTTTTAATTTTAATTTTTGTCTTTTTGAGACAGGGTCTCTCTCTGCAGTTTGGGCAGGCCTTGAGCTCACTTTGTAGCTTAGGTGGGTCTTGAACTTGCATTTTCACTAAATTTCAAAAGCATACTGTGAACTATAATTTGGCCTCTTACCATGTTGTCCATATCACATAGGTCCCTTCCCTTGAGGTTACCACATACAACTTCTCATCTAAATATAATTTAAAGAATCATTTGAATAGTTACTGTCAGGCCTGATCTGAAAGTGGCCTGAGAGACCTGGGCTACTATCAACAGTGGGCTCCTCAATCCTGATGGTAGCCTGTCCTCTGCAAACAAGAAGTCAGGGCCCAAAAGAAATTTAGGAGCAGCCCTGAGGTCTTCCTGACACCAGAGCCCTATCAACACGCCTGTGACTTCAAACATTTCTCCTGGTTTTTTGGAAACTGCAACCCCAACCTTCAACCCTGTATGCACTTAACCTCCCCTCCCCATAACTGCTCCTGCTGCTCCAGTGTTAGCTTGGTTGTATGCAGGAGGAATAAAACCCACAGCCTAGGTCTCCGGGTGTTTCTTCACAGCACTGTGACCTAACAGTTGTGTAGTAGGTAATGCTAGGGTTTGAACCCAGACCCTTCACAGTGGGCCATATTCCCAGCCCATTTTATTTTTTAAGTCAGGATCTCTGCTAAGTCACTAAATTGCCCAACTTGTGCTTGAACTTGAGATCCTCTGTCTCAGCCTCCAAGAGTGGTGGGGTTAAGGCGTGTGCCACAAGCCTTGTCCTTTAATGATGCTGTGGTGAGATTGACTGTTCAGGTTTTAGATTTTATGTATACAGAGTTAGCGTATTTCTGGGATTGTTTATCCTTAGTTTTTGTCAGTTTGCTAGTAAAAAAGTGGTATTTTAAACAAATCTGCTCATAAATATTTAAAATATCTGCCTTTTATTTGGTGGTCATCTTTTTTTTTTCATACTGGAAATCAAACTCAGACCTTGCGTTTGCCAGGCAGGTGCTCGTGCCACTGAACTATATCCCCAGCCCGGTCATCACTTTATATTTTAAGAGAATATTACTTGAACAAAGGAGGAATATCCTGCAATTGCTGACCTTGGTTTTCTCGAGTTGCTCTGTATCCACACCTAGACTTTTGTAATTCTCAAGGGGTTTTAAAATGTTTTTATTTTATTAGTGTGTTTGTGACACCCAGTAAATACAGCCATCATAGGAAATTGGTGCACATACTGCACATCACATCCTGATCTCATTGTGTTTAAGCGCAAATTTGGATTATGTCTATTTTTTCCAAACATCAGGACTTAGCTTAGTTTGCAAACCCATCACATTTAATCTTCCCCATATTACAGATTTGCCCCATAGGGTGGGTTCCACCTTGGGTTTTGAGCCCCTGGGACAGTGGGCTCTACAGAGAGGCGCAGTGTGGCACAGCTGGGAGTCAGGGGCGCCAGAGCCGCCCAACCTGGGGTGGTGTCGGGAGCAGGTCAGGCAGAAGGCCCTGGGCAGCAGGGCAGAAGAGTCAGGAGGCTGCTGGCCTGGACAGTGTTCCTGCCCTGCTGGTCCTGTGCTCTGCCCGTTTGGGAGAGGGGGTCTCCTGACAGGCCTTTTTGATTTTTGTAGCTGCCTCTGTACTGTTCCTGCTGTATCCATGGGAACGTAAGTAGGATGACAGAAATTTATAACTTGTTGCTAGGCTTTGATGAAATTTTTAGTCATTAAGTGTTTGCTGTTTTACCTTTTATGGAGGAGGGTAACACTTAACAGGGCAGTTTGGAATTAGAACTATGGAATTGTGTGGCTCCTTTTGATAGAAAAGACTGGTTGTGTTTTTAGTGACTTGAATGGAACAGAAGAGGGGAACATGTTTGCTGTGCATCACTGTGCTGCACTGAACTGCAGTGATGCTTGGACCAGCTGCCGGTGTGCGTCAGATTTTAGGGTGGTGAAACATGGCAGAGATATAGTAGTCTGATTTTTTTTTTTTCAAATCCATTTTATTTCAAGTAGAAAAAGAAAAAAAAGAACTGAAACAATTTCAAAACACATCAGTCAGGGGCAGCAGTGGTGCATACACTGCTTGTCATCGTCCCCAGATCACTCACCCAGAGCACAGGACAGCTGCATTCAGTTTTGAACAACGCCAGCACCAATCTTGCTCTTCAGTGAACTCAGAGAAATCAATAGTGTAACTACCTCAACTATTTTTTTATATACATATGTACATGTTGTTTCTTTTTTTCTTTCTTTTGGGGGGGAACTGGGGTTTGAACTCATGACTTCACGCTTGCCAGGCAGGTGCTTACACCGCTGAGCTAAATTCCTAGCCCTTCATTGTTTCTTTAGCTTCTCACACTAGTGAAACAGTATGACATTTACACGTGTGTCCTATTTATTTCACTTACGAGTATGCTCTCAAGTTGCATCCATTTACCTACTACAGTCTCCAGTTTATCCTTGATGGCTGAGTAGTACTCCATTCTGTAAAAATACCACACTTTTTTTTTTTTTGCTTCTTGATACTGAGGATTGAATGCATGACCTTGTGCTTGCCAGGCAGGTGCTTACACCGCTAAACTAAACCCCAGATCCACACATCTTTTTTATCCACTCTTCAGTTGATGGGCATTTAGGTTGTTTCCAAGATCTGGCTATTATAAATTGTGCTGCTATAAACATGGGTGCACATATATCACTGTGGTATGATGTTTTAATTGTTTTGGGAATATACCTAGAAGGGGAATAGCTGGGTTGAGTGGGACCTGTAGTCCTAGTTTTTTAAGGAATCTTCACATTGATTTCCACAGTGGCTTCACCAGTCTGCATTCCCACTCTCAGTGGAGAGGGTTCCTTTTCCCCCACAGTCCCTCCAGCATTTGTTTTGCTTGATTTGATAACAGCCATTCTTTCTGGGGTGAGGTGGAATCTCAGTGTTTTTTTAATTTGCATGTCTCAAATGACCAGTGATGTTGAACGTTTTTTCACATATTTATTTACTGTTTGTATTTCTTCATCTGAGAAGTGTGTTCATCTCAGATGCCCATTTTTGGATTAGCTCTTGCAATCTGGGAGGATTGATTTGTTTGAGGTTGTTTTTTTTTGTGTGTGTGTTTTTGAAACAGGGTCTTGCTATGCAGTTCAGGCTGGCCTTGAGCTCACTTTGTAGCCCAGGCTGGTCTCGAACTCAACAATCCTCCTGCCTCAGCCTCCCGAGTGCTGGGATTACTGGGGTGAGCCACTACGCCTGGCTTGCTTGAGTTCTTTATATGTTCTTGATAGTAATCCTTTGCCTGAGGAAGAGCTGACAAACATTTTCTCCCATGAGGTGGGTTGTCTCTTCACTCTGTTGGTGGTTTCTCTTGCTGTGCAAAGCTTTTTGGTAGGGTGAGATCCCAGTTGTTGATTCTTTGTGATAGTTCCTGTGAATTTGGGGTTTTGTTTATAAAGTATTTGCCTATACAAATGTCTTCAAGAGTTTCACCTACTCTGTGTTCCAGCTGGTATGTTTCTGTTTCAATATTAAGATCTTTGATCCATTCTGATTTTAGTTTAGTGCATGGTGAAATATATGGGTCCAGGTTTTTTTTTTTTTTTTTTTTTTTGGTGCCAGGGATCGAACTTACGACCTAGCCCTTGCCAGGCAGGTGCTTATGCCACTGAGCTAAATCTCCAGCCCTATGGGTCCAGTTTCAATCTTTGGCATGTGCAGAGCCAGTTTTTCCAGCACCGTTTATTAAAGAAGGCTGTCTTTCTTCCAATGAGTGCGTTTGGTACCTTTGTCAAAGGTAAGGTGACTTAGTGTGTCTGGAGTTGTTTCTGTATCTTTTAGTCAGTTCTGTTAATCTTTGGATCTGGTTTTGTTTTGTTTGTTTGTTTGTTTGTTTTTTGCCGGTACCACACTTGTTATCACAGTAGCTTTATTGTATAATTTTAAGTCAGCGATTGTGATGCCCCCTGTCTTGTCTTTGTTGCCAGGATTGCCTTTGCTCTTCTTAGGTCTGTTCTGGTTCCAGATGACTTTTAGGATTGTTTCCTCTAACTCTGTGAGATATGCTATTGGAATTTTGACTGTGATTGCACTGAATCTGTATAACAGTTTTGGAAGTATGGCCATTTTCACTATATTGGTTTTTCCTACCCAAGAACATGGAATATCTCTCCATTTTCTAACATCCTCTTCAATTTCCTTTTTTAGAGTTCTGTAGTTTTTAATGTAGAGGTCTTTTCCATCCTTTGTTATATTGATTCCTAGGTTCATTTTTTTGGGTGCTATTGTAAAAGGTGTTGCTTCCCTGATTTCTCTTTCAATGATGTTATTCATGTATAGGAAGGCTTTTTTTTTTTTTTTTTTTTGTACCAGGGATTGAACTCATGACCTTGTGCGCCAGGCAGGCACTTAAACCACTGAGCTAAATCCCCAGTCCAGTGCTGTTGATTTTTGAGCATTGACTTTGTATTGAGCTACATTACTGAATTTGCTTATTAAAGAGTATCATGTCATCTACAAATAAAGATAATTTAACTTCTTTCTTTATTCGTGTCATTTCTTTCTCTTGTCTAATTGCTCCAGCTAATATTTCCAGGACTGTGTTGAATAACAGTGGAGACAGTGGCCATCCTTGTCTTAGAACCTAGGGTTTTTACAGTTTTTATTTTGAGATTAGGTTTCATTAAGTTTTCCAGGCTGGGGTCAGACTTGTGGTTCTCCTGCCTCAGCATCCTAGAGTGTGGAGTGTACACAGATGCACCTCACGCCATGCCAGGTTTGTTGATGGCCCGAACTCTACAGGAGATTTAGGGAGTAACCAGGGGAGGCTCTAGGGGTTGACATACCTGCTTCCTATTTAGGTTACAAGTTTAAATCAAGTTTGTGAATAGTAATGTATCACTGGCATAAAGTAGCTGAATCTTTACAAGTCCACATGAGGCTGTAACACGGCCTCACCGCGTTGTCCGCGATACGCAGTTAGTTCCCTTCCGTAGAGGCTGCCATGCTCACGCCTGGTCCGGTTACGATGTAGAGAATCACCTGAGTAGTGGCTTGATGTTTCTGTGGTCCCCCTGCAGTAACGTGAGGGAGCAGTTCCTCCCAATTCTGTCGTGCCATAAGGAAGCGGAGGTTGGGGTGCTGACTGACTTACACACAGCATCGACACCACGGCGGCCTCCTGGCCCCGGGTCTTTCTCTTCAGTCCTGCCTGCCTGTGCCTGGGCCCGCTGCGTCTCGGTTTCTCAGTCTGACAGAAGGAACAGACCTCCTTGCTAGTGTTAACAAGTGCCTGTGACCTGGAGAGTCTGTGTTTAGTGTGGGTTGCACTTAATGTCTTGGGTTTCTCGCCGTTCCTCTGTAGAAGACAGACTTGCAGAGCTGGACAGGAGTGTGGGGATTATTCGGCAAGAGAAACTGAGGGACAGTTCGATTCTGGAGGCCAGCAGTGGCAAACCTGTGGCATGCGTGGCACGGTGGGCTCACACAGCCCTATCTGCTGGCACATAAACCAAGTGTTTGAGTTGTTTTTTCTAAATTAAAATGTCAGTATTCAGATAGATTTTTGTATATGAATAAATCAGTGTAGATTGTTGTACATGAAAAAAAAACATCACCTGAAAATAAGCTGTATTGCATCTTTGAAGCAAAAATTGATACAAGACTCTGTGTTATTTCGGGGGAAGTACAGTATGGACCTCAGGGTTTTTCAAGCTAGCTGTGTAGCCAAGGCTGGACTTTAACTCATAATCCTTCTGCCTCATCCTGCCTAGTGCTGGGGTTCTGGCTGTGTGGCAAGATACCTGGCTTCTTCTTGTTTTTTAAAATCACAACCATCCTGGCTTTTATTTGCATTTCCTAGGTGGCTGATGATGTTGAACACTTTTCATATTCTTTCATTCAGAAATGTCTTAACTCTTCTTCCATTTTAAAATTAGGTTATTTCTTTTACTATTGAATTGTAAGCTCCATCTTTTTTTTTTTAATGTCCTAGCATGTATTTCCCATTTCTCACATGTTTTCTTTCACAACCACAGTGTAGCCATCAAAATTAGGAAATTGGAACATAGACACAGCAGCACCTATAACCACAGACTTTATTTCAGCCTCAGTTGTCCTGAAAATGTTCTCTAAAGGTTTGGAATCCAGTGCAGGATTGTATGTTATAGTGCATTGTCATTCCTCCCTAGGTTATTTCCACCTGGAATTGCTCTTGAGCTTTCTTTTTTTGTGGTGCTGGAGAGCAAACCCAGGGCTTGCCCGCACTAGGCACGTTCTCTGCACTAAGGACAGCCCCCAGCTCTTCCTGGTTTCTTGGTGGTCTTCTATGACTTGGATCTTTTTAAAGTGTATAGTAGTTACAGGATGTCTGCCAAATTGAGTGAGTTCATCTGATGTTTTTTTCATGATTAGATTCAAAATTTATATCTTCATACAAGGTCTGCACAAAAGGTGTGTTCTTCCTTGTACCTCAGGGGGAGGGATGAGGCACAGACTGGTGTCACTGGTAGTCTTACTACTCTCAAGCTTTTTATTTTGTTTTATTTTATTGTTATTTATTTATTTGTTTATTTATTTATTTTGGATGCTTCATTATTAGATGACATCTGCCAGGATTTTCCACTGTGAAATTACTTTGTGAGAAGTTTTGAACTAAGTAATGTGTGATAAGTATTTTATAGGGGTTTTGGGGTTTTGTTTTCTCCTCCTTTATTCATGACACTGTGGACTCCTGGTACACATGATTACAGTCAGTCTGTAACTGTCTTTTTTATTTGATGTAGGCAGTAGGATCTCTTGAAGCTAACTGCCATGTCCTTTTGAGAGGTCTTCATCATTCTTTGAATGCTTCCTTGCTTTCCGGTTTATCAAACTATTTGAAGTTCTTGTACTTGGCTTCTTATCCCGGCATCAACTGTTTCTCTCAGGAGTGCTTCCTCCTTTTAGTGGGAAAGTGTGTTACAGAAACAAAGGTTTGTGTACTAGGTATGTACACACAGCCACAGGGGTACCCCGACTGGAATTGGGGCCAGAAAATAGGCCTCGAAGGGGTCAGAGCTAGTGAATATTTTCACTTCCACCCACATCTATTATCTATTTCTATACCTACACGTTATCCTTAATACTGTGTATTTACTCATTTGCTGAATCAGCCTGAAAACTTGGTTCAGACACGGGATTCAATAAAATGAGGAATTCGGCAAGGCGGGAGGTGAAGGGAATTCCAAGGGTAAAGAGAAATGATAACAGCCACGTAGACACTGACCAACCAACCAGTCCTTGTTGGTGACTGAACAAGGGCTCCGAAGGGATGCTGTCAAAAAATACAAGAACTCTGGAGGAGCTGACGTTTACACTTGTGTGTGAGAAGTGTGAAGAAAGCCTCGCAAACAAAGACAAAACATTGTTCAAGCTGGGCGCGGTGGTGCAAGCCTGTAACTCCTCAGGTGGTTGAGGTGGGAGGATGGTAAATTCAGGGCCAGCCTGGAAACTTAGGTGCCCTGGAAGGAGCCTGTATAGGCTGCTGGGCTCTGTGTATCCCTCTGTGCACGGTGGGTGCTCTGGACTGAGCTGGGGCGGGTGCCCTGGGAGGTGTGCGATGCACTTAGAGCTTCGCATCATGTTGAAGGCTGCGTGGGTTACCCTAGCCAGCGGCTCACCAGCCTTCTTACTAATAACCGCATAGTAGGCCATGAGACTGAGCCCTTGATGGGCTCCAGGGAACCGCCGAGAAAGAATTCTCCTTTTAAAAATTAACTCCTAGTTTACTAGCAGTGGACAGGCTTTTTATTTACTTATTTATTCATTTACTTATTTTTTAAAAATGGTACTGGGGATTGAAGTCAGGGCCTGTCACCAAGGTAGCACCCACAGACCTTTAGTTTTTTTATTTTGAAGCAGTCTCACTAAGTCATTTCGTCACCCAGGCTGGGCTGGCACCTGTGATCCTCCTGTCTCAACTTCTCCGAATGCGAGGATCACAGGTATGCAGCGCCTGTCTTGCCAGGAGTAAATTGCTGGTTGTGAGCTTAAAGGACTTGTTAGTGAGTTTGTCGTGTTGCTGTTACTAAGGGATATAGAATTTAGACTTTAATAGACTGGAGACGTGAACTGACATGAGTAAATGTACTTGGAAAATAAGTGGGTTTCCTAGTTCTTTCAGTGTAGCTGTGGATCTGATTTCCTGTGCCTGCGGGTTGTTTGATTTGATTATCAGTAGACTTTAACCTACCAAAGGGAAGCTTAACACCTGGGGGTCTTTATGCTGAGTTGGCTGGAATAAGTATGAATTCTTGGTCAGCTTCAGGTGAGAAACATTGTAACATCTCTTAAAAGTGTCCATGTGAGCTGGGTGTGGTGGCACTCTGGGAAGCTGAGGCGGGAGGATCACAGGTTCAAGCCTAGCCTGGGGAACGTAGTAAGGCTCTCTTAAAATAAAGAGGGGCTGAGTTCTGTTGAGTGCTAAGGCCCAGAGTTTATCCCCAGCATTATAAAAACAAGCAGAAAACTCCTGAATTGAATCTAGACCTACTGTTTGGACTGATACTTTAAGGGCCTAATGTGCATCCCCTGCATGGTCACTTGTTTTAATGTGCTCTTTTGTAACTGTGTAGTCAGCACTCTTCCCTCTCCATAAAGGAGGATCCTGAGGCCTGGCAAGGTCGGGGCTCTCTACCTGCTTCCCTCTATGCGGAGTGGGCCGGCAGAGTGGGCCATGAGTGTGTGGGGCGCCCACCCCTGTCGCACCCTGCCCAGTTCCCCGAGTGTTACACCACCACCCACCCACACCTGGGTTTGAGGGTTTTATTGTGCCCTTTCATGTAGACCCCAATTTGGATGAAAATTCTGCAAGCTGCTTTTCTTTCTTTCTTTCTTTCTTTCTTTCTTTCTTTCTTTCTTTCTTTCTTTCTTTCTTTCTTTTTTTGCTTGTTTTTTTTTCCCGACTCCCCATCCTGATCAGAGACCTCCTCCACACAGCCCCCTCCCAGCCCCGCCATGCTCAGGGCTTAGGACAGGTCAGCCCTGCTGTGGGCAGCAGCCACCACTCCTGTGCCTCCCCAGGCCTGGTCCTTGACAGCCAGAGCTGCTCCAGCTCTCAAGCCTTGTTCTCAGCAGGGAGCCACGAAATCTCACTGTTGTCCCTTCCTCACAGCCCCTCAGAAGCCCCCGGCCACCCCCTGCAGGAGAGCGGCTATGTGTCCCTCTGCAGTAAACGGCCCTTCTGCTGTGAACCAGTCCTGGTGAGCTCACACCTCGGATTCTCTTTCTCCCTAACAGTTTCTGCCATAATTGTAGTAGTTTACACTCCCAACTGCCGGAGTCCAGCTTCGGCAACAACAGTGGCCATGATAACATTGGCACCGTAGAATTTTGTTTTGCTTTGTGTTTTGAGACAGGGTCTCACCAGTAATCCAGGCTGGCCTTGAATGCCTGGCAACCCTCCTGCCTCTGCCTCCGCCATCACAGTCACCGCCATGCTTAGCTAAGCAGTGGAGATTTACGTCCCCTGGTGGGCATTGGCAGTCACACTCACTGCCTGTGTGGTTCCTGGGCGCTGGCCACCCTCTGTTGTTGGGGGTGGATGTCCATTCCCAGTGTCTGCCTGCTCCAGAACACATGCAGTGTCCTTTAACCTCAAAGCCTAAACCAGGGAGGTTCCGGGAGTCCACACTTTCTCATGAATCCTGGCCTCTTTTACTCCATGTTCAGTTCTTTGTTCAGGATACAAAGAGCTCTGAAATCAGGGGAAACTGAGTCCAGCAGCCCTGTAACACTGCCACCAACCCACCTGGAACCTGGAGAGAGGGGACAGTTTTTCCTAGCCAGCACCTAGACCTTGGATTTCTGGCCTCTGGGACTGTGACACAAGGAGTTTGTTTTGAGTGATTTTGTTTTTGTTTGTTTGGTTGGTTTTTTGAGACAGAGGCTCACTGGGTAGTTTAGGCTGGTGATCCTCCTGCCTCAGCCTCCTGAGTGCTGGGATCGCAAGCATGCTCCCCACACCTGGCTGGATTTCTGTTTTGTAAGCTGCCCCGGTTTGTTACTGTGGCCCCAGGAAATTAACGTGTATGTGGGTGAAGCTGGATGCCAAGTCCTGCTTGGTTCCATGCAGGCATTTTCAAAGTCCCAGGAGCAGTCACCTCGGCCTGTATCGCAGCGGCAGCCTTCCATGCCTTCAAACTCGGCCTCGAAACCTCTCCTCAGGCAGTTGCCTGTGAGATAGTGGGGAAAGACGGCGAGGGCAGAGGTCTTGGGGTCTCTGCCCAGAGCAGCGCCTGGTGCAAGCTAGGTAGGATGGTATGGGGTACCCAGAGAACTAGGGTCCTAGGGTCGGGGTCAAAGGTAGGGATGGTGGAGGGGAGGGTGGGCTGCACCAGGAGCCTCTGCTTTTCTTTTAGCATATTGTGTTTTTATCTTATAGAATGAACCGACCAGCTGATTTTTTTGTTTTGATAAATACACAACCACTACCTACTATTAGTATTTTCTGTCTTCTCACTGACAAACATTACCATTGGTAAGGAACACTTAAGAGTGTGTAGCTATGCACACAAGACAGGAAGATGTGCAGAGGAGTGCAGAGAAGAGACTGGAAATACCATCTGCTGGATTCATGATGTTCTGTAATTGTTCTTAAAGGTTCTCACTAGGTGTTTGTAGCCATTATGCAAAATCTTGACTCCATTTTTAGTTGGACACTTGAATTTAAAAAAACCGAAGAGTGGGAAAAAAGGCAAGATTAGTTGTAATTCTGATTTAGTCCTGACTACATCACTTTCCCTGAGGTTGACTGGGGGTTTTTCCTTTTGTTTTTTTGAGCCACCGACTCTGTTCTCCAGGTTGGCCTTGATCATTGCATCTCCTGTCCTGACTTCCAGGTGCTGGGATTGCAGGTGTCTAATCCTGGTTTGTGGATAACTTAAAATTAAACTTCATTGAATATTTGGATAAGTGAGATAGGGAGCATGTGGTGCAGAACTAAAAGGTGAGAAAAGTGTAAGGTTTCTCAGGCCTTTCTGGGCCTGCATTTCCTCGCCCTGTGTGCAGCTGCTTTGAGTAGTTTCCCCTCTGCGTGTCGGCCTAGCTTCCTGGGTCGTGCTGGATGTGAGGACGCTGACCTGTTGTGCTTCACCTTAGGGTGGCCAGACACAGTGCTTCACAGCCTGTCTGTCTGTCTGTCTTCCTTCTTTCCTTCCATTTCTTTTGTGGAGCTTACTGCTGTTCCAGCCTCCTCTCAGTACCTTTCCTGTGGCAAGCTTTGTAATTTACTCTGTTGGCTTTGTCATGAAATTCCCTATGGTTTTGTAGTCTGTTTTAATTTTTAAGAACTGACCTTATTTTAGAAAGTTGTGATGATTTTGAGGTAATGTTTGTAAATGTGTGTGGCCTGTAATAGGTGATCAATAAATATTTCCTTGTAGCCTGTGTTCCTGTGCCTCCCCATGGAGATGTGCATGAAGCAGAAATGGCAGGGGAGGGAACGTGAGCTGACAGTGGAGATGAAACGCTATGAGTTATGTTGCTTGGTGTATGCGTTAGAGTGGAGCAGATTGTTTTGATTGCTGAAATCCTGTTACTCAGCTTGAAGAAAAATTTCCTCACGTCTTATTTTTTTCTCATATAATTTAGGTTGCCTGTGTAACTCTAAAACACATGAAAAGTACAGAGTTTTGGAAAATGTTTCTAAAGATAGCTGGTGTGTGCCCAGGGCCAGATTGTGAATTCCCCATCTGTGCTGTCCTTTGGTGAGTCCTTAGGTGACTTCCTGTCCTCCTGCTTCAGGCCAGAGGACTACTGGCTTTGCTGGGCTTGTTAAAACCCAGCCCTAGTCTGAGATTATTTCCACTCAGAGCTAATCTGCTAGCCTTTCTAATGAGGTTTCTGTCACATTTAAGATGTAACTAGGAGAGATTGTATTAGTGGTTTCTGAAGATGAAAAAAAATCTTTGTAATTAAAATGTCTGTCATCACCCTAGAAAACCATCAGGTGTATAAAAGGAAACTTTCTGTCTTATCTTTTTTTTTGTTTTGTTTGTTTTATCAGTGCTATGAAGTGAAACCAGGGCCTTTCCACTGAGCTGCATCCCCACTCCTTTTTAGTTTTGGATATTGAGATGGGGTCTCACCAGGACACTGAATTGCACAAGCTCGAGAACCCTCTTTGCCTTTTCTTTGGAATTAAGCTCCCTCTCCTAGTGGGCAGTTTCTGCACCAATTACTCGACATTCTTTAAGGAAGCTTTTTTTTTTTTTTTTTTGGTACCAGGGATCGAACTCCTGACCTCGCGCTTGCCAGGCAGACTCTTGTGCCATTGAGCTAAATTCCTGGCCCCTGGAAGCTATTTTTTTAAGAGATACTTTGCCTACTTTTCTGTCAGTTTGTGAGATTGTTTTTAAAAAGCTCTTTACTTGGGTTCTTAATAAATGTTAAGTTGCTGAAATTAGCTATTTGCATGTGAGCAAAGTTGTTACAAGACCTCTGTTATCCAAACAATACTCACCTACACTTGGAAGTATCTAGCAGGGTAGCAGGATTGCTAGGACTTGCAGACAGTCTTCCGTTTTTATTTCAGCTGTTCTAGGGGCAAGTAACATCATTATCAATACTCAAATTCGCTGTATTCTATGAGAAATTACTGAGAAGTGCCACAGAACGCCAAGCATATTCCATAAACAAGACAGGCCTGTAGCGGGTGTCAGAGTGGCCAAGGGTTCTCGGCTGGTTGGGGATGAGCCCCGCCGGAAGACCTGGCCTGGACACTATGTCACTTGGGCAGGGTTTTTAGGGTGGGCTTTCCTCACGTGTCAGCCAGCTCCCCCTGTGGAGCTGGTGCAGGCTTCAGTATTCCGAGGCGCATCTCCCGTAGCCTGGTGAATTATTGGGAGGTCATTAAGATGGACTAGTGGCCCACCGATATTTCCTGCTGCTGGTTAGAGACTAGGTTTGGAGACAGTAAGAGGAGGTGGAAAGTTTGCTAAGGATTCTGTTACAACCTGAGAAGCCTCCCTGGGCCTGAGTCAGCGTGGGAACACATGGGAGCAGAGGACTCAAAGGAAGTCATGCTCCCTCAGGGCTGGGAGGCTTTCTCAGGTCTTACTCTGAGCATGGGCCTTCCTAGCCCATTGGTCATCTAGAGTATGGTTCCTCAGTGTGTGCCAAGGCGTTTAGCCGCTCACTCTGCACGGATCTCCTCATGTAATATCTCTCACAGTGAGGCAGAATTTTTTTTTTTAGAACGAGGGATTGAACTCATGACCTCGTGCTTGCCAGGCACAGAAATTATTTTAAATAACTTGGTCTTTTTTTTTTTTTCCCCCTTTGGTACCAGGGATCGAACTTATGACCTCGGGCTTGCAGGCAGGCGCTTGTGCCACTGAGCTAAATCTCTGGCCCATAATTACTTGTTCTTGATGAACAAATAAAAAGTTTTTCTGGTATCTGAAACTTTGTGGGTGGCAGATCTGAAATTTAGCAAATGATAGTCTCGGTGGTGCATGTTTAGGTAACTAATTTGTCTCAGTGGGTTCTCTTGTGGGTGTGCTAATGTATTAAACAGCTTTCAGTGTGATGTAAGTGATACTTGTGGTTTGAAAGTGATATTCTTAACATTGAGTTAAACATGTTTTTGCCTAGGTGATTTTTTAAGGTAAAAAATAAGTTCTTTTCAGATTTTACATAATAAAAGTAACTTTTTAGTCTCTTCTGAATTAATCAGAAAGTAGATGTGCCTTTTCTCTCACTGCTGTTGAGAGGCTGACGGCATCCGGCCCTACACCGCTGATGAGGTGTGATGTTAGGGGATCTGTGTGCCAGTGAGGAGGCCACATGGTAGCTCACATCCTTTCATCTGTAAGCCTCACGCTAAGCAAATGTGTCTTTAGCATGGCATGACTGACTTAAATTAGTCTTGTAGACGGTTTGTTTTGTGTTAAGAAAGCAAGGATGGAGGATTGGGAGAGGAGGTCAGTGGTAGAGTGCTTGCCCGGCGCACTGTATAGGGAGGCCCTGGGCTTAGTCCTGACGCTGCCCCAAAACAAACCAGGGTGAAATTGTGTATCTGCAGTGTTATTGCTAAGCTGCTGCTGCTGCTGCTGCTGCTTCTTTTTTTTTTGAGATAGTGCTTTTCTGTGTAACAAAGGCTGGCTACTTGCTGTGTAGTCCATGCTGGCCTCAGTTTTGTGGCAATCCTCCTGCCTCATCCTCCCAAGGGCTGGGATTAATAGGCGTGCTCCACCACGCCCATCTTGCTAAACTCTTTCAAAAGCACAGCCACTGTACAGAGCTAGGGAGTGAGAGACGTAGTATGTTTAGGTTGGGCCAGGCCCCAGTTCAGTCTCCAGCTTGCGGGGCGGAGGGGGGGGAATACACTGTTCAGAGAATCTGTGGAGGTGGAAAATGTAACAAAATCCTTATAAATCTGGATTACAGAAATGTTATAATTATATAGCTTTAAAACAGCTTGTTCCCACAGTGCTCATTTTAACCCACTGTCAAATGTCCTGTGCATTCCCTCCTGTTCTGCAGCTGTATCCCTAGCTCTCCAGGCTCAGCTGTTCCTGGCTCGTAAGACTCAGAGGGCAAAGGCTAGCTGCTCCTTAGGGGGACTTTAGCCAACAGTCTGTGTGCTTCCCTCAGAGCTGTGGGAGACGCACAGGTGTTGAGGCAGAGAGGCCAGCAGAGAGACAGCTGGCTGGGGATGCAGCATGCAGTGCTGCTTTGACCTCTGCCCTACTTTACTCTGTGTCCCCAGGAGTTGAAATGTGCTCACTGCTTCTGGGTGGCACTTTCCACTGTGTTGTTTCTGCAGGACTTGGAACTTACGGTGGATGTTAGTGCTCTTCCCAGCAGCACTTGATGAGTAACTTGGTAAATGGGTTTTGTGTACCTCTCCCTTATAAACCGTAGGATGAGCTGCTAGAGGCTTTGGTAGAAGCATTGCCAGGCTGCCCTTCAGAATGCCTCACTTAAAACATACTTTTAAGGACATTTTCGGTGACTAGTTTTTTGCACCTGTCTGACATTTTACTTTGCCCGACTTTTTTGAGAAGTCCACAGCCTCTTCCTAAGTCAGCTAATTGTAGGGATGCTCATGTAACGTGGCCATGAGAGGCCTAGTCATTGCTCATTGCTTGCAGAGCAGTGGAGATGTGATGGATTTGCAGTGGAGATGTCCAAGATATGCAGGTCTTAATTGACTTCAGCTTAACAAGGCCAGGAAAGAATTAATTGTTATTATTTAAGAAGTACTACTAGTTAGTTATGGTGGGGTCAGCCTATAATCCTAGCACTTGGGAGACTGAGATAGGAGGAACATTGTGAGTCCAACACAAGCCTGAGCTACACAGCAAGACCTTGTCAAAAAAAAATAATAAAAATTAAAAAAAAAAAAACGCAGAGGGGTTGGTGAAATACTTGACTATGTAGGCCCTAGGATTACAAAAAAGAAATATTACCCAGTGTGTACTGGCTCCTCAGGAAGTGCTGGGTAAGACCAGTACTCCCCACTGCTGCAGGCTTTAGTGAGGCTCAGTGGCTGGCTCGTCATCACCAAGCACAAAGTGGCTAAAAAGCTGTAAAGCAGCCTGAGAGTTCGCCTCAGTTGCCAGCTCAGATCCAGACTGACTCCTCTTCAGGTAAACCAGGCATAGCAGCTCTTTTGGGGTGGAGGTTGCTTTGTAAATTGGGTGCCTGACAGATCTGTGGAGTTCTCTGGCCCTACGTTGGTGAGTAGTTGTGTTAGCCATCGTATTAGGTCGTGCTAACCCCAGAGCCATTAGGAATCACAACTGATGATTGTGTCTTCCTTCCAGAGCCGTTGTGCTTTCCACAGCAGCGCTTGTCTGCGTGCAGACTGTGAGAGACCAGAACTGGGCTGTGATGGAGGGTGCCTTAGGGTTGGGCATCTGGGAGAGAAAAGAGCAGTGTCCAGAGCTGAGCTGGCAGGAGGGGGAGGCCTTCTAGCGAGAAGGGACTGCTAGTGACAGGATGAAGGCATACAGTGGAATGACCGGCCACAGAGGGGTGGGAAGACAGCTCCTTGGGTTGTGCGGGGTCTTCTGTCCTCACCATGAGGGCAAGCGGCCAGAGGCCTTTTCTTCTAAGGAAACGTTTCACTTAGAGTGAGTCTGGATTTACAGAGAAGTTGTAAAGATAATATGGAGGGTTTGCTAAGGTGCGATTGGAAAACATGGCAAATGTTTAAAATTTCAAAATTTCATTACTTTAAAAGACATGTTGCTATTAATCTCTCTCAAAATCCTCCGCCTTCCTTCAAACACTTTGTCATTCAGCCCCTTTCTGAAGCAGCTTTGCAAGTCCACTTCCGGGTTTAATTACACTGTCATCGACACCTTGAGCATCCTAGCAGTTCAATGTTCACTGTCCATGGTTATTTTGACTCGGGGAGGCGTGCGCAGTGGCACACTGCCGTACCTCTCTGCAGCTTGTCTTCCCAACGGCGGCGTTCACTGTATTTCTGATCATATCCTATAAAGAGACTCACGGGAGAGGACTTGTAGAATTGCTCCAGAAAGCAGCTAGATGGTGGGGCTAGCAGTGTGTTCCAAGAAGGGTGATGAATGACAGTGTCTTTAACTATAATAAATTTCAGAATTCAGGCTTTCACTGGGCAGTTTGACCACATCGAATATGCTCCACACTGTGCCCGAGTTAATGTTTTCCTTTAGTGTGATACTTGGTTACCTCAAGATACAAATATACTCAGTTTGTCTTAGTTTCTGCCTGAGGCCCTTTTTCTGTTTTACGGCATGTTGTGCTGCCACATCTCTTTCAGCACCCCTGACTGACAATATCTGACTCCCTACTTTTGGACAATGTTGCAGTTTTAAGGAGCAGTGGTCAGGGATGTGGTAGGATTTTTCTTTTCTTTCCTTTTCTTTTTTTTGTATCAGGGATTGAACTCACCACCTTGCGCTTGCTAGGCAGGCTCTGGTGCCACTGAACTAAATCCTTGTTTGTTTGTTTTTTAAGGATTTTTCTTGCCTGTGATTAATCTGACGGTTTCCCCCTGATTGAGCTGGGGTTTTGGATGTGAGGGGAGCAAGACTACAGATGAAGGGCCCTACTCATCCATCAGCATGAACTGACACTGCCGGTGCTGTGTCTGACATCTCCACCTGGGGAGTGTCTGCTCCCAAGGACCGAGTCTGTGGGAAGTCACTTGAGCTGAACTGTGACTCAGAGAGATTGCTCCAGCCACTTTGGAGGGACCGAATTGGCAGAGAGCCATGCTCAAGCCCTTCAGAGGAGGGCAAGCAGAGAAGTGAAGGTCTGTAAGTTGTTGCACAGGGGCAGAGGAGTGAGGGCTTGAGCAGAGTTGAGGAGCTGTAGTTGATGGGTGTGGGGTGCTGGGGGAGCTGAGGGAAGAGCAGGTTAGGACACTCATAGGCGGCTGGCTGGCAGTTGGTGACTGTTAAGCGACAGTGTCTGTTTGTAAGATAAAATAGAGGAATCAGCATGCAGGTGGTGGAAAGGGTGCATACAAGGAAGATGACGAGTTCAGTTCTAAACACACAGAGTGGGGATGCGCCGTGTGGCTGTGGGATTGTGCTCCGCAGGTTCAGAAATCACTGCGGAAATGAGAGTAGATGTTACAGTGGAGGAAAAGTAATTAGAAAGAGACACCAAGGGAGCACTGATGTTTAACAAGGGAGAAGTGGAGAAAGGTCAATTTGTGTTCAAATCTGTGATTACAAATTAGCCGTGTGGCCTTTTAATTCCTCTGCCTTACATCCTCTTTTCTGTGCTTCCTGGTGGTAGAAAGCTCTGTACCAAAGAACAGAACACCAGTCAAAATCAGTCTGTCCCAAATTAAGAATCTAAGAAGCTAAGGGGCCCTTTGCCTGAGCTGGAAGGAGAACCAGCAGCCCCAGAGCTCCGACCATGGAGGGACTCAAGGCGCAGCACAGAAAGGCAGTCTGCCCGCCCTCTTGGTAAGCAGCACTGGCATGAGCTGGGAGGAGAACCAGCAGCCCCAGAGCCCAGACCATGGAGGGACTCAGGGGGCAGCACACAAAGGCAGTTTGCTCCCCCTCTCGGTAAGAGCCCCTGGCATGAGACAGGAGAAGAATCACTCAGCGGCTCCCATGAGCCTACCGGCTGAGAATCAACCCCCCACCCCAGCAAGTGAGAGCCAGAGATCTAGACATCTCTTGAGAGGTTGACCATATGCAATGTAGTAAATAGGGGGGATTTCCTTCTACCATCTCTTTGAAGGCAAATATTTCCCTTGATTTGGCTATACCTGATTGAAAGAACAACTGTTGTGAAGATAACGGGATATACTATGGTACCTATTACTGTTATGCCAGTAACCTGTTGAGGGTTTCTGTACCAGTTTCACCGCACCGTCTCAGTTGGCTTTGTTTTGTCTTGTTCTGTTGTATTTTGCTACCTTCAAAATAATAAAAAAATTAAAATAAATAAAAAAATAAAAAGTAAATAATAAAACAGACCAGTAAGGTACTGAACAAGCTGAAACACCATATAACTAAACAGATAATAGACTTGAAAAGCAAAAGGGGAAAAAGAAAGCACTCTAAAGGATATAACTGCATGTATGTTTAGTGTGTAGGATTGATAACCATGTTGCTAAGTTTTTGCTAGATCATTGAACAGAACTGTTTGCAGCCTCACTGTTTGAATAGCCACTTTGTATGCTTTGATTTTGTAACTTGAACAACTATATCTAGAAGACAATATGTAATTTATCAACTAGTGATTTCTTAACTGTTTTTTTTTTCTTTGAAATTCTGTATTGTTTCTTCCCTTTTTTTCTGTTTTGCTTTTTTTCCCTCTTTAAATAAATAAATAAATAAATAAATAAATAAATGAAAGACTCTAAGAAGCCAGACGTGGTGGTGTGCACCTGTAGTCCCAGTTCCTAGAAGGCTGAGGTGGGAGGGTCGCTTGAGCCCTGAAGATCTGGACCAGGCTGGGGAGTGTAGTAGTCACCAGCTCCTCAAAACAAAGAAGGAAAGACAGCTGAGGACCCATGGACAGTAGTTGGCCAGCAGTACTAGGCAGTATATTAGTGCAAACTGGGTCCTGTTCCCAAGAGAGTGGCAGTAGTTGCTGAGTACTCCCTGGTAACAGAGAGTAGTGGTGGTTGGCCCTGTGTCTGAACCGTGGCATGGTCTCTGGAGCCTGTTGCTCTGGCTGGTGCGCAGCTGTGCTGCTCACAGGTGCCATCCCAGGTGAGGGAGCGCCTCTTCTGTCTGTGCTGTGGGGAAGCTAAGGCCCGTCTCAGGGTTGCTACAAGGATGAGAAGGGCTGATAACAGGCTGACAGTGGTCCTCCATGGCAGAGTGCTTGCCCACTGTGTGCAGGCACCTGGGTTCAGTGCCCAGTACAGCAGGGGAGGGAGGAGCTAACCCGTAAAAGGGCAGCACCTGCTGTGTAGGAAGCCTCGTGGAATGTTAGGTATAGCAGTGGTCATCATATGTCTTCTTGCCATTCATGCTGATTCACATCTCTCTGAATACCCAAAGTTGGGATGAAAATTTTGTAATCACAAAATATTTTTGTTCCCTAATATAAAGAGCCTCTGTAAGTGTGTGGGTGCTTATTCCTCAAGTTACAGCATGCACGTGGGAGTCCATTTCCTCCAGACCGGGAGAGGAATTTGCCGAGTTTTAAAGCTTTATTCCTTTGCTTCCTCTCAGTCCTTGCCCATGAGTAATTTGTCCTCATCCAGAATTCCATGTGCCTTTTGTGTGGTAATGAGAAGAATTTAAAGTGAACAGAACAGGCCCCCTAGGCCCGAGTGTGCTGTGACGCCCAGGGACTGTCAGTGTGACGGGATGACCTGTGGGCTCTGCAGAGTCCTGACTTAGAGCTTGCGTGTTCCCACAGGGAACTCTGGAACCATCTCATTACTGCTCCTTCTGCACTTCTCCTTGAAGACATTTCAAGCAGTTAGGGTTGTAGAAAACAAGACACATGTAGTTAGAGCTTGTAGCAAGCACATTCCAAGCCCAGGATGCACCTGCCTGATTTTTTTGGCAGTGGCGGTGGCAAGGGGGGTTGCTGGTCTGAGAGAAATGACAGCCGGACCTGTTCCTTGGGATGGGCTCCTTGAGCTGCTCCCTCATTCACCCCGTCGGTCAGTCAGACATCATTGAGGGAGAGCTGCCCAGAGGGTGGCACAGTAGTCCCTTCCCTTCCCCGCCAGCTCCTGGCACATGCTGTCCCTGCGCAGGACAGAGTCCGTGGCTCCTTTCCATGTGGGCACCAAGCGTACCAAGGCCACGGCATGTGGTGGCAGCTCCCCTGCTCTATGCCTCCTCCTCCCAGGAATGGTGTGGGTGCTTGTGTTGCTGGTGTGCAGGGAGAATGAGTGAGCCGTCTGGCTCCTGCTGCTGCTGCTTGTGACACCACCCTGCATGTGGACATGGTCTAGTGAGGTGGCTTGTCCTCCGCCTGGACCCCCAGTGCTGGCACAGTGCTGCTTGCAATGCTGGGACTTGAGAGTCTACTTTCTTTATTCCTAAAGTTATGGTATTTGCATTGTTTTGTTTATCAAATTCTGCAGTGATGACTGATTTATTGGTTTTGTTGAGAGACCGACTCAGCTTTATTTATCCTCTGTGTATCATTGGGTTTTATCTTTCTTTTTTTTTCTCTCTCTCTCTCTTATTTTCATTTTTTGGCTTGAGTCAGAGTCTCACTACGTAATTCAGGCTGGATTTGAACTTACAGCGATCTTCTTGCCTCAGCACCCCGTTTGCTGGGGTTACAGGTGTGCACCAACAGGCCTGGCTGTTTGTTTTCTGTCTCATCAATTTCTGATTTTCGTTTGCCTTCTGCTTTCCTTGGTTGATTCTGTTGCTGTTGGCAAGTTCTTCATTTGTAGGCTTAGCAAAGTAAATTTTAGCTTCTCTAATTTTATTGTAAGCATTCACAGCTATGCCTGTTTTTGATAACTGCCCTGGCCATTGAATTCCATATTGCAGTCTTTTGAATGTTTAGGTTTAAGTAATTTTAATTTTTTGGTCACAATTTTATCTTCTTCTGAAGAGCAAGTGATTGAGCTCTCAATCTAGAGCATCGCAGGATACTAAAGAGAGGAGGCAGGTAGATAAGAAAAGAGTTTAATACGCAGGAGGGCAGGGAGGGGGGTCACCACAGAGAAGGCTGTGGCCGCTCTCCCTGCAGGTAAAGGGCAGGTTCTGCCTGATATAGTCTCTGATGGGGGTAGGACTCTGGTGGCTGGTGTGAGCTGATTTATTTTGTGAGAGTGCAGGGGATTAGGTAAACTTTTTCATTCCTGAGCTTTGGCAGACTTTTGGGAGGGAGAAGCCATAGGGGCTTCTGGGAAGAAGGAGGTGTGCACTATCATGGCACAGCTTTGAACCACTGCCATGATGATTGTGCTATCTCTCAGGTGGGGGAATCTAACAGCAAAAATATTGGATGAAAATTTTGGGTTAATCTTTTAATTTTTGGCTTTCTGTTGGAGGTTAGAGTATTAACTACTTAGTAATCCTACTTAGTCTTCAGAACATATCTAATTTATGGCCTTGTATAGGGTTCATCTTTGTAATAATTTTGTAAATGTGCTCAAGAAGAAACATTCTACTTATTAAATAAAGTTTTTAAAAGCACATCCAGGGGCCGGGGATTTAGCTCAGTGGTCTACACGCCTGCCTTGACAGCAAGGTTGCGAATTTGATCCCCTGTACTGAAAAGAATAAAAAAAAAAAAAAAGCACATCCAATGAAAGTGTGTTCATTATGTTCGAAAGTTCCTCGTTGCTGTTTAAAGGTGGGCCTGAGACAACTCTCCCCCCTTTCCTTTCTGCGCCGTCTGCCTCTGCTAGCCTGAGTGCTGCCCTTGGTTGCATCCCTGGAGAGAGCTTTTGCCTCATCTTTTCATCATCTCTCGTTTGCTTTGTGAATAATATCTTCACCTGTAACTAATCTGCTTAACTTACTCTGTGAGGTTTTTGTTTGGATTATTCTTATTTTTGTTTGTTTTTTGTTTTTGAAACTGGATCTCGCTGTGTTCAGGTTTTCCACGAATTCACTGTGTAGCCCAGGCTGACCTCAAACTCAGTGATCCCCCTGCCTCAGCCTCCTGGGTGCTAGGATTAAAGGCAAGCACCACCACACTCAGCTCGCTCGCTCGCGCGTTCTTTCTTTCTTTCTTTCTTTCTTTCTTTCTTTCTTTCTTTCGTTCGTTCGTTCGTTCGTTCGTTCTTTCATTCTTGTGCCAGGGATCAGCTTTTTCTTAAGAAGCACTACCTTTAAAAAAAAAAAAAAAAAGCACTACCTGGTTACTTTTACAATCTTATGACTTTGGGCTGGGGGTTAGCTCAGCGGCATAAGTGCCTGCTTGGCTAATGCGAGGTTGTGAGTTTGATCCCTGGCACCAAAAAAAAAAAAAAAATCTTATGACTTCAATGCAGTCCTATCACTAAAGATTTCCCATGATATAATTCTGTTTACTAGTTTGAAGCTCAGGAGTCCAGTGTCTACCCTGTCACTGAAGCAGAGGTGCCCTCGGGTCAGTGGTAACTCATCTTCTGTGGTTGGTCACACTGTGAACCCCGCACAGGGACAGCAGTGAGACTCCGCTTGCTTGCTTGCTTGATGTCTCTTGCCATGGGGTCCCCAAGAACTCAGTGTACCTGCATTCCAAGGAGCCAGGAAGAGAAACGGCATAGATAAAAAAGCACTGTGAAGTGCTTCCTAAAATTTCTTGTGGAGTTTTCCTAGCTTTTTTTTAAAACATAATTACAAAGGTACCATCATGTTCTTATGGTGAGAGTCCCAGGGGTGAGGAAGCGCCCGACTTCCGCTTCTGCCTCCCATTCAGTGGCCACCTCTTCCCCTAGGAGGTACCTGTGGTAGGGTCAGACTGCTCTTACCTACATTTCAGTTGTTTCATTTTGCCTTTTTTAAAAAAATGGCTGAATACACAATTTATTACTAAAAATGACTCATATTTAGGAATTTCAGCAGACTCAAGTATGATAAACTCGAAGACAGTCGCAGATATGCACAGGATGCTGCAGAAAGTCAGAGACAAGGAGAGAACCTTGAAATCAGCACAACTATAAAAACAGAACTTGCCTAAGCTCTCCTCACCAGGGAGCAGCACAGCAGACACCAGGCTGGGGTGCAGCTTGAGGTGAGAGAGCCTTGCTGGTGCGTGCAGAGCCTGGGCTGCAGCCCCAACCCCACAACCAGGGCAAAGCAGAACACTCCTGCCTGGTACAAGGGGGTCAGGTGGTAGCAGTGCCTTGCAGAGGCTCAAGGAAGGCAACCACGAGTTCCTCATCCACTGACCCAGGAGCACTGGGCCACCAGCAGGTGACCCTGAGACCCCTGTCTCAGTGACATGGTAGACACTGGACTCCTGGGGTGGTGATTGATAAATACAGAATTATGTTGCAGAAATTATCAGATTAAATTTTTAAAATGAGAGTTTGTTTCTGCCAAACCAACTTTTACAATAGATTCTAAAGGAAGTTTTCATGCTGAGATGAAGCTCACAATTCAAATGAAAAACACAGAAGGATGCTAAACATTAGTACAAAAGAATAGAGAATGCATGTTTTCTCAGCTTTCTTCTCTTAACAGATTCAAAAGCAACTGTGTACAAACCTTTCACTCCTTTAAGTAGATGGTAAATGTTGTGTCTTTTCCAGGGGTTTTGTTTTTTAGTTTTATGGTGCTGTTGTATTATTGCTATTGTGTGTATTTGTTTTTAGTGCCTCACATGTGCTAGGGTGATATTCTGACATCGAGCTACCCCCGAGCCTTTCACCATGTCCTTGGTTCCCACTCGAGTTGGTGCAGTGGCAGTGCGGAGAGGAAGCCCGCCTTTCCCATGTCACTCTCATATCATTTCACTTCTACTTCTGAAATTGTTTGTGTGGCCTATTTGGGTTTTCTGCATACAGAGGATTATGTAATTTATTATTATTGTTATCTTGTCTTTTTGAGACAGGGTCTCGCTATGCAGTTCAGGCTGGCCTTGAGCTCACTTTGTACCCCAGGCTGGTCTCGAACTCAGAATGATCCTCTTGACTCAAATGAAAATTTTACTTTTTCATGTGCAATTTAAAGTAATTTCATTTCTCTTTCTAGCTTAATTTCTCTCAGTTATAATACCTTGTACTAAGTTAAATAGAAGTCATAAAAATTCTCAGAAAATTTAAAAAGCAGATTGACACAAATGTGAATTTAAAACATATTTTAACATGATTGATACAGATTTTATGGCTGTGTCCAAGGACTCAAGTAGCAACAGATGCTGGCAAGGGTGTGTGGAAAGTGAGCTCCCTCCACCCTGAGGAAATGGAGGGTCTATACTAGGGTGGTGATTCCCAAAAACAAGAACAGAAAACTCTTCTCAACCAACTGTGTCTCTCCAGGTCACAAAATGTGATCAAACTTTATGGCAAATAGTTAAATTAAAAGAATTGCTACGGTGAAAGACATCTAGTACTAATTTCCTCAGAATACTCCATTAGCACATCCCTTAGTTTTTGCCGGGTTTTGAAGTGGTTGTAGAAGTCTTCTCATTGCTCGCCTTCTTTGTTATACTGAGACTTACTAAGTAGCCTCACATGCAGCAGGCTCAGTTTGCTGCAGCTGTTTTTACTCTGATCAGCCTGCAGTGTGAGTGAGCACGTCCCTCCAGCACCTGTGCACAGCACAGCCCTGTTCTTTCTCTGCTCCCTGCCTCCAGGCTCCATCTCTTGGCCCTTTCCCATTTGCAAAAGCTCTGTCTCCATTTTTCTTTTTTGTTTTTTTTTTATTTCTTTTCCTCCTCTCCCTCTCCACTCCCTCCATTTCTTGATCCCTTTCCCATTTAAAAAAAAAATAGATGATGTACTTCCCATCATCTCTTCTGTTTTGCTCTTTATCTTTTGGGGTTCTGGAAAGAAACTATGTGATATTTGAGCTTGTGTGTCAGATTTGTTTCACTTAACATTGTCATCTCAAGGTGCATCCATTTACCTATGAATGATGTAAGTGTACCCTTTATGGCAGAGTAGTATTCCACTGTGTATAAATACTGCATTTTCTTTACCCATTCATGTGTTAATGAGCGTATAGGCCACTTCCAAGATTTAGCTATTACAAACTGTGCTACTGTAACCATGGATATGCAGGTATCATTGTATTATGGTTTCTTTAACTCTCTTGGGAAGCTTCCTAGGAGGATACTGGCTAACTTACAGAATTTTCAGTTTTAGTCTTTGAGGAATCTCTATATTGACTTCCGTAGCAGTTGTACTAGTTTAGATTCTTAGTAGTAATGCAGGGGGATTACTGCCAAACAGTGTCATTCTTTGACCTCTTGGTGGCAACTGTTCTTTCTAGAGCAAGACAGAATCTCATGGTTGTTTTAGTTTGTATTTCTCTAATGGCCAGTGATGCTTAACATATTTTCATGAATTTGTTGCCCGTTTTGATTGGATCTTTATTTTGGGTAGTTTTTTTGAGTTCTTCATATGTTTTAGATGTTAGTCCTCTGTCTGAGGAAGCACTGGCACCCCCCCCCTCCATTTTGTATGTTCTTTTCGTTCTGTCAGATGTCTCCTTTGCTGTGCAGAAGCTTTTTAATTTTATATAATCCCATTTATTGAGTCTTGGTATTGTTTTTTGTGCCGTTTGGGTTCCGTTCAGAAAGTCCTTGCCTATACCTGTGTTTTCAAGAGTTTTAACTGTCTTTATCTTCCAGCAGAATGTTTCTGTCTTAACATTTAGATCCTTGATCCATTTTGGTTTTAGTTTAGACATGGTGAGGTATATGGTCTAGACTCAGTCTTCTGCCTGTGGGTATCCAGTTTTCCCAGCCCTCTTTATTAAAGTCTGTCTTTCTTCCAGTGTGTGTTTTTTGGCTCCTGTGTCAGAGATCAAATTGTACTGGGGTTGTTTCTGCTTCCTCTCTTCTTTTCTACTGATCCACATGCCTGTTTTTGTCAGAACCATGCTGTTTTTATCACTGTAACTTTGTAATATAACTTCAGATCTGGTGTTGTGATGCTTCCTGCTTTGCTTTTGTTACCCAGGATTTCTTTTGCTCTTCTGACTCTCTTCTGGTTCCATATGAGTTTTAGGGTTGTTTTCTCTGGATCTGTGGGGAATGCTGTTGGTATTTTGATTAGGATTACATTAAGTCTATATATCAGCTTTGGAAATGTGACTTTTGACTATATTTGTTTTGATTATCTAAGAACAGGGGACATCTTTTCATTTTCTGATGTTTTTGATTTCCTGGTTCAGAGTGATGTGATTTTCATTATAGTCTTTCACTTCCTTGGTTAGGTTAATTTCTAGGTATCTGTTTTTTCTTGATACTATTGTCTTCCTAATTCTTTTTCAGTGACTTCATTTTTGTGTACAAGAACACTATTGGTTTTTGTGTGTTCTTTTTGTGTCCTGCTACATTGCTGAATTTGGCAGTTCTAGGAGTCTTGGTGGGATTTTGGGGGGTCTTTTATGTGGAAGATCATGTCATCTGTAAGTGCTACTTTTACTTCTTCCTTTACTGTATGTATCCTTTTTCTTACTTTTACCTGATTGCTGTGGCTAGTGTTTCAAGGACTGTGTTGAAGAGGAGTAGTAATAGTGCACATCCTTGTCTTGTTCCTGATTTTGGGGTGTAAAGCTTTCATTTTTTCCCTGTTTGTTTATTTATTTTATTGTACCAGGAGTCAAATTCAGGACCTTGCGCTTACCAAGCAGATGTTTTGCCAGCTTCCCTGTTTAATATGATGTGGCTTTTATCAAATTGAGATAAGAGCCTTCTATATCTATTTTCTCAGGGTTTTTGTCATGAATGAACATTAGATTTTATCAAAGACCTTTTCTATGTCTATGAGATGATGTGATTTTTTTTTTTTGTCTGTTTTGAGACAGGGTTTCACTGTGTAGTTCAGGCTGGCCTTGAACTTACAATGTAGCCCAGATTGGCCTTGAACTTTCACTTAATCCTCCTGCCTCAGCCTCTCAAGTATTGGAATTACAAGTGTGTGCCAGCGTGTGTGATGATCATGTGAGCTTGGTGCTTTCTTTTGTTTATGAAGCATTACATTTATTGATTTATGTATGCTGAACCAGCCTTCGTTCCTGAAATGAAGCCTACTTGATCACATCGTTGCATTGTTTTGTCAGAATTTTGTTAAGAGTTTTTGCATCTATGTTAATTAAAGAGATTGGCTTGTAGTTCTCTTTTTTGATTGGTTCTTGATTTGGTTTTAGAATCAGGGTAATGATAGCATTCGTTACTTTGGAGAATATGCCTTCCCTTTCACTTTCAGTAAAGAGTTTCGGAAGGATTGGTGTTAAATCTTCCTTTAAATTGTTGTAAAGGGGGCCAAGGGTTTAGCTCATTGGTGGAAGTGCCTGTTTGGCAAACTCAAGGTCGTGAGTTTGATCCCCAGCACACACACGCGCGCGCACACACACACACACACACACACACATTCTTGTAAAATTCAGCAGTGAACTCTTCAAGATCTGGGCTTTCCTTAGTTGATAGGAATTTTATTTTTTATTTATTTATTTTTAATTAATATTTTAATTTCATTGCCTGTTAATGGATTATTTAGGGCTTTTAAATCATCTTGGTTCAGGACCATATCTTGAAGAGGTTCTGGGGCAAGGACTTTCAGACATAAAAAAGTCTCCACCAACAGTTTATGCACACACTGAATGAAACATATGTTCATGTCCATTTTTGATCAGTTTGTTTAGGTTTTTGAAAAGAGTCACTTTGTAGTTCAGGCTGCCCTCAAACCTGGAACTCAATGGTGAACTTGCTGCCTCAACTCCTGACTGCTGAGATTGTGGGCATGGGCCACAATTTTTTTTAAAATGCTGATTAGGACCCCCAAAAATTAACACCCATCGGTCTAACCAGCAGTTTGAAAAACATGCCCCTGGAGGAATGTTGGCATTGTGGGCGTGTGCCCTCGTGCCCGGCTGAAAGCGGTGTGGTGAAGAAGGTGTGCTAGTTCCATGACAGAGCACAGCTGAGGAGTGGGGTTCCTAGGCCTTCATTTGGTGACTGTTACTATTTCTTTATGAAAAGCTGCTTACTTTTCCAGAACGGCTTTACCATTGTGCCTTTATTCCAGCAATGTATGGGAGTTTTAGTACTATTCATTCTTGCTTTTTGTTTTAGATACCTGGTAAGTTGGCTGTGTATCTTGGTGTTGGGATAGGTACATTGTGGCTTTTCATTGTGTCTTTAATTTCTTTTTCCATAATGAGCAATGATGTTAGCAACTTTTCATGTGATAGCCCACCACATACCTATTTTGGTAAAGTGACTGTTCAAATCTTTGCCTGTTATTTCATTGTTCAGGTTGAATGTTCTTTATTCTGGATGCAAGTTCTTTGTTGGATGTGTGATATGCGAATGTTTCTCACAGTTTGAAGTGTATCTCAGCTTACCTTTTTTTCTGGTACTGCGGATGGAACTCATGAACTCGCGCTTTCCAGGCAGGCGCTTACGCCACTGAGCTAAACCCTCAGCCCCCTTACCATTTTCTATGGCTTACGCTTTTAGTGACATATCTAAGAACACTTTTTCTAAACCAGGTTCACAAAGACTTTCTCCTGTGTGTTTTTCTAAAAGTTTTAAATTTTACGTTTATGTACGAGATGCATTTTAATTAAAATTTCACGTTGTAAGGAAGATTGAGGTTCTCTCTTTACATATGGAGGTCAGTTATTTAGATACTTTTTTTTTTTTGAGACAGGGTCTTGCTGTGCAATTCAGGCTGACCTTGAGCCCATTTTGTAGCCCAGGCTTCTTTTGAATTTACAACAATCCTCCTGCCTCAGCCTCCCAAGTGTTGGGATTACTGATGTGTGCCACCATGCCTGGCAGGACTATTTGTTGAAGAGGAACCTTCCTCCACTGAATTGTTGCAATGCCTTTGATTTGTTTTTGTTGTTGTTGTCTTAATTTTTTTGAGAGACAGGGTCTCACTGTGTGGTTCAGGCTAGCTTTGAATTTGCCCTGCCCAGCTGGCCTTGAACTTGCAGTGATCCTCTGCCTTAGTCTCCCAAGGGCTGGGATTACACTGTGTGCTACCGTGCCTGGCTCCTTTGACCTTTGTTGCATAGCAGCATGGCCATATTTATGTGGGTCTATTTCTGAAGTGTCTTTTGTTCCTTGGATCTGTGTCTGTTTCTTTGCCAATACCATACCTAACTGTGCCTTTATGTAGTAAGCCTTAAAATGGGCAGTGTGAGTCTTTCCAGATTGTTCTTCTTGGCTTTTGGGCTTCTGCCTCACCTCCATTTATCTATCTGTGCTTTTGTGTATTTATATCAGTATAGACTTAGGTTGCTGCTTTGTTAATAGCATTACTTTCTTGCTCAAATCCTCTGGATTGAACCTGTTGGGGATAGATTCTATTGTTCTTCGGGCATTTTTTTCCTTTCTGGCAAAACACAATATTTAGGGATCATTTTTTGCTGCCCCAACCCTGGAATAAAGCATTTCTTTTCAGAGTTTCACTTTACTTTATTGGAGAATGGTGGTTAGCAACCCTGTCTGGGAGCTATGTGCTCATAGTGACTGGATGGTCTGTATTCGGAGGCCTTTCCCGTGGGCAGATACGGGAGATAAGTGTGTGCATGCCTGTGTGTGCACGCACTGCAGCCCTGTTGGTAGTGCAGAGCGTGAATTCAGTTACCGTCAGTTTGTGGACAGCCCTGTAGAATTCTTTCTAAAAGTCTTACCCCTTTAATACCATAACTCTCTCTCAGCATAACTATTTTGAGATTTATTCTTCTTCTAGTGTTTAGTTTGTTTTTCTTTTATATTGCTGAATTATATTCTGTTGCTTGGACATGCCAAATTTTAGGAAACTGTGACTTTTCCCCCAAAGTGATAATACCATTTTATACTTCTGCCACCTGTCCAGAGTTCCACTTCCTCCAGATTTCAGTATTGTCAATGTCTTCAATTTTTATACTCTCTTGTAGACAAGTTATAGAGTTTCAGGCAGCTTCAGATTCCCTTTCCCTAATGACTAATGGTTTTGATGTCTTCTCATGTGTTTGCAAATGTTTTCTTTGATGATGTGTTTGTTCTCTCCAGAATTCATGTGACATTTTACTGTCCAAGCATTAGTATTAGGGAGTGCGGAATATAATTCCCAATGTGCTAGATGTCAGATGTGCTGAGTTTGTCTTCCCTGAAATTGAAGAAGAAATTCTGAGGAACAATGGAGGTTAAGAGTAGGAAAAATTGGGCCAGTGGTAGCTCAGTGGCACATTACCTGTCTGGCAAGCACAAGGTCCTGAGTTTGATTCCTGGTACCTCCCCCCCACCCAAAAAAAAAGAGTGGGAAAAATTTATTGAGAAAGATGTCTCCTAAGAGACAGGAGGAGACTCAAAAGTGGGTTGCCATGAACCCCACTTTTTAAAGAAGGTTTTATAGAGGAAAATCATGAGGTAGATACAACATGGATCAAAACTATGATCCACCAGTAAGATGATGAGTATAGCTATTTAGAATTTATTGATCCAGTGGGGAGGCAGGTCACATAGCAAGGGTACATAGAACAGACATTTTTAGGAAGGGATGGGTTGGGAGGTCCTGGTCACCCAGCTGGGTGACTGATGTCTATCTGGATTTTATTGTACCAGGTGATACCAATTACACCTCGGGGAGGCATGTAGCTCCCCATTCCATCTTTATCTCAAGTCCTGGATTTCAACAGATGTGCCTCTAGCCAAGCTGCAATGTGTGCTCATCTTCTGTACCGACTCACTCAAGGGCCTAGTCCATCTGACTGCCTAGAATATTTCTGCCCAACCTAGCCTCTATAATATTAGGGGGTAGGATCTTCTGGGGTGAGGAAGGGGGAGGGACTTTGGAGCGGAGGGAGAGTTAATGCCTTAAAGGGCATTGGGGAGTGGATTGTATCTGTAGACTTTATTTTTAGATAAATAAAATTATTAATATATTTATAAAAGCCTGAACTATAGAAAAAATATGCTCAGAGGCATCCCCTGCTGCCAGTTTTGGGGATCACATTCCTGTCCCCTCATCCTTTATAGCTTGTTCCTATCTAACACATAAATTCAATTTGCCAGATTGTGAATTTCCTGAAATCACTTAAAATGTGGAAAGGGTTATGTTTTCATATCTATCTTTTCCTTTTTTCTTGTTGAGTGGTATCCATACCTTTCATCATATTTTCAGAGGAGTTTATTTAAAGAAGGAATAAAAAGGGCCAGAAGTGCCTTTAGAATGATGGGCTTAACCGGTAGAAGGTATGGTTGGTGAAGCTCTTGTGTCTTTTGTTACCTTCCAAAGATGCCATTTTAATCTGGTGCAGACGTGCATACCTAGGATTCCCAGCTACTAGGGAGGCTGAGGCTGGAGGATCAAAAGCTTGAGGTCAACATGAGCAGTACAGCAAGGGTGGAAACCAACACCCCCTGGATCCCCACCCAAATAACCCATTTCAAATGTTTCTGTTGAAATGCATGATGCTTGCTGTGAATCCAGTTGTACCTATTAACCGTTGGCATGGGTATATCTGTTGACCTGTTGTTAAGAATTTTAAAATGCATTTTATTTTATTTAATTTTTTTTGGTATCAGGGGTCGAACCTTGAACTCATGACCTCATACTTGCCAGGCAGGCGCTTATACCACCAAGCTAAATCCCCAGCCCTAAAAATGCATTTTAGAAGATCTTTTTTCTGATTAAATTTCTTAATTTTTTTTTTTTAAATCGGTAATAGGGATTGAACTCACGACTGCGTGCTTGCAAGTGCAAGGCAGGCGCTTATCCCACTGAGCTAAATCCCCAGCCCAAATGGTTATTCTTTAATAAGGCTGTTGAAAGAATCCTTGGATCCCTGTTGTCAAGACTTTAACCTGGTAGACACCATGAGGGTGTCATCCTTGGGGCACCATGGCTGTGCCTACGAGAGCCCTCTGTGCCCTGTAGGTCCTCAGCCAGCAGATGACAGTGAGTCACACCCATGTCGCACTGACCTGTGTTGTGTAAGTCACGGTCCAACAGCATTCCTGGAGGTCCGTCTGCTGTGGCACCCAGGGCAGCTTCGGTGAAAGGGCGAGGGCTCTAGTCAGAGGCTTACAGGACCAGAACCTTGCTGCTACTCTTGGCCCGCTGTGTCTGCTAAATTGTAATGAGGACTCTCTTTTCTCTCTCCCAAGCCAAACTTGCAAGGCGCAGTCAGGAGCGAGACAATCTCGGCATGTTGGTCTGGTCGCCCAATCAGAACCTGTCGGAGGCAAAACGTAAGTCATGGAGCACCTCATTCCCACTTTGCTCTGAAAAGTCAAGAGTCCCCACACAGGCCACGTTCTCTCAGATTGCCATTTACAGTCATCTGATATCTGAAGATGTGCGCTTCATGACGGTGGGCTGTCGCTTGAAAGATGCCTAACCTGTGGCTTCCTCACTTCCTGTGCCCCAAATGCTATGTGTCACCCAGCACCAAAGTCTAGGAGAGTGGCCCCAAGTGGAGGGAGAGCTGCAGTGTGAGCTGAAGTGTTGCTAACTAGGAGTTTACAGATCACCAAAAGGAAGAGTTGAGCGGGTTTTAATTTGAAGACTTACAAAGGGTAAAGGTGTTCTTGGGAATAGACTTTATTATGTGAGACTTGAGCCTGGCTGGAAGCAAAGCATTTGAATTGGGTGTAGACAGTATTCGAGATTCTATTAGTCAAATGCTGTAACCTGAATTGTTTTGGGCTTTCTTGTTTTCAGGGTAGGGGTTCTATGACTGTTCATGATGTTAATTGTATTTTCTGTCCCTGCTGCTCATGGTGTCTTACAAAGTTAATTTTATAGCTGCTGCATTACCCTAACCAAGTCTTTGGCATTTTCAAAGTCCTTATTTCCTTCATTAGTTGAGAGTGGATAGATCCTCCCTTTGCCAGTTTATCAGTAGCGTCCTATGGATGGAATTTACAGGGTGTGTTAACTCTGAAACCACATGCGAGGTTTTGGGTTTGATTTTTTTTTTTTTTTTTTTTAAGAAAAAGATCTTGAAATCTTTTTAAGATTAAAGAGTCGTGCTATGCAATTCAGTCTTGCCTTGAGCTCACTTTGTAGCACAGGCTGGTCTTAAATTTGCAATGATCCTCCTGCCTCAGTTTCTTTAGTGCTGAGATTTCAGGTGTGTACCACCACATCCAGCCTAAGACCTTGTATTTTTTTTTTTTTAGCAATATTCACTGAGATGATTTTTTTTTAAAGACCTTGAATTCTTTTTTTTTTTTTGGTACCAGGGATTGAACTCATGACCTCACACTTGCCAGAAAGGCACTTACGCGGTGAGCTAAATTCCCAGCCCCAAGACCTTGAATTCTTAAAGAGCTCTTTGACAAATATACGGCCTACGAATCATTGTTCTGAAGCTCGTAGTGTTTAGCAGTTCATCAGTAATGTTTTTAAGGAGTCTGGTATATCATTAAAAGCTGGAACTCTTAAGGTTTAATCAGCATTTCCCAGATTGTTTTGCCCTATTAAAATAGGTGTTAACAGTTTCTAGTGCCAAACAGTGTTAGGGATCCTTTATCCTGTTGAATATTCAACACCTGTGTTAGCATATTTAAGTTGGTAAGAGCTCATATATGAAGAAGCACATTTCATTTTGACCCAGAGGGATCCCTTTAATTTTTATATAGTGCCTACCACAGAACATAAGAAATTCAATTTTTAGTAATGCTAAATTTAGCAATAATAAAATATTCTTTTCAGTATTATTATTTTTTAATTTCTTAATCTCACCACCATTATTCTGCTGTTTTATTTTATCTTTTTTTTTTTTTTTTTGGTACCAGGGATCAAACTCATGACCTCACACTTACCAGGCGAGGGCTTAAGCCACTGAGCTAAATCCCCGGTCATTCTGCTGTTTTATATAAGAGCAGCATGCGGTAGCTTGTACCCCCAGTACTCTGGCAAGTGAAGACAGGAGGATCCCAAGTCCTAGCCCAGTCTGGGCAACGTAATGATTTAGCGAGACCCTGCCTCACAAGATAAAACAGGGTTGCTGGGTGTGGTGCAGCACTCCTGTAATCCCAGCACTGGGGAGGTCAGGCAAGAGGCCAGCCTGGGCTACAAAGTGGGCTCAAGGCCAGCCTGTACTGCATGGTAAGACCTTGTCTCTAAATAAATAAATAAATAAATAAACAAACAAACAAACAAATCAAATTTAAAGAGACTGGGAATGTGGCTCCAGTCAAAGGCCCTGGGATTAATCCCCAGGGCCTCACTAAAGCACAGATTAGCAAAAGAGCAGCATTGCTATTCTTGATGCCTTTGTTGTGCTTGAGAAGATCTTTCTGAGTCTTTCCTGGTTTTTTCATTTTGTTTTTTGTTTTTTCTCTTCCTTGAGCACCTGCGGTGACTTACAAAAGCAGTCTGCCATTTTTAAGCAGGTTGTCCTTTTTATAGAGAGAACTGAAAATCTGCCTCCTGGGATCTGTAAAATGTTTCTGAGCTCTGCTGAGTAAGTCTGCTTCTGTCTGAGTCTTAGTCTGTCATCCGTACCCTCTGCTGCCTTTTTGCTTCAAATGTCTCTCAGATAGCTGGATTTGGAGTTCTATGTGCACCTCTGTGCCCTCCTGGATAGATTCTATTTGGTCACAATGCCAGTTTCTGGTTGTGGTACCCAGAACTGTGGTACCTATACTGGGGGAACATTCACTGAGTGGGGTGCCAAGCACAGCATGTTCTCCTGGGCCTACAGCCTATAGTCGCCATGGTAACAGTGGGTGGAGGGGCTCTGTCCCCACTGTACAGATGGCTTTCTCCAGGTCCAGGAGGTACTGGCATTCACATGGGCCGCACGTGGGGAGCCTGGTGGTGTCTGGTGTCTTCACACCCGAAGCTTCCTTAGGGAGAGACCAGGTCCTCTCTCTGCGTTACCACTGTGGCAGGATGGTATGGACAGGGCAAGACTGCATTTGTCTCTCTTGTCTGTTTGTCTTACTTAGTGGAGTCTTTCTGGGTGTTTGGTGACACAGGGTCTTGCTATGTGCATCGTGCTGGTCTTGGACCCACATGTTGCCCAGGCTGACCTCAAATTCAGATTGATTCTCTTGTCTCAGCCTCCCTAGTGCTGGGCTTACAAGCATGTGCCACCATGCCCAGCCCTATGGGACTCTTGGGAGTCAGATTTTAACTTTAATATTTTATCTTTCTTAGAGCTAGAAGAAAAGAACAGAAAAATAATTAATATTTTTAAGCAGTGGTTTTTCTACAAAATAAGTTTTCAGTTTTATTGTAAGGTCTGTCTATTAATTAAAACTTTGAAAACTAATTGAAAAGTTTATATTTATATGCTATTGAAAACATTTATATGCTATTGAAAGTTTAAAAGACATACAAAAAATAAGAAATGGACCCATTTTCCTATCACTACAAGACAATGCTAAACGTTTTGTAATGTTTGTATTAGTCATTGTTTCCTGTGCATACTTGCCTAAGTGAGGCGATAGCAGCATTGTCCTGAACACTGGATCAGGGTTTTCTGCATTAAAGCGCACTGTAAACCTTTTAAGTAACTGCATGGTATTCCGTTGTATGGGTGAGTTAGCATACTTAACCATTCCTCTGTTGAAATTTAGGTTGTTTCTGATTTGTTGATATTGTAAGAGAAGGCTGCAGTGAAAAACTTGAGTCGCAGAGCCTTGCCCTTTTTTGTTGGATTTTAGTACTTTCTTACATTACATTCCTAAGAACAGAGTGATGTCTTGGGAGGGATGAGCCTCACTGCCGGGGCAAGAACGCGCAGCGATGGGCCTCTGGATGTGAGGGGGTCTTGAGGTGCAGGAGCTGTGCTCCTTGCTGGCACTCTCCTGATTAGGCTTCTAATGCAGTTACAGTGTGAACCCATTTCTTTACCCTCTCTAGTCAATCCCCCAACGCTCTTCCACAGTAAACAGGCAAAAAGAAGTCTCTTCTTGACTTTCTTCTTCATTTTAAAGGGATGTGGAAGTCTTGGTTTTGTCATCAATTTGGATTTTAGGTCGAAATAGATTGGGGCATATATAGATTCTAACAGCTTTCCAGAAATTCTGTCTATAGACCCTGACCTTCTCTTCTTGGTTCATTTCTTCTCACAGTGGCTATTGAGATTCTGCCTCATAGGATTATGTATGGTTATTACAAAAATAAGTTAAAGTTTATTTTGTGCTTATAAAAATAAATTCTGAAGCCAGGCATGGTGGCTCACACCTGTAATCTCAGCACTGAGGAGGCTGAGGCAGGAGGATTGTTGTGAGTTCGAGACCAGCCTGGGCTACAAAGTGAGCTCAAGGCCAGCCTGAACTGCATAGAAAGATCCTGTCTCAAAAAGACAAAAACAAACAAACAAATTCTGTTGTACAAAATTCAAATAGTATGTACAATGTAGATAGCAAAAGCCCTCCCATGCACATTATTTATATTGCATGTGTTTCTTCTATGAGCTCCTTATCATCTTATTTCTAAAAATATGTCTAGGAGCTTGTTATTCAGCACATATTCAGTTCCTTGATTTTTTTACTCTAACAAACTAAGGTTGGTACTTGTTTCGGTTACTTTACTGTTACTGAGAAAAATATCCCACACCCACAGTTAAAGGAGGAAAGGTTTATTGTAGCTCAGTTTGTAGAGGTTTCAGCTTATTGTTGGCTGGCTCCAAAGTGGGGTGGCATGGCAGAGGAGAAATGGTCCATGGCAGGCAGAAGTAGTGAAGCAGGGATGTAGCAAAGAAGCAACAAGCAGTGACAGCAGCCTTCTTTCAGCCCCTCCTGTCCTCTCCAGGATGAGTTAGCAGCACTCACACCAGGGAGAGGCACCCTTAGTCCTACCCAGAGCTATGCCAAACCAATCACACACCCCACAGATCCAGCCACTTCTGAAAAGCCCCACCCATGACCACATGAGGTGTTGGTGAGACATCTAGATGAAGCCATAAGAGTATCATGATTCAGTCTTTAAAAAAAAAAAAAAAAAGGCCTACCTATTGATGGATATGTGAGTCCTATGGTGTTTTAAAGAACTTTTTCATAAAGCTATTCTTACTTACAGTCATATGTAGCAAAATGACATGTCTAACAACACATATGATGAGCTCACACATATGTAAGAGAACTGGGGCTGTAGCTCAGTGGTAAAGTCCATGTGTGAAGCCCTGGCTTCAATTCAGAATAACGCCCCAAAAGAAGAAAGTATGTGTACGAATGATTGAAATAAGATTTTAAAAAAGCGTAATGGAGTGAGATGTTCTGCTGCCTGACGCCATTGTAGCTGTTGCATCTCTCTGGACTCTGTAGTGCGGGTGCTGCCTGTCCTATAGCACATGGAGTTACCATAGTGCAGGGTAGTACTGTGCTACTGCTGTGATATTTACTATATAATGCTTTTAATTGTTACTTTGTTTCCATTTTGCAGTGCTGGGGATTGGACCCAGATCCTACCCCTGAGCTGTGTTCCTCAGCCCTAATTGCAATTTAGAGCATACTCCTATTGTAAAAAAGTACTGTAAAACAGCATGCCACGTCACATCAGCAGCCTAGCACATCCGTGTTTACCAGTCTGTTGATTATATCATTTCCTGTGCTAGATTTACTATGGTGCTGTTTTCTCATCAGGAGTGAGAGGTCTGCTGTGTGCCAGCATCACCTGGGAGAGGGCAGGAGCAGGCTGTCTGCATGGGTGGGACTGGGTCCACTCTGACACTCCCATGACAGAATAGCCCAGTGACATACTCTCTGGCGTAGACCTTTGGGTTAAGTCAGAGATGACATTGGATGGTTGTTTTGTTTTGTGTACTGGTTACATCCCAACCCTTGTAAAGGTTTTTGTTTGACACAGGATCTCACAGTCAGGCTGTTCTCAACTTGTGATCCTCCTGCCTCAATCCCCCAGGTAACTGGGATTACAAGAATGGGTCAGCATTCCTGGCCAGATAACTATTCGCCTGTGTGGTGGTGGTTCTGGGGGTTGAACACAGGACCACTGCACTAAGCTATATCCTCAGATGTTTTTATTTTTCATTTTGTGACTTGCAAAGTCACTGTGTTGCTCAGGATGAGCTCAAAGTTGTGATTTGCCTGCCTCAGTCTCCAGGAGAGCTAGGATTGCAAGTTTGTGCCACCACGGCTCAGCCAGAGGAGTATATTTTTAAAGGATCAAACTCTGGAAATAAAATTCTTAGGTTAAGCACATACATCCTTTTTTCTTTCCATTCTTAAAATAGACTTTTTAAAAGAGCAGTTATAGGTTTGCAGTTAAATAAAGCAGAACGCTCAAGGAACCCTTCCATTCCTCATACACCTGTAGCTGCTCCTGCCACAGACAGCGCATGTTCCAGATCGATCAGGGCAGCACAGCTGCCTGGCACCCACAGTAAACGTTTCCTCCCTGGCAGTTGCAGAGCAGTGGGGTCTCTCCGTCCTGCACCCTCTGAGCACCATCCCTTGTCCTGCCTCTTCTGCCCCGCCCACCATCTTAGATAGCGCCCTTGTAGAGCTCATCAAGTGGGGGTCACGTGGGGGGGCCTGTGAAGGTTGGCTCCTCGCCTATGCTGTGTGCCTGAGCTTCCTCCAGGCCTCTGAAGCTGAAAGCTGTCTTCCCAGCACTAAGTGGCATTCCATTGTCTGGTTGGGTCTTGGCCTGTTAGCCCATTCCTTCACTAAGGTGTCTTTCTTTCAGAATTTTAGCAGGAGGCATAGAGCTGTTCTAATCCTTCGTGTGTGTGTGTGTGTGTGTGTGTGTGTGTGTGTGTGTGTGTTTGTAAATTTTCTGCTACTGAAGAAATAGCAAGGAGCAGGAGCTGGGCTAGAGAGCATGGGTATGTTTCATTTCCTTCATTTGTGGTAACTCGTGCGTGTGCCTTGGTCTTCATCCATTTTTTTGGACAGAACATTTTTTTGTTCTGTTATTTTTTTTTTTTATTGTTGTGAGTTTTTTTTCCCCTTATCTGGTACCATTTTCAGGCTCTTCTCCATATTTCAGGCTCATGCACTTATTCTTGTAGGTAAATCTTGTGGCATGAAGTCTTTTCCAAATTGTCTTGATAGAGAGAGGTTCATTAAATTGGAGTTCATTGATTTTTGTTTGCAATTTTGTGTGAATGGGAGTCCATGAGGAGAGGATTCATGCAGCTTCTCTGTTTCATTTTTTGAGATGGTCTCACTAGTTCAGGCTGGCCTTGCTGTGTTAGGCTAACCTCTAACTCAGGACAGTTCTTCTGCCTCAGCCTTCCAAGTGGGATGACAGTTGTATACCAGTTCTTCCATCAGGGGAGTTTATTTTCTAGTGGGGATTGGAGGGCATCTGAACAAATGATTTCTAGATATTTGTTCTAGACCTTTTTAGAAGCAAAAGATGAGTTCTGTAGGTATTTAATCAAATGTTTTCAGTCTCACAGCTAGTTAGTAGCCAACTTTGTGCTAGAGCTCTGGTCTCTGGTCTCCAGTCTGCATTTACTGCACACATTGGCCTTCCTGTGCTGCTTCCCTTAATAAAGGATAATGAAATACTTAAAACATTAGTAATATCACATGAGTTGCTTTGGGCTGTGTCTAAGTAAAAATCATTTAATCACATTTACAACCTCTGAAGCACACATAGAAGCTGGGCCCTTTGGAGACACAGTTCATGCTGACATGGTGTAAGTAACTCTTGGTAGCGTGGAGGAGAGCACCAGAGTTCCAACGGTGCTCCCCAGAGCAGTCTTGGAAATCGCTGGATGTGACGGTGACCTGAGTCCTGCCGTCCTGTGGTGAAAGCCAGAGGGCTGGAGGTGAAGGCTGGAAGAGGGCAGCTGCCTCTGGAATTACTGCGGCACCAGAGAGTCTCCAGGCCCCACTCGTGTCCCCCTCCCCGGGATGCAGCAGAGAATTCTGGCTCCTCTTGGCTGGGATCTACAGGAGGCTGTTGATGCTCAAGGCCGCTCTGAGTGCCTGAATGGGACTAGGGCACACCAGTCAGGAGGCGTGGTGGCATGGGAAAAGAGAGCCTCTGGTGTATGACCCTGCTGTCTCTGGGAAGTGGGAAGCTAAGGAACTGCAGAGGTAGGTGGCTTCTTAAAGGACTGAGAGCTCCTTGGGGGATCTGTGGCTAGAAGTGGGATGATTCACATTAGAGATTCTTTATAGCCTTGTGACCTGCAGAAGTGTAGGGACAGAGGGCTGTCTGTGCCAGTGCCAGAGCACAGGAGGGGAATTGAAGTTGTCAGGCCGCAGGGCAGGAGCCTTTGAAGGTGCTCGGAGGTGGGGCCGGGAGGTGGGGCCAGGGACCGGTTTGAGGAGTAGGCCCTCTGCACAGGCACCTGCACTGTTCTGCTGCTCATCTGTTCTGAACTTATCCATGTCCTAAAGCGCAGCCTCCACACAGGTTGCCCAGTTCCCCTGATTCCCCGGCTGGGCCAACATCTGCTGTGGGGCCCGAAACAGTTGCTGCCCCACCCCTGAGTCTGCCACTCTTGCTTAAGGTCCTCTGTGGCCCTGCCTCTGGGTCACCCTGCTGTCCTTCTGCTGTGGCCTGGGCATCCCATGGCTTTGAGAGCTGGTCAGCACTTCACCTCCCCATGTCAGCTTCCTTTGTCATTGCAGTGCTGCCACAGGTCAGAGTCCCCAGTGCATGGTGAGTGAGGCCACGTGAGGGCCTCGGTTTGTGTGCCCAGAGTCAGCCCCTCAGGGCAGGGGCATGGAGAAGATACAGATTTCCACTCTTTGCTGCGCCGTGTGGGTCACTTGACCACTCTGCATTTCCTTCTGTGCCACTGCCCCTGCAGGGAGCACTTACTTACTCACTCGCTCACCACGGGGGAGAGCACAGAGCCCAGAACAGCCTGCACCCTGTCCAGGCTCCAGCCATCTGGGTTCCCTGTGACATGGGGCATGGGTTCCCAGGAGCCCCTGTTCTTGGACCCGAGGGTGAACAGTGGAGATAGGGTTAGCTTGGATTAGCTGGGCTTTCAGAAGTTAGAGCTCTGGGTAAAGAGATGTTTAAGTTGTGTGGAGAATGTTTTTGTCATTTCTTTTCTCACTGAGCGCTGTAGCATTGGCCAAAGTGAGTGCAGCTTTGTGGAACAGAGCTGGCATCCCTGTCCCTGCTGTAGTGCCGGAGTCACTCCACCTTTGCTCTCACGCTCTGGCCTGCCTGTCGTTCTCTGCCCTCCTGCCTCACCTGCTGCGCTTTGCCCTTGGGGAAGCACTGTGGGGCCCTGCAGGTTCCCACACTGCATAGCTGCCCTCTCCCCTGCTAAGAAGATCACCTTGGGGTAGGAGGAGCACTAGAATGAAGGCTTGTGTTTATCCTTGGAAAGGTTCTCTTCCAAGGGGCTGAGATTCCTGGTTTTGGGTCTTGCTTTAGAGGGAACGGACATTAGGTGAAAGCATGAAGTGAAGCCTGGTGGTATTTACCTGTAATCTCAGCACTTGGGAGGCAGAGGCAGGAAGATTGCAAATTTAGCACAGCCTGGCCGCATAGTGAGATCCTGTCTCAAAATGAAAAGTAGAAAAGGGCTCATTGTGAAGGCCCTGGGTTTAATCCCCAGTACCACCCCCACCAAAAAAATCTGCTCAGTTATTCTTTATCTTTTCTGTTGACAGTGAGCATTGCAGTAGTTTCCAGTTTTTCACTCTTACAAATATTACTCCAGGAACAGGTCGTGGTGTCCATTTGGAATTGGATGCTCAGCTTTCAGAAATCTGTGCCAAAGAACTTTCCAAAGTAGTAAAACTGGTTTATAGATGCTACCAGTAAATTACAGAATTTGTTTGTTCCTCTTCTCCTTTTATAACTGCTGGGATTAGGTCTACACTTTTAGACAATCTGGGGAATATAACATTGTTTCTCATGCCCAGGAATCTTGCTGCTTTTCTTAGGTGTGATTACCACATTATGGTAACAAAGTAGCTTGTCTTTCAAAACAATATGCAGATCGACATATGTAGGAATGAGACAAAATTGCTAACATTTACTCTAAAATTGTTTAGCAAATACAAAGCACATTTTGTGGTCAGGTATCCAGATTGGAATGGGAATATAGATTAAAGTATTATTGCAATGTTTAATTTACAGTTCTGTGCTTATGTAAGAGATACCTACTCTTAGAAAGTGCACATTGAATATTTAAGAGACTGAGCCCATACTGTATGAAAATCTATGCTTAAATGATTCAGGAAAGAGTCATATATATTATCTATCTACCTGTCTGTGTGCTTGTTATTAAGAATGGCTTGTAACCCTTCATGCCACTATGTGGATTTTTGTTTTGAGGGGTGCTGGGCACGGAACCCAGGGCCTTGAGTGTGCTGATGCCAGGCTGCAGCCCCAGCCTTCTGCCTTGCGGGCATGACGCCGTTAGCCTGTGTGCTGGTCTCTTCTGTATGCTGTGCACAGTGACTTTAAGCACAGACAGCATCATGCTGTACATCATGGCTCCTAATTCCAGTGTGCTTGTGATTAAAAACTGAGCTGCATTTGATCCTTGATGTTCTGCTTGGAGCTTAACTTCTGTAGTCCTGTCCACTCCAGAACATTGAGCTTCTCCCTGTTCTTGCTCACTGTGCCCAGCAGGATCACGCCTGGAAGTGGCTCTCTGCCTCCTCCACTGTGCAGATCAGGTTTCCCAGTTAGTGCATGTATAACTCTTTCTCTCTCTGGCACTTAAGACAGTGCAGGAAACTGTGCAGTCGCTTCCTTCTGCTGCCAAACAGCGAGCTCTAGAAGAGAAGGGATTGTCTGGCCACAGCTCTAGGAGCAGCTCCAGGTGCACAGTAGGCCTTGAAGGATCCCTTAAACCATTGAGAGGATCCAGGTGACAGCCTTAGCACTGCCACCTTTTACTGGGGGTTGACCCAAGGCCCTGCTCTGGGCTGCATCCCCAGATCTCTTTTGGTTTGAGACAGTCTCACCAAGTTGCTGGGGCTGGGCTCGAACTTGCAGTCCTTCTCTTCCCTCAGCTTCCCCAAGTGCTGGGATTGCAGGGCCGTGCCTTGTGCCAGGGTGACACTTTGGGTTATTATGAAATGTCACCCTGCTGCAGCCGGTTTTGAAAGCGCTAAAAGAACCCATTTCTGCAGCAGTGCTCACTGAAGATTTCCTTATTAGATAAAACCGGGTAACATTCAAGCACCACCCGTGGTGGAACTGGCTATCATCTGGCCCTCTGGGTCCCCTGTGGTTCAGCCTCTACTTTGTGGGCCAACAGACCCGCACTGAGGAGAAGTAACACACGGGAAGCATGTGTGGCAGAGCCTTCTGGAACAGCCTCCCCGTCTCCACAGCTGCCCAAGTGACATGCAGGACCGTCCCACCATACGCGTGGGTCCCACCATATGCGTGGATGGGGTTGTGTGGAAGGCAGGGCTAGGGCCGTGAAGCGAGGCTTGTGTACAGTTACAGTTTTAAGTCACACTCTAACCAGCCCTTCGCTCCCCTGCCCAGAGCCCTAGCAGGAGGTGGCCTTGAAAGCAGGAATATTTTCAGTAAGCTCCCCCTTTCCCCCAGCTGGGGATGGGACCCAGGACCAGGCCAGCGAGATTTAAGAGGACCTCTCAGCCCCCGCAGGGGAGGTTGTTCACTCAAGGGAAATCCATAAGTAAGGGGTGTAGAGGTGCAGCTCATTGGGGTCCGTGGTGGGGGGTGGGGGGCATGTGTGAGGCTCCATCTCTACCACTTCATAGACAGAGGCAAAAAAGCCTGTCAAGTGGAAAGCCTCACTTTATATAAGCACGTAAAAAGCATGCTTCTCCTTGTTTCTGTGATTTTGATATTTTCATAATCTTTTTACTGCCAAAACTGTAATGCTTTAATGTTGTATACTTGGTGAGGTTGTGTGTGTCCACCTGTCTCTGTCTCTGTCTTTCTGTCCATGTCCGTGGTCATGCTAGGTTCATGCCTGGATGGGCTTCAGGCTCCTGGGCACAAGTCGTCCTCTCTGCCTCAGCCATGTGCGGGCATCGTCCAGCCGTGACAGACCTCACATGTGACACTTCCCACAAGGTCCTGTTGCCCTCCACACCGTGGTGAAAGACACGTTCGTGCAGCATGGTCTGCATGATGGCATGAAGCATCACGCCCAGTGACGTGTTTCTCAGAAGATAGTGCCCTTGCCAAGTGACTCGTGGCCTCGGGTTTGCAGAAGGTGGGGGAGCAGGGTGAGGCATGGCTGTTGGGGTGCGGTGGGAAGAGGGAGGCAGGGCTGGTGTGGAGTCTCTCACCGAGCTGTGGATTCTGGGGCAGTGAAGGCCGCAGCTCATGTCTGTGCAGGCAGGGTCTCATCTGTTAGCTCTTCCCATTGGTGTGTTTTAGCTCCCTACTGTGGTACCTGTGTGATAGTTTAGCGCCTTTGTATTTCTTTTGCTGCCCACTGAACGTCACTTGGTTTGTACTTTTTATTTCACAGTTTTTACCTCTATTAGTCCATGTTTACGTACGTAACAGTGGCATTTATCATGGCGAGCTGGTGCATGCCACAATCACTGCTCCATTCTTTCTTCATTCCCTCCCTCTCCCCTCTCCGTGCTGGTCCTGTTTCCTTTTGCAAAAGATCTGTTTGCTGTTACCTGTCTTTTACTTTTGGGTTTCTCATACAAGAGAAGTTATGCAATATTTAAGCTTGCGTGCCTGGTTTAGTTCACTTAAGTATGGTCACAAGGTTCATTTATTTCCCTACAAATGGTGTTACTGTGTCCTCCTTTATGGCACAGTAGTACTCTGTTGTGGGTAAATGCTATATTTTCTGTGTTCATTCATTTATTGATGTAGGCCACTTCCAAGACTTAGCTATTATACTTCACACTGCTGTGAACATGGGTGTTCACGGATCATTGTAAAACGGTGTCTCAACTCTTGGGAAGAGACCAAGATATGGAACATTGGATGGAAAGGCGTTTCTTTTTTTTTAAGAATCTCCACACTGACTTCCCACTAGTCCACATCCCCACCAGCTGTGTAAGTGGCCCTGCTGGTCTTGCCAGTGTTACTATTTGGTTTCTTGATGGTGGCCGTTTTCCCTAGGGTGAGACGCCGCCTCAGAGTTGTTAGTGTCCTATTCTGCAGCTTAGGAAGCTCCCCACGTGCCCTGCTGCTGCAGGTTCTTAGTGGGAGCCAAGGGTTTCACACCATGGCCCGGAGCAGCGCCTCTGCCCCTGTGTCCGTCCCCCCCCCCCCCAGTCAGGGAATGCAGGTCCTAGTTCTCCTGTCTCTCACAACACAAAGCTTAAGTGTATATAGGAGTGGATGAGGCGGTGAGTGAGGGTGCTGATCTGAGCACAGGGTTCCTGGGAGAAGTTCAGAGACTCCATGCAACGGTACTGCTGTGCTCATTTTGCTTTGGGATTTGTTTGGTTTGGTTTGGTTTGGTTTTTGAGACAGGGTCTTGCTGTGTAGCCCAGGGTGGCGTTGAACTCACAGCAGCAGTCCTCTTGCCTCTGCCTCCCAAGTGCAGGGATTACAGGTGTGCAGCATGCCTGACTTGTTTTGGGAATTTCTAAGAAGAAAAGTGCGTGTTGTTTTTATTAGCCATAGCTGAGCGGCGTTTTAATGGCTGCGGGAGTTTGTACAGGACCTTTCCCAGTGGGTGCCGTACACATCCCGGGCAAAGGCAGAGGCTGCCGTCATTCTCTTCATGAGGAAAAACATCTACATTTAATAGGGATTTTTTTTATTTTTTCTTTTCCTTTTTTTTTTTTTTTTTTGGTGTCAGGGCTTGAACTCTTGCCCTTGTGCTTGCCAGGCAGGCGCTTACACCACCGAGTTAAATCCCTGGTACAACATTTAAAAGTTTTAAGAATTAGTTGTGCAGTGTTAGCCCTGGAGCAGCCTTTAGGCCCTAATAGCTCACTGTGACTGCTGGGAGAGGGCGGCTGCGGGGGCAGAGCTGGGTAGAGGTGCGCACTCAGGGTGGCTGTTGGAGATCATGGTGTCTGTGAGACTGGGGAGGAGAGTGCAGAAACCAAATCACTTTCAGAACCTGCGCCTTTGGGAAGCAAGTGTGTCCTTCCCATCCTGGAAGGACACGGGCTTGTTCTTGCCACCTCTCCCTGGGGAAGCTCTGCAGGGGGAGCCAGCAGCTGCGGGCTGCAGTGACGTCCATCCCCGCCAGGTGGCAGAGTTGTGTCACGGAAGTGACTTGTGCTCTTTTGGCTTCCCAATGAGTCACAGTGATCATCCTTATTTGAGTAATACAAAAGGTTCCATGATACTTGTTTTTTATACATACATGTTTTTTAATTCCATGTGCTATTTTGAGTTATGAGAGAAATTGCTGTCATGTTTCCTCTGCATGCCTGGTGCTCATGCAGATGCTGTGATAGTAAGATTCCCTCCAAGGCCCTGCTGAGGCTGGAAACCTGTCCTTGGCCACCTTGCCGTGTCAGCCTCTGTCTCTGCAGTGCCTGGTGAGGCAGGGTGAGCTGAGGTCAGGGCGGTGGTACTGACCCGCGCTTCCTCCTGTGCAGTGCTGCTGACCTGTGCGCCCCCAAGTTGAGATGGGGACAGGGACGGATAAGCTCAGTACAAGCAGCTGTCTGCTCCTCCCCCTACTTCTGCGCTGTCCTTCACCCTGTCCTCATGGCCTGGAGTGTGCAGGGCTCCCCAGCCACTGTCCTGACCAAGAGGACTGCACAGCCTAGGTGAAGCCCCCTAGGCTTCTGCCCCCAGGCCTGAGACGGACCACTTTGCCACTGGGTGACCTTGACCATGGCTCGGGCCTTCTCAGAGCCTCAGTTTCTTCATTTAGCAGTGAGAGTGATGATGGGATTGTCAGGGAGAATAAAGGATGGTCCTTAGAACTGACAGCAGGGACTGCTCAGCTGTTCGCTGTCATTGTCATTTAGTCTCAGGAGCAGGTTAGGGAACTTTCTTTTCCTTGGTTTTTGGTGGGGTTTGCTCATGTGGGTTTTTGGCTATGGTGTGGGTGTCAAACTCCTGAGCTCAGGTGATCCTCCTGCCTCACCCTTTTGGGCAGCAGGTGCACCAGGGCCAATACCACACGCTTGAGGAGGTTTTCATGAGTCACCATTGTGCCCTGGGTCCTCCATCTCTGTGTTGCCTCAGCCACACTACTGCTCATAGTGAGAACCTTGGGCTGTCGCAGGACCCTGGTTTGCTCCACCCTCCTGACCCTGTCTGCTGTACACACAGCTTTCTGAGGGCAGTAGATGTTGTTAGTTAGTGAATGGGCTTTAGGAATTTTATACATTCTCTCAGTGAGTGAGCTCTCACTTACCTGTGCCTGCCACTTAAAAAGCCATGGAAGAACCAGTCACAGTACCATGAGCCTTAGCCCTCATACCTGAGGCAGGAGGGTCACTGGAGTGCAGGGGTTTGTCCCTGTGTAACATGGTGAGACCCTGTCTCAAAAATACCAACTTAAATCAGAGTCCCAGGTTCTCAGTCCTTGTTCCTGTGCAGCCCGGCTGCATGTGTCTGTGTCCATCAGCAGTAAGGTCAGATGATTCTCTGCGGTTCCTGGGTAAGAACTGTCGAGCTGCACAGGATCAAATTACGGGGCAGTGCAGCTGTTGGCAGAGTGGCGTGCAGGTGGCCTGCTGACTGCTTCCCTGCTCACACCCTGAGTGCCAGGCACTGACCTCCGTGGCTGGGGATGGTGCTGGGAAATGAGCTGTGTGGTCTCCAGCTGCCCACAGGGTGACTGGGGCAGAGTGGGGTGCTGCTGCCAAGACAGTGTCCTGAGAGTGCCGAGTGCCGGTGCCCTTGCTCGGGAAGCCCAAGGGCATGAGGAGTGGCGCTTCTTTTTTTCAGACTTAAAGCTTCCATTGCTTTCCTTAGGGAAGTGAGTGGGAGGCAGCAGCAGGTGCAGTGTCCATCCTTATGCCTCAGCGTGGAGGAGCGGAGTGGGAGGGGGCGGCCCGGCTTCCCACTCAGGCCACAGGCTGGGTTGCTGGTGAAAGCATGTGTCTTCTGTTAAGAAACAAAACGACAGCATTGGAAGAGCGGGTGCCAGAGTCAGAGCGCGCTTTAGCCCACAAGTGGAGTGGGAGGCAGAGTAGAGAGGCTGATGTTGTCCACAGGGAAGGGCTTGCATGCAGCAGAAACTGAAAGGGAAGAGGACTGGGGGAGCTGGAGCAGGAAAGGTCTGACTCGGTAACCTCGGGCTATTTCCCCCTGGTGAACAGATGAAAGCCCAAGAGATTCGCTAGTGTGTCATGGGAAACTGGACAGTTTGGGAAGTTTCTCTCTGCTCCTCAGAAGTTGAGAGGCCCAAGAAGCAGCAGTTTTAGCTGGGTGACGCAGAGAGTTAGTGACAGTGGCTCCATTTTGATCTTTAGTTTGGTCTCTTGGGGTCCGTGCAGGAGCTCAGTCCAGAACAGCAGCCTCCCGTGATTTTTATTCAACATTAGAACAGCCGAGGAAGTTGCTGAAGCTAGGCCAGGCGCTGTGGGACGGACTCTGAGAGAGTGAGACAGAGCCAGGCTTGGGCCTGGGCCTCTCTTGCCCACACCTCACCTGTGCTGCCTTGACTTGCTAGACAGAAAGCCCAGGATGGTGACAAGGACATGTCCCAGCCCCAGCACGCGCTCGACACACACTTGTTCTCCAAAGCTTCACTGGACATTGGCGTGCAGGAGGCAGATCTGAGGCAGTGTCCCTCATAGGCCTGCGGTACTTACTTCCCTGCAACCTTCAGGGGGCCTGCAGATGCCCTCAGGCAAACAGTGGGACTGTCAGGGCCACCCCTCAGGGGAACCGGTGTTGCCCTGTGGACGGCGTCCTGTTCCAGCCAAGCGGCTGCCCCAGCTAATGCTTACACCTGCGCCAAAACCTGGACGGTGCCAGGGCAGCAGCAACCAAGGTGCTCACGCTTCCCTCATCATTTTTAGCTAACTGGGGAGGGGGCTGGGCTGGGCAGAGTGGGGCCCATGACCAATGTGAGAGAAACAGATGTGACAGGCACAGAATGTACCCTGTTGTGAAGGAAAAGGCAAGGAAGGCTCTAGATGACTGCTCCATCCCCCTTCAGGTCAGTGGCAGCTTTTGTGTTCATACCAAGGTCATTCAGTTTGTTATTTGCTGACTTTCAGGTTAATTGGACTTTTGCAGAAGGAACCAACAAGTTTGTATGTGTTTTACATATAAAAATAGTAAGTTAGTGCCTTAGAATTGAGTTACACTGTAGGTATTGCTGTGGGAATTAGGGCTTCCCTTTGTCAGTGGGAAATGTTTTCCCAAGTGTGGAAGGCACGCTGAGAAGCAGAACCAACATCTTTTCGCTGTGCTGGTTGTTAGAGGCAGGAGGAGCAGGGTGGGGTGCAGCTGGGTCAGCCTGATGCCGGGGCGGTGGCCTGGACTGGGAGTCTCCGTCTACCTCAGTGTGGCTGTGGGCAGTGATCGCTCAGAGCCTCTTGTTCTCTGTCATTGTCAGTGCACTGGAGAGTGAGATTTGGGGTCAAAAAGAGTGTCACTTTATTTTATTCACTTAGGAGAGTTCTGTGTTGCTTTATTACTGTGTCAGCCTGTGTTGTTTTCTGACTCATGACAGAAGTCATACATGAGCATGAGCAGTGCCGTGGGACAAAGGACTGGCATGTCCTTGAGGATGTCTGTCCTCTGCAGGGCAGGAGCCCTTCCTGGGTGCAGCCAGTCTGTTTTCCTTGGTATCTCCACAGTGCTTGAACAGTAGCTGAACCTCCTTCTGTTGGAGTATGAGTTCGAACACCAGGCATGAGGCCACACCAGGGATTTTTTTTTTTTTTTTGAGACAGGTCTTACTATGTAGCAGAGGGTACCCTTGAACTCATGTATGTAGCCTAGGCTGGCCTCAAACTCATGGTAGTTCTCCTGCCTCAGCCTCCCCATATAGTTGCTTGTACTTTAACCTCAAGTGAAAGTAAAAATCAATCCCAGCTTCATATTTCTGTTTAAAGTACAATACCAAGGTATTACCAGTTTTAGAAAATTTTAAATAGAGCCAAGCTTGTTTCGTGTGCTGAAGGGCAGTTACAGTCTCACCATGCCAAGGTAGCTGCCCGATGACCCGCAGCATAAGCCCTCACCGTGGGGCTCACTTCTGGGATGGGCACCCTCCTCCGCCCGCCCAGAGCGCTCATGATCTCACCTCTGTCTTCCAGTGGACGAGTACATCGCCATCGCCAAGGAGAAGCATGGGTACAACATGGAGCAGGTAAAGGCTGGCCCCTTCCTCTGGTGTTCAGGGCGGGTTCCCAGGGCAGCGCCGGGCCTGGCCCTCTCTGCCACCCAAGGTGAGTTGGTGCAGAGTCTGCGGGAAGGCAGCTGTGCTTTGGCAGGGCTCTGCCCAGCTGCTGGGGCGGTGGGTTAACTGCACACTGCACCTCCCTGGGGACTGCGTTCCTTGCTTTGACTCACTGGGTTTTAAATGTCTGACTGAGGTTTTTAAAAAAGTATTACAATTGGAGCATCGATATGAAAACTACAAGGCTCATTTTTCTTCCAAAGTATGTTGATCATTGTACTTCCTGCTCAGGGGTTTGGTTTGGTTTGGTTTGGTTTGGTTTGGTTTGGTTTGGTTTGGTTTGATTTGGTTTGGTTTGGTTTGGTTTGGTTTTTTGGTATTAGACATCACAGTCTTGTGCCTGCCAGGCAGGTGCTTATGCCACTGAGCTCAGTCCCTGGCCCCTTGTGCTCAGGCTCTAAGTACTGTTTTAAGCATGTGAAGTGGGAGCGGTGTCTGCCATGGCATTGGTCTGTGGCAGCAGCCTGTGAGTCACGCACATTTCCCACTCGTCTGCTGCTCGAGGGGCCCACAGTTTCCACAGTGGGCTCCCTCACTAGCTCTGCGCCGCTGTGAATTGCTTTACCCTGGTCACTGATGGTACTTTTAGAAAAGCTGTCTACATTCATGTGTTCTGTAATCATCCAGAGCAGAAAAACAGGCTTCTCATTTTCTAAACCCTGTTCATACACTGCACACACTGGTTCAGAAAAAGCATTGTTGTTGTTTTTCAACTTTAAAAGGTTTGTAAATGTTATTGGAAATTTTCTAAATAATACCTGTATAGTGGTTTGGATTTTTTATTTTTGTTTTGGTCTTGTACTGGGGATTGAACCCAGGGCCTTACATTGGTTGAGCAAGTGCTTTACCACTAAGCTACATTCCCCATTCTGTTTGTTTTTACTTTTGAAACAGGCTCTCACTGAGTTACCCAGGCTGGCCTCAGACTTGTGATCCTCCTGTCTCAGCCTCCCAGGTAGCTGGGATTACAAATGTGTGTCACCGTGCCTGGCTGTTCTGTGTGAATGCTTAAGGGTGCTGGTCTTGCCTGTTCCATTTTGAGATGATCATTTTTAGTTTAGAACTGTGATACAGGAAATTTTTGCAGGATAGTATTGCTGGATTATCTCTTGGTTCTAGTTTGTTCCTCATGTTTTTCCCTGAGCTGGGGGAAAGCAGACCACAGTACATGGAGGTTTCTTGTGAAAGAGTAGTGAAGCATCTGCCTCTGTAAACTCCTTGCTTGTCTCCCACCAGAGGTGTCACGTGTGGTGCTTCCAGGGCGCGGGCTCTGGAGCCGTCTTTGCTGCTTCCACCCTCCCTGTGCTGCCACTCTGGTCAGTGGGTTATTCAGGGTTTCTGGGCCTCTGTATTCTAACTCGAGAACTGGAAATGATGGAAGACCATAGGGACTGGAAACAAGTCCAGTGACTGGTGGACACAGGATGGCAGCAGAGGGGAGCCAGGAGTCTATCCACACAGCTGAATGCCAGCGGCACCATGCACCATGTCTGCTGTGCACATCTTGGGTACAGTAGGCTGCGGCTTCCTCTGCACTCCCAGGAGTAGCACCTGCCTGTCCCCTCAGCAGCCCTGTGGCACAGGGCTCTGCACCATTCCAGGATTGGCTTGTGGAAGCCAAGTGACCAGAAGAGCCCCCTGTCCCTAGCGTGTGGGGACCTGTGCTCTGGGGTCTGACGGTTGCTCTGTCACGGGGTGCAGTGCCTCCCTGCTGTTGGGAGTGACCTGCCTCCTGCCGTCAGGACCCTCGGGACCCAGGGCCCTCTGCCCCTCCCTTTGTGTCTCCCAGCCCCTCTGGCAAGGTAGGCATGAGAGGTTAGGATGTTCCAGTGTGACTGCGCATGGAAAGTGGGCTTCCTAGGACAGCCCACAAAAGCAAGTCAGAGTGTGGATCTGGGAAAGAAGTGGGCTACGAAAAGACCTTCAGAGGCTGCACACTTAGTCCTGGGGAAGAGCACAGATCATCACATGGAAAGGATGGACCTTGGAAGGAAAAACTCAGTGGCACAGGTTATGTAAAAGTGCTCAGAGAACTAAAGCAAGATAGGGAGAACTGCAAGAACGATGGATGGACAGAGTCGAAATGCTGAAAAAGAGAAAACCTAAAAAGAAATAAAAAAGAAGTTCTGAACTAAAAGTGGTAACTCAGATGAAAAATTCACTAGAGGGATTCAGAGGCAGCTTTGAGCAGAATAAATAACCAGGGAACTGCAGACAGAACAGTTTAAATTATTGAGTTTAAAGAACAGAAAGTTTTTCATGAACAGAACCTGTCAGCCCATTGGACCTCCTGAGTATTGGAGAACATAGCAAGTGTGGGGGGAGTTCGGGGAAGAGAAGACGGAAAGACAGCAGCTGCTGAAGAGAGTTGTGCAGCTCCCTGACGTTGTGGAACTCATGAATGCAAATCCAGAGAAGCTCAGCTGAGCAGACTTGAAGTAAGACAGACGCGTGTCCACACCAAGGCTTGTCACTAGGAATGCGGCTTAGTAATCTTACCAGATCATTCACCGGGAGCCTGGGAGTCCCGAAGACCAGGGCTCAGTATACTCAACCTGCTGAGAGACAAAAACATCAGCTGAGGTGGGGCAGCGCCATTTAAGGTGCTGAGTTTTTGTACAGTATTGAAACTGCACCAGTATAAACTCAAAATGGAATGTTACAGCCAGGGATTTAGCTCAGTGGCTTAAGCACCTGCCTGGCAAGCGCGAGGTCATGAGTTCAATCCCTGGTACCAAAAAAAAAAAAGGAACGTTATGGATTCTAGATGGGGATGTGTAATCCCTGTGGCAACTAAAAGAACACAGCCTGCCCATATACCAGAGGAGACAGGGAGAGAGTTTAAACATTCTCAGTGACTAACCAACTGAACATAAAAGAAGGTAGCAACTCAGGAAATGAGGGACTAAAACTATAAGACTTACAGGAAACAAGTAGATGAATGGCACAAGTAGTTTCTTCAGTGTCATCAACCATGTGCATTACTCCAGGCAACACGCAGGGGTTGACAGAGTGAATAAAGACCTCCCAGTGCAGCTTGTGAACCCGAGACTCCTTAGAGACAAGGCACAGGTGGATGGAAAGGGGGATGCTGGAGAAGGTTGTTCATCAAACAGTAACGGACAGGAATGGCTGTGCCAGTGTCAACCAGAATCACCCACAGGTCAGCAGGTTACAAGAGACAAAATCATTCGCTGTTGGTGGAAAGACAGTGCAGTAGCGCCTTTGCAAACTGGTAGGAGAATCATGTGGTTTAGCAAATCCCCTCCTGGGTCTGGACCCAAAGATCTGAAAGTAGGAGATCAATTTCCACTGGATGAAAGAATGAACAATTACATATACGTATCATGATTTATTATTCAGCTTGGAAAGGCAGGAAATTCCTTGGCTCCCCATGTGCGAACCTTGCAGACTATAGTAGGTAAGATAAGCCAGTCCCAAGGACAAATGCTGGATGGTTCTGATTAGCTGACGGATGTAGAGTGGTCTGATCAGAGATGGAGTCGAAGGATGGTTGCTGGGGACAGGGTGGTAGCTCCTGTTTAGTGGGTGCAGAGGTTTGGTTTCCCAAGGTGGAGATGGTTCCAACACAGTATGTGTGTGTTCACTGCAAGAGGACAGTCTTCATGACAGTTGAGATGATAAACTTCGTGCATTTTACCACGGTAAGAATACTGAGGGGAAGGGCGTAGGACAGTGTTTTCCACTTACCAGTTTATAGGAATCAAGCAGTTACTCGTTGGTCTGAATGTGAAATCATATATGCCTTTCTTTTGCCAGTATCACTTCAGCTTTGTGTTTGATTCAGTTGTTTGGTCTAAAGTCTCATTCATATCACTTTTCTAGGCTCTTGGGATGCTCTTTTGGCATAAGCATAATATTGAAAAATCATTGGCTGATTTGCCCAACTTTACCCCCTTCCCAGATGAGTGGACTGTGGAAGATAAAGTCTTATTTGAGCAAGCCTTTAGTTTTCATGGGAAAACCTTTCATAGAATCCAACAAATGGTAAGAGACCACTGGTGTTTGTCTCCCCTAGCATCTGTGTTCTGTGTGTGCCTAAGAGATGGCTCTTGTCCTTGACCAGAGATACCCTGTTTTCAGTAATGCCTCTTTCAGACCACGCAGTGTCCTGGCGAGGTCTTTCCTGGCCCCTGAGTGGTGCTGCACCCTCCCCTGGCCTCTGCCCCAGCCTCATGTTGGGTTCCGTCTGTCCCTTCACCCATGGGCAGTGAGAGCCCAGGAGGCAGTGGTCGGTGCTGGCTCTGCTCTGTGGGGAGTCTCCTTAGCTTTCATTCTGCAAAGCCATTTGGTGAACTGCAGAAAAGCCCTCCAAACCGACTTTCGCCTTGTGTTAAAATGAATTTTAAAGAACAAAACCTAGAGTAATATTAAGAGCATTTAGTTATATGAAAAACAAATTCATCTTAGTTTGCCTTCACGATCTTTCATTGACCGAGTTTCATTCAGTAAACTTCAGCAAGTTGAAAACACATTGGGTTGAAAATTTATTTTGTTGATTTTTTTTTCTTACCAGAGAAAAAGGCTGTACCTTAGAACATTTCTGAAGTGTGCAAATGATTGTTACTGAATATGTCTAAACACGTTTGGTGTTTAAAGATCAGCTTTCACCCTAAACACACTCCTGTTTTATATTTAGCTTCCTGATAAATCCATAGCCAGCCTGGTGAAATTTTACTACTCTTGGAAGAAGACGAGAACTAAAACCAGCGTGATGGATCGCCATGCTCGGAAGCAGAAGCGGGAGCGGGAGGAGAGGTGAGCATGCCCAGGAGTGCCTGGCGCTGGGCCTGGGCTCGGGCTGGGCATGGGGGTTAGCGGAGGCCGCAGACCGCAAGATGCACCCTCAGGTGAGCACACACTGTGCTCTTCTCTCGCTGCGCTCTCTACAGGCAGGAACTTTGCCCATAAATAAAGAGACTGCAAAAAAATAAAATAAAATAAAGAGACCACTTGTGTTTTAGGTAGAAGTATATTTGGCATGGTAACCCAAGAGTCATCTGACATGTGTGCATTTGGCTTGTTATACAACAGTGACATTAAGGATCTCTCCCAGGACGTTTGCAACTATAAGACGCCAGCTGGGAGTGGGATCCTCACTGCTCGGGAGGCTCAGGCAGGAGGCTTGCTTGAAGCCAACCTGAGCAAGATACCAAGGCCTTGATACCAAAAAAGAGAAAAGATTTGGTGAAACTATTAACCTTGACACTTGTGCATATTCTTTGGCACACAGGCTAGTGGGTCTCCTTAGGGGTCAGTACTCTTACCAAATTTTGATTAAATTTTTCATTTCCTTGTATGCAGGCCTAGTTTATAATTTATAAATTGGATCTTACTACAAACCAGTACAGTCAACTAAGTATTAATCAGAAGGATCTCTGGGTGATACTGGTTACCCTTGACAGCATGGTGGACATGCTGTCTTCTCAGAGCACAGATACCTCTCCCTGTGTTACTCTCTTCCCCCCACACCCCTACCTGTACTGGCAGGAGGCCAGGCTCCCATGGGTGTGCTACCTTGGCAGTAGGGCCACCACTTGTTTATGAAAATAGTGGCAGGGATAAGGCCCTCTGCCCTAGGCTTTACTCTGGGCACCTTTGGCTAGGCCTTCTCCCTGCATGGCAGCAGCTGGCGACGTGTGCCTGCCTGGGTTGCACTCCCAAGTGCCCTGTGGACACTGCTGTCCAATCAGTTTGAACGGGGAGGCTGCTTGACTTTTTAAAAGTAGGATTCTATTGTGGGAAAGCATTTTTGTTTTTAATCATAAAACATCAGCTAGGGGCTGGGGATTTAGCTCAGCGGTTCAGGCACTTGCTTGCTAAGTGCATAGTCATGAGTTTGATCCCCGGTACCCCAAAAAATAAATAAATAAAATGAAATAAAACATCAGCTACATAGACCACTCAGAAGCCTTGGGATGTGTGTGATGGAGTAGAAAGCTGGCACTCAAGGATGGGCTTCTGCTCATTGGCAGGTTTGTTCCTTTTGTGGGGACTTCATTCTAGCAAGGTTCTGGAATTGGTGGTGCTCTCTTTGAGTTAGAAAAATGTTATTGTCTCTATAATTGGAAAGTGTATAGTGACTTTGTATTAAGTCTGCCATTGAATCAGTGTGTTGCTTATATATATGTGGAATAGAATTAATATGGAATAACCTTTCAGTTTCCTATTCTTGTCTTCCAGTGAGGATGAGCTGGAAGAAACAAATGGAAGTAACCCCATTGACATTGAGGTTGATCAAAACAAGGAAAGCAAGAAGGAGGTATCTTCCCCTAGTGCTGTTCAGTCAAACACATTGTGTTGGGAGTTCCACAAATAAAACCACCCTCTGACAATTTGTCCTTATTCATAAAGTGCTGCCTTACAGAAAACGTCCCTGTTAGGGCTTTGCACATACTGCCTGCTTTACTCTGTAGAACCCAAGGGGAGAGGGCACTGCCCAGCAGATGCTTCTCCGAGTCAGCAAGGGCGACCTGTGTTAGTGGGAGTCCGACTCACAGCCGGGGTGACCTGTGCCCCAGCACCATGGCACCAGAGATCTCACCTCTGGCCTCCCCAGGCCCCTAGATCTACAGTTGTGTGACTTTTTCATGTGTTCATGTAGGAGTTTTTCTGAAGACCAGGCCTGTGGTCTGTATCCTCCAAAATATGGGTTACTTCATGTTAGAAAAACAAAGGCCTAGAGTTTAAAATCACAGCACTAACTCATGCTTCCTATGGGCAAAGTGGGCATACAGCAAAACACACAAAGGAGGAGATTATAAAGTTATTTATACTGCTATCACAAGTATGATCGCTGTTGACATTTTGGTAACTTTCCAGACACTTTTTTTGTAAAATGTGTATGTCCATATGCACACATGAGTATGAATCTGTTCAGCTTTTAAAGAGAATAAAAAGGGGGGTTCTTACAATATGATTTTTATAAACTTTAAAGTTTACCTTGGATATGTTTTTGTCAGATATACTTGTATATATAGCTATATATTCATCATAGAAGTTTTACAAGTAACTGTTACCTGTGAATTTCTAGCTTGATTATCCACCCTGCTCTTTGCTGGTACAAACAATGCTGAATTGATGGCCACATAATAAATATTTGTATACTTTATCTGATTAGAATTTTGCGACATTGAATAGTGGTGTCAGAGTGTTTTGTATGCATTTTTACGGCCTCTTTTAATATCTGTCACCAAACTGGACATCAGTCTTTGTTCCTGGATGGCATGCTTGCCAGTGGGCCCCAGGAGTGAATGAGGAATAAGACCCTCAGGGTTATCTGAAATAGTGTTTGGGGAAGGAAATTGGGCTGGGGTGTCTAATGAGTTTTATTTTTGATGTGTTGGAATTTATTAGATTCTTTAGTGGACCCATTTTCAATGAATAAGAAAATAATTTTGTCACTTATTATAATTCTTGTTTATATGGTGCAATTTCTAATTCAAAAAATTGGTTAAATCTTAGCATAAGTATAAAATTTATTATATAGACACATGGTCAGAGGTGGTCTTCAGTAAACCGCAGAGTGCTGTGCAGAGCATAGTTTATTGCTTAGTTCATGTTCTTTTTATCTCCGTCTTTCAAAGTATGAAGCAAAAACTGAACATATTTAACTTTAGGTTGTGAACTATAAAAACTTTTAAAGATGGTTACCAGTAAAACCTAGTCTCTTGCTTGCCAAGGTTTAGCTGTGTTTTATTTCTGAAAGTTGTAGTTTTGGAGACAGCACTTTAAAAAATTAGCAGCTGTCAGGCATTTTTAAATGATGGTACTTTTGGGGGGTTGGGCAAGTAATGAGTCGTCCTAGGAGTTACCTTTTTAAACTAGCAGTCCTGGGCAGCACAGCCCTGGCTCCCACGTGCCAGGCAGCCCTCAGCCACAGCACTGCAACCTGAATACTGCCCCAAAAGTTAGGTGTTTTCCAAAAGGAAGTGACTTGCAAAGTCATACCATTGTATTGAGTTTGTGTTTCTGCTCTTGTTTTCAGTTTTCCTCTTTCTCCTTCCTTTGTGCTGGGGATTGAGCATAGGGGCTCATACTTGCTAGGCAAGAGTTCTGATACTGAGCTACACCCGAAATACCTGAGGAGTGTTTCTTAATGCAGAGATGTGAAGAATTGCAGCCCATTATATGTGCTGAATCATTTTTTTCCTTCTGTGGTCGCCTGCGATGAGTATTGCTAGAAACCACTGTTTGGATGAACATAGCTGCTCTTCACTTACTTCTGTGTCATATAAATAAGCCTCTGTATGGCCATAAGCTCAGAAGGGAATAGTGGTTTTCCTTTCTTCCTGTGTTACTGCAGGAAGCAGAGGCTTCCAGAGAAGCTGAGGATGCCTCTGCTTAGGAAGAGCAGCACGCTGGGACCAGGATAGCCAGGCTCCGGAGCCACGGTGTTCATCTGTTGCCTGAGCTCCTTTTAGGATGTGTTGGGGCAATTGGACTATGGCCTGGGGTTTGTTGTAGATTGTTTGGGGCCTTTTAAGAATATATGTTTATCACTATTCATTTGACATTTTAATTTCTAGTTTTATTTACCATATGTGTATATCATACAGGTGCTCCCTACTGAGGCAGTTCCTCAGGTGAAAAAAGAAAAACACAGCACACAAGCTAAAAACAGAGCAAAAAGGAAACCTCCAAAAGGAATGTTCCTTTCTCAAGAGGACGTGGAGGCTGTCTCTGCCAACGCCACTGCTGCTACCACGGTGCTGCGACAGCTGGATATGGAGCTGGTCTCCATCAAGCGACAGGTACTGCCTGGCACGCGCTGCCTGACAGGTGCTCTCCCTGCAAAGAGCCAGACGGCCCAGCCCAATGGTGGCTTTAATATACTTTTAATTTGGAGAGAAGAGTGCACACACCATAGATGGCATGTAGCTGCATAGTGCATCCGGTTGTATGTGTGCACTTACCCCTACCCTACACACTACATGGGCCACTGTGCACGCCTCACACGCACAGTTACCCTTACTCTGGAACAGGACATGGCTGTGAGCTCCAGAGCCCACTCAGCCCTGATCTGGGACCCACCTACTCCCAGGAGACAGCCACTGTTTGGACTTAAAAAGCAGTGTTTTGTCCATTTTGGATTTTATATCAAGACTAACCCTGTGACATTGTTCCTTTTATGTGTCTCTTACATTTTTTCTCATGATTTGTAGTTCTTTATCAGGTTTTTTTCCTACCTTTTTGTCTTGTAAAACTGTTCCCTGTCTTTTATCATGTGTAGGGATAATTTTCAGGGTTTTAAAAGATTGGGCGTCTGTCTGACCATTGGTTATACTTCTTCCAGGGAAGGCTGTCCTCCCCACTTCAGAGCAGCGGGCTCTGGGTCTGAGTCCAGCGTCTGCACAGGCTGTGGCACCCTGTCCCTCCATCAGCGCGTGCCTGGCACTGTCGTCTCTTTCCTGTGGTATATTTCCACGCACGAGCTGGACTCAGTTTCTCAATTGCTCCACTAGCGTTTTGATTGGATGGGATTGCAGCTGTCAAGTTAGCACCTGTATTGCTGAGTGAGCAGACATGGTTTCTCTATACTCTCATCCGTCAGGTCTTTGTTCTGTGTGTTTAGTTATTTTCTGTGCACAGGGCCTAGCCATCCTTTAATATTGTTGTCCCTAGTATGGTGCTGATTCTGGTGGCCTTGTAAAGGATATTGTATCTTAAATATCCTTGTAGTTGTCTGTACTTGTGTAAAAAGGCCTCATCCCTAGTCAGGCTGTGTAGTGCCTTCATGTGGGAAGTTCAGCTCCACAGCCTGGCATTGGCCTTTTATTACTTTGCGTCTGTCCTTCCCTCCCTCCCTCTGGGACTCAGTTCCAGAAAGTCATCCACTGGGTGTGGCCTACATTTTGTTTTGGGTTGTGCTGCTTTTGATTTGGTAGTCTTTCTGGTTGCCTTGCTAGGCTAGCGGGAGGCCAGCTGTCACTTTACAGATGAGAAGTGTGGGGTCTACGGCACATCTTCATTTTGCTTCAGGGAGGTCTCTCCAACTAGGCCTCACACGTCCCGAAAGGGAGGCCAGCACCTGTCTTGGCAGCTGGTGCGGCACAACACACTCCTGTCCTTCCCCGGGCCTGAGGGACCTTTCCTAACTGGATTGCGGCTGGTGGGATTGGCCACGGCTGGCAGGATTGGCCATGGCCTGAGAGACACCGGGCTGTGACCTGAACTGAAGACTGAAGTCCTCAGCAACCATGGTTGCTGCACATTGTGACACCGTTCCCCATGATGCAGATGGGCTGTGCTGTAGGGGCTCCGTATGGCCACACCCGGCCAGTAGCTGTGACATTGTGCACCCAAGTGTGTGCAGCTTGATCCTGGTGGCAGGGCTCCCCAGTGAGGGCCGGGTTTTCATCTCCTTGTTCCCCTCTGCCAAGGGGGCCCAGGGCAATTACCAGAGCTCACCTGTGGAGGAGAGAAGAGGCCCCCTCTCCACACTGGCGGTGTGGACCTTGGCGTGAAAGAACAGCTGCTTTGGTTTCCGAGAACAGCTGGAAGACAGCCGCCAAGGGGGTTGGTGATTCCAAAGAGGCCTTAGATCTCGGCTTCCAGGGAGCAGAGCAGGGCACAGCATCAGGTCCGTTCAGCAAGCATGACAGCCGCTCTGGGCAGGACCACTGACCCGGCAGGAAGCACTCCTCTGAGAACAGCAGAAAAACAGCAGCTCGGACAACTGGAGTGGTTCGGTGCTGCTGTCCAAGCCGGGGGGTGGGGGCAGAGCTAACTGGCCTGTCCCTGTCCCTGTTAGAGGACTAGCCAAGTCCCTCAGCAGTGGTCCCTCACAGCACCTGTGGCCATGACCCACACCAGACCTGGAGTGGGGCCAGCCTGGCTGCCTGGCTTTCGGAGAGCGCCGTGGTGTTCAGAGTCTGTGGGAGAAGGGAGTGGAGTGACAGCGGAGATGGTGGTAGAAGATGTGAGCTATGTCCAGCTGGCGGGTCAGGAAGGGACCAGGCCACGAGGATTGGCCGTGTGCATTTCTGTTGTTAATTTTGCTCTTTTTTAAAATGCTGATTACTTTGGGTCCTGATTCTCACCCAGCTTCTTGCCATTCAGCTTCTTAATGGTTGGCATGGGGTTCTGCTCTTGTTCTGACTGAAACTCTTGGGTGTTTCTAGGGTGGAAAGTGCCTGAAGTCAAAGGTGCAGCTCTGGAGAACTTAGCTCTCATGCCTGCTGCGGAGTTGGTGGGTGCTGTGCATTTGAACTGTACACTTCACTCATGGCTTTAGAACAGGAAGTGCCGTGGTAACCATGTCGGTCTCCCAGAGAAACACATGTGGTTTAATCACAAGGCAATGTGCACCCAGTCGGCGTTGTCTGTGCAGGGCCGGTTTGAGTACAGAGGGTGGCACTTGGGGCGTGCAGTATTCCAGGGTTGGCTGATGCCCCATGAGAAGTGTGTCAGCGGCATGTGGTGAGCATGCCCTGGATCCCTGGTGCCATCCGGTCGGCAGTGGTAAGAGGGGCCTCAGCCAGCACTGCCTCGGGACCCCTGCTGTCCCCGTCCTGCACAACAACCGTGTGTTACTCTGAGACTTTCCCCTGCTGGGTTATCTTCCTCTGACTTGCGCCTTTTTAAAACAAGTTTCCTCCTTATACCATTTGCAGAGTGACTTCTGTGCACTTTCCTGTGTCTCCCTCCCTCCCTTCCCGTTCTGCTGCCTCTGTTTTCTTCGCTAGCAGCAATTGGTCTTCGGGGAGCGGCTTCTCCTTGTGAACAGTTCTTGTGTTTTACTTGGAAAATCGGCCTCTGCCTTCTGTCGATTTTCTCTTTGCTTGTGCTCTGGGCTCTGCACAGAGCCCTTGGCACAGCACAGAAACCTTCTGGGGCAGTGAGGAGCGGGCCTTTGCTCACTTGCTGAGTAGCCTGTGTCTGTGTAGAGAAAAGGAAGTTGTGAGGAGACAAAGCCGGCACCGCCGATCCATGTTAAGCTTATGGGACTCTCTGGCATGTGGCTTCCTTCTGCCTCGCTGAGGACATCTGCGCCCGGAACCTCTGCCTACACAGACCATGGTGTGCGTGGACAGTGCGGCCAGGGCAGCAGCTGTCGCACATTCTCCCTGCAGCCTGAGCTCTGCCCTCGGCTGGCTACCGAGCCTCCTGCTCGTGTCCTGTCCTTCTGTCACAGCCACTCGTGTTTTGGTTATAGGAGGGAAGGGGAACTTCTTTGCTCTCGGTTTTGTTGTTTCTTGTAAATTTTTTAGTTCCCTTCTCATGCTTTCCTAAAAGGTTTTATTTATCAAAGACAAATATTTTTCCTTCTTAGATTCAGAATATTAAACAGACCAACAGTGCTCTCAAAGAGAAGCTTGATGGTGGGATAGAACCGTACCGACTTCCAGAGGTAGGTCATGTTCACCATCACAGAAGTCACCCAAAGTCAGCGTCTAGGGCTGTTTTCCTAGTGTGGTGTCCTAGCTGTGCATGTGAAACATGAGGGCACTGGGTCCTTTCCCAGGGATGTGCTTGTCTCTGAGTGTCACTTGCTGATGGCCTGTCCCACTGTCTAGGTCATTCAGAAGTGCAATGCGCGCTGGACCACAGAGGAGCAGCTTCTCGCTGTGCAAGGTAAGCAGGGCTGGCCTGCAGTGGCCAGGGGACCCAGCCGCCCTTCTTCCATGGGGGTCACTTAGCCACACAGCTTTGTCCTCCTAGGTGGCCTCCGTTTTCCATTCCCGTTGCCCACAAGTTGTAAAAGTTGGTGCGGGAGCACCGAGTTCTCAGGATGTGATTGAGTCCCTAACCCCTCTGCCCAGATGGTTAGTGTGCAAAAGTAGGCATGGTCCAGGCCTGGGATCGTGCTCGGGGCCCTCTGGGGGCTCCACAGGCTCCACTCTGTGGTACGATGGGGAGAGATTTCCAAGCAATGGGGTCTCGCTGGCTCACGTGTCATCACCCAGAGTCTTCCCACATGTATCAGGCACGAAGTACCTGCTGCTAAAAGCCTGCATGCTTTCTTACCAGGCTGAAGGACTGGGCCTCTGTTATATAAGATTATTTTTGTTTTCTATTAAACAACTAAACCAAACCAAAACTCTGCCCTCAGCCATCAGGAAATACGGTCGAGATTTTCAAGCCATCTCAGATGTGATTGGGAATAAGTCGGTGGTACAGGTCAAGAACTTTTTTGTCAATTATCGTCGCCGCTTCAACATAGATGAAGTTCTGCAGGAGTGGGAGGCAGAACATGGTAAAGAAGAGACCAATGGACCCAGTAACCAGAAGCCTGTCAAGTCCCCAGATGGTGCCATCAAGATGCCCGATGAGGAGGACGAGGTAAGCGAGAGCCGGCACGGGGCCCTCCCTGCTGCCCTGCCCGGGACTCCGTGCTTTGCCTCTGGGACTTGGGCTGGTGAAACACTGCTCTTAGGTTTCAGCCACCCAGACCATTCCTCCACAGGCGTGGGGACACCAGCCCATCTTGTTGACATTTATTGTTTATGCCTCTGTTTCCGAGCAAGTCCTTCCTTTCACCTGGATTCCTTCAGCCAGAAAACACTCCACGTGGCCAGAGCTCTGCCGAGAAGTGAAGACCGGCGGGAGGTGGGAGGTGCTGGGGGTGCGGGTCTGTCAAGAGTGGGCCCAGTTGTCCCTGCTGCCTTGTTCCAGCCTTTGGTGCTGTTGGGGGCTGGCTGGCATAGGTGTTGACGGGACAGGCCTAGGTCCTGTGGCTGTCAGGACACTCGACAGTAGCTGACATGTAGTCGTGCCCTGGGTGACTGCCCTCCCTGCTTCCTGTGCAGGCTCACTTGCCTGGGTGCCCTGCTGTGGGCCTCCCCTGCTCCTGTGGGACGTGTGTGTGGAGCTCAGCCCAGGGGCCAGCAGCTGTGTTTGGGTTCGCAGGAGTAAAAGTATCTTCCTCATGCCATCCATGAGGCTGGCGACTGCTTGTCCAGCCCAGACCTCCCAGCAAGCAGCAGTTCTAGCTTCTCAATCTCTTAGTTACTTTCTTGTCACTTAGACAAAATAGCCAATACCCAGAGTTAAAGGGGGACACACAGTTTGTAGAGGTTTAGCCCATAAGACTGGCTCCAAGGCAGGGTGGGTGCAGACTGCAGAGGAGGAATGAACACAGTGTTCAAGGCAAGCAGGAGGTAGCAAAGCACGCAAGCTCTCTCTTCCCCTGTCTTACCCAGGCTGTGAGGGTCGGCAGCACTCACACGCTTAGTTCTGGTGCCCTTGAGCCCTGCACTGCACCTTGAGTCAGTGCGGGCAGTACTCACTCTCGGTGCAGCCCCCGCTGAAGACCCCCACCCAGGGCCCCATGAGGCTTTGGGGGGACATATGGACCTGAGACAGGACAGTCTTCCGTGTGTGCATCCCCAGTGCTCTCTTTAAGAACCACAGCCAACCCAGCGAGAGGGAGGCTGCTGTCATCTGAGATGCCTTAATCTTCTGTTCTCCTTTGGTCATTTCAGCTGTGTCCCCCATCCTACGCTGGCATTTCTTTGACCCCTCTCCTTTTATGGTACTTACAGCGTCCGCCTGCCCCTGCCGCCCCCCTTGTATTCCCCATGTTAGCTTGCAGGAGTGAGTCTGCACCGGGAGCGAGCGCACTTGCACCAGGCAGTTGTTGGCCGGGCAGAGCTCAGGGCTGGCTCTGGTGGTGTCTCGCTCAGTGTGTCACTTGTGTCGAGGTGGGGTGGGGTGGGTCTGGTCTCTGGCAGAGCACGCAGAGCAGAGGACTCCCGGAAGCCTTAGCAATGTCTAGAATTGTCTGCCCCCTGCAGACTTTTCTTCTTTTCAGCCATGAAGGGAGGTTAACCCAGGGTCTTTGAGGTGCCAGGCATGGGCCCGAGGGGGTGATGCTCCTTCTAGCCTGCAGCCAAGAAAAGGGCACAGGGGGTGCTGGAGTTAAAATTATGCACAATCGGATGTATTACCAGTGAGACAGAAGACTCCAGGTTGAATGAGCAGAAATTCTGCAAATTGCTTTTTCACCTGAAGGAACAGCGCTTCCAGCTTTTGAATTCCTAGCCCAGTTGCTGCCCAGCAATTGAGCCCTGTGAAGCTCTAATAAGGGCCCTACTCCTCAGCAGAGCCACTGGCCACTCATAGGCGGGGCCAAGTGCTATGGCCCCTACAGCTGGGATTCAGGCCACTGAGTGAGTGCTGTCCATGGCTGGCTGTTTGTGCTTATCCCAGGAGGTGGCCGCGCTGAGGGCTGGTGGCACACGCAGCCCACCCCAGCCTGCCCTGTCTTCAGCCCAGCTTTGGGGCACCAGGACAATTGGGGGAGTGTTGGCCTGCACTCTGATGATGCTTCTCTCCCTCTTCCTCTCCTCAGGTGGCCTCTGTCCTTGACGTCAGATACGCGTCTGCCTCATGAATACACCAGTCACTTGAACTCTGGTGTGGACTCCAGGTTACCCAGGATATCAGGTATCATGAGACATCACCTCGCCATCTGCATCACATCTCTGGACAAGCAGCTATTACCAAAAAGGTGTACACTTCAGTTCTGTGCTCCATCTGCCTTAATTCTCTGCTCATTCCTCCATGTTGGCACTGCTTCCCAGAGAGCTCTGTTGCCTCTGTTGCTGGGGAACCCATGCCTGCACCCCATGACTCTGGGATATGCCCCCACTTGGAGCCCCGTGCCCACCAATGACAGCTCCCCATCAGCAGCTTCAGAGCAGGTGGTCTCCCAAGGCCCAACTCCGCACCGCATGGCCTGCGATGTCACTTGCAGAATAACGGGTTCTCATTCTTTCCTGGGGCGGCCACCTAAGTAATATCATGCTTCTCTGGAAGTCATTGGCAGACTGCGTCCTAATCTTACTGTGCCAAGCATCCTGGCAGCTCACAGTTCCCCAAGTGCAGGGTGGGATTATGGTTTGTGAATTTAGTTGGCTTACATCGCTCCCCTTTGTCCTTTCCCAAGTGTTTAAAAGCTCGTTCACAGCAACTGTCCTTGGACACGGTAGCTTACAGGGAGTGCTGGGCCTCCACGCTGTCTGCCTTCAGCCTCAGCCTTGCAGTCCCAGGATGGCTACACCCACTCTTCTGATCCCTGCCACCAGTCACACCACCCAAGTCCAAGAGATTCGGCCCATATCACTGTACCTGGTGCTTGTCCATTCGGAATTGGTGCCTTCACCTTTTGGCAACCATGTTATCAATCCCTTTCTGTTCAAGTGTCTTATTTAAAGTTTATTGCTTGCCAAAGATGACAACATCAAGGTGGGCAGGGAGCACCTCTGTGGGCTCCAGCCACACAGACAGGAGATGGAGCTCGGCGCCGAGGGCCGAGGAGAGCTGGCGGCGGCGGCGGCGGCGGCGGCGGCGGCGGCGGCGGCGGCGGCGGCGGCTGTGGTGGTAGGAGCGAGCCACCATGGCTCCCGTCCCCTCGGTGCGCCTGGCCCGCTGTGTGTCATTCCACATGTCCCTTTGCGTCCTTCTAGTGCTGATGTGAAATACAGACACCATCCCCCTTCGTAGAGTTCAGGACAGAGGGGTGAGTGGCATGCTGGTCTGGGGAGACTGAGGCAAAGAGAAGCCGCCTGCAGAATGGTCTGTGATGCCTGGTGGCTGGGCTGGGAATGAGTGGGCCTTCTGGTCAGTGTGCTGAGCCTGCCTGCGCCCCGTGGCTTCTCCTGCCGCCTGCACCGGCGCCCGAGCCACGCAGATGCACGAGAGGTGGGAGGAGCTTCAGTGGTGTTGGCATCATTTGAGTTTTTTTCCTGCTTTTAATACCAAAAAGAAAAGATGCAGATGCTTTAAGGCATAAACAGAATTCTTAAGAATTTTAAATATGCAAGTAAAAATTTGATGTTTTGACTCCCAAGCACCTTGCTTTTTTTTGTTTTTTTTTTCTTTGTGTGTGTGTGTGTGTGTGTGTGTGTGTGTGTGTCAGCTGATTTTCTCTTTAGAAAGAGGTTCAGCCAGGACCCTACGTTTTGGGGTTTGTATATTTCCTTTTGGACATCTGGGAAAGGTCATTCCAAAGGGGAGTACAGGGACTTCCCTCATCCGGTCCCACTCAGCATGTCACCGCCCAAGGCAAGGCTGCTGTCCCACCTGCAGACAGCAGAGTGACTCTAGCACCAGGCAGGTTTCCTTGACTCTTGTAGCCTGCATGTGACTGAGGGCTGGCAGGAAGGTGCAGGCCAGAGCCGCCCGCGGGGCGCTAGGCCCTCACTGCGGCCTCATCCTCCTAGCTGGACTCGTGCCCCTGGTCCTGCCCAGCCTTTCCGTGCCACTGGTTCTCTTCCTGTTTCCCTAAAATGAGAGCCTCAGGCAGAGCCTAGAAACGATGCTCATCTACAGGTGGCATTGTCCAGGCCCCAGTCTGTGTTGTGTGTTGTCTCCCTTCCTTCCCTGGTACTGGGCATCCTCCAGCCCTGAGGGATCACACAAGATGCCCTGGCCTTTGCAGCCGCTCGGTCAGCTTGCTGCGCAGGGCGGCCAAGGGGCCCAGGTTGCCTGGCGGCCCGTGCTGTAGACTGGCGTCCAGTAGCACTGTCTCCGGCGCACGACTCTACATGTCTTGGCAGTTACATAAATGCAAGAAATCGCTTTGCTTCCGGAGCCAAGTGATGAGTCCTCTGGTCTTATTTATGTGGCAACTCTAACATATCAAGGATCGGTGCGTTGGTGGGCTAGGTTTGAGACGCAATAACTGCTTCAGGTGGAATGTCACTTAGGCTTTGTGTTCTTAAAAATTATCAATGTGAATGTCATAATTATATATATTTTTGTGGAAAAAATTCTCCTAAGTATAAGTTATTGTGCAAAATATAGTATCATGGATGCAAATAATAGTTTAACTTTTAGTTTAGAAATCCTAAAAGATATAAATTGTATTGACATGCATTAAGAGTTTATTTAATTTTATGTAGACCTGTAAAGTGTTCGGTGAGAATTGTTTTCATTTATCCATTCAAACACCTCGTTACTTGAATGCTGTGTTGCTGGGCATGGCGGCGGCGGCAGTGGCCAGCTCCCCAGCGCAGCCCTTCAGGCGGGCAGCAGGTGCTGGCGCACAAGAGCGCGGGTGAGCACACTCCCCCCTTTCCGTGCCGCCCCATGCCCTCGGGGACAGCATCCTCCCAGCAGCTTCTGCTAGTTTTAACCCGTAGGACACGTTGGCAGTCACAGGCCTCTAGTAAGAAACAAAAATGAGAAAGTAGTCTCAAAAGCTGATTGTGGTGGACTCGTGAAGCAGTTCTGTTCTGTTGATGTTAAATTTCTGAAATATCCCAGCCACTCTGAAGTGTGCTCATTGTCACTTTAAGTTTCAACTCTGCCCTGTTCTCGTCTCCCTGAGTATCAGATGTACTATTGGGATAATTGCACACCAAAAAAGAAGCCAAACAGTGCATTACACTAACTGGATCCCTGCTTTTCTGCTAGCAAAGGGAAGATGGACCCGACTGCAGCGAGAGCCTCTCCCGCTCTGCTCCTTTCTCCTCCCCTGCCCCTCTCCAAGCTCGCCCGCCCCTCTCTGTCTGCCCACCTCCAATCTAGTGAGCCCAGGATTCCAGCTCCCAGCACCCCGGACCCCGGAGCCCGAGCCCGAGCCGCCCCGGAGAACTGCAGGCAGTCAGGCCTCTGGTCGGCAGCTGGCAGTGCTTCCTGGGCCGGGCCCTGCAGCTTCTCCCACTGGTAATAAAGCACAATCGCGGGAACGTTACAATTCAGAAGGAAGGTCAGGATAGTCTATGCATGTTGTAAAATAATGAGTGTTTACAGTCACCTTCTCCTAAATGAAAATTTATACTGGATGGATAGATTCCATATGTAGACTTCCAACTTTGCTAAGTGCTTTTTAGATTGCTTAAAAATTTTTCAAGATTTTAAAAGATGTATAAGGTTAAGTTTGCAAATATAATGGAAATGCTGTATATCTTTTGAAGTGATAAAATCCATGTCAAAATTTTAAAGAAAATATGTTGTAATAATGCTGTTGTAAGTAATATTTTCATGTCTCTCTTTGCCTGTTTTCTATTTCAACACATGCATTGTTGTGAATGTTCATAGCATTATAATTGCTTAGCCATCGAGTGATAACATTTGTTAGTGGAAATTGGAAGATTTTATTTGTGAAATTCTGCAGAATTCATTTTTCTATTTCCAATATTTGCTGAAATTAAATAAAAATTTTCAAGCCATTGATGTAATAAAATATGAAACAAACCATTTTCTCTGTAGCACGAGGTGGTCTTCCCTCCCTGGTGAGTGGGCCGTGGGCTCCCGAGTGTGGTCTCCCCAGTTGAGGGGACCTGGGCATGCAGCCAGGTGGCCCACTTTGCAGCCTCAGCACCCTGAACTGTCTGGGGTTGCGGCTGGTGGCCACTCAGCAAGCACAGATCCAGAGCGCAGGCTGGGGGGAGGGGGTCCCCTCATCCACTGCACCCAGCTTCCCCTCACCTGAGCTCTGGACTGTGCCACCGTGATCGCCTCTGACAGTGAAGGGTGGCCGGCCCTTCCAAGGAGGAGCACACTTCCCGGCTCTGCTGTCCTCACAGGCTGGGCCAAGTGGGTCTCAAGCCCTCCAGCTCCTAGGTGGCAGGGACACCAAGTGAGGCCAGTGCAGAGGCCTGGCACTGCTCTGTGGTTCTGCAAAGCCTGTCCTTAGGCTGGGCTGGGTCCCACAGCCCCTCTGGGGACTCACCCCATGGCCTCAACCCCTCTGTGGTAGAGGACGGGGTTCCGTGTGTGACCCTGTGTCCTGAAGAATGGGACAGAAGCAGGCAGCCCGTCCCTTGGGGCAGAAGTCTGTGCCCTGTGCCTGTCTGGCCTGGGTAGAGGGCAGTCTGCTGGTGGGGAGGGGGAAGGGCTGGGCGCTAGCTGCGCGGCTGGAGACTGGGACCGTGGCAGCAGCGGGGCAGGAGGGGTGTGTAGTTCAGTGGGAAGGCCCTTCAGACCCTGGGGTGCACCAGCATATGTGTAGGCTCAGGTAGGAGAGGTAGAGGACACCTGAGTCCGAGACCAGGGTGCATGGGGACCCCAGACTGGGCTCCTCCCCGATCTGGCACAGAAGCACCCCACCCTATGTCTACGAGGTGTCCTGGCAGGGAGGGAGCTCCTGGCTGGTGTCCCCAGGAGCCAGCCCAGTGGCCCACAGTGGCAACGAATGCACAGTACACCCGTGTGAACTTTCCTTTCCTGTTGTACTCTTACTGCCCCAACTTCTGATTTTAAGGATCACTTTCAAAGGGGAGCTGTGGGCCCCAGCTCACGCCCTGCCGGGAGCTCACGTGGGGGCAGCTTCTCTCCGGCACCGGTGGATCTGGCACCAAGGGAGGGATTGGAGGGACTGGTGCTCAGCGGGTCCAAGTTTTCCTCGGCAGCCCCCATTTTCCTGGGGGAGAGCTGCACCCCCCACACTCCTGCCCTGGGCCCTCGCCCCACCTGCTGGAGCACCAGTGGCACCCAGAGCAGAGCTGTTACTCGGAGTGGCTTTTTGGGTCTCAGCTTCAGTAGGACCCTCACCCCTGGGCCTGCAGAGTGACAGGTCTAAGCCAGAGACCTCGCCCCCTGCACTGAGTCCTCTCTTTGGTGCCTGGTCGTCTGACAGAACTCAGCACCACACACCTGTGTTCTCTTTGCTTGGCGCCTCCCTGACTCAGCTGCTCCCTATCTTTTGCAGAGCGCATACCTTCCGGGCTCCAGCCACGCGCGTCCCAAGGTCTATACACAGTGATCTCAGGGGAGGCTGGCTCTGGCCAAGTAACCACTGACCTTGGCCAGCGGCCTGCAGGGCAGGAAACTCCCCATCCTGTCCTCTGACCTCAGCAGCCCCGGGACCTGCTGCAGACGTTGGTAGGTGTGTGCGTGGCATGGGTTCTGCTCCTCCCTCTGCGTGAACTGCAGTCCCTGGGCACTGTTCTACGCCTCACCTTCCCAGTAACACTGGTAGCGGCAGGCAGTGGCTGTGGCCACTGCATTCCCATGGGGCTGTAACGATCGCAGGGACACTGGTCCAGGGTGGGTGCAGAAGGCTCCAAGTGGGTTTGGGACATCAAGGCAGAGCCCACATCCGCGACCTGACCTGCACGCTCAGGGAGGTCTGTTCCCTTGCACACCACCACTGGTCCTGACCCCCCACACTCCCACCCTGCAGCGACCTCGTGTTGTACTGTGCTGTTACATAAGCTGCTCAGTCCGCTGGACTGCACCTTCCTGGTGGTGGCAACTGTGATCGTCCCAGGTCTCAGCGCTGGGACTAACAGGAGGCGCATAAATGCCTGTGGAAGGGAAGCAGAGATTGGGTGCACTGGGGAAAAATCAGTACCTGCCAGCCACGGCCACTCTGGCTGCCGATCGGCTCCCAGAGAGTGGGATCCGCAGCTGCTGACGAGCTCCAGGCGAGCTGCAGCTGAGAGCTGGAGTTTTCAGGGTCCTCCGCTTATTTACTGAAATGTCTATGGTTGAGACCACTGCTGCCAGACTGCCGGGAAACCAGCACAGAGATGCAGGGTGAGGGTCGGAGTGAGCAGCTCTGACTCTGGCTGTCAGGTCACCTGCTTCCCTGTCCCGTCCCCAGGCAGCACTGCCACTGTCCCTGCCCAGTGGCACAGGAAGTGCCCCTCGGATGGTGGCACCGCCTGGCCCAGCCAGAGGGGCATTGCTGGGATCTCAAGTGCGCAGCTGAGGCTTAAATACATGAGACAAGTGGTGTGATTTTAGGGCTCCAGGGGGATCAAAATCCTCCAGAGAGTTTGACACTTGGGGAGCTGAGACAAAGAGCTTCTCTGGGCAGCCCATATTTATTAGGTTTCCAAAGGGGGAAACTGAGAGAAGCACGGAAACTGAGGGAAGCACGGGAACTGAGCAGGACTTTGGGAGTCACTTCAAAGACTTCTCCAAGTTGTAAATCATGCTGATTTAGGAGAACGGTCTTATCTCATGATGACGTTTATGGTAGGAGTGAGACAGCAGGAGTGAGATGCCTGCAGCTGCAGTCTCTGCCTACTTAATTGGGGTTGGAGCCAGGCGTCCTCAGCTGTGGTCTTGTCCTGTCCTTTGAGGCATCTCTGGCCTCACAGGCCACTACAGGCCTCAGCCAGGACCAGGGATTCATAGAGGTTCACTTACTATGAATCTGCTGCCATCTCTAGACCAAGGGCCTCCACCTGGGACACACTCGCAGGTAAACACAGAGCCGACTGGTTCATTTTGAATTCTGCTTAGAGCTGTGTTGCCGTGATCTCCCCACAAGAAACCAGTTCGACGCTCCATAGCACACACAGGTACGAAGAAAAATATTAAAAGACAGAGTGGGAGGTCAGTCAGGGCCCAGCGTGAAAGCCTGACTCCAACGGACAAGGAAGGTCTGCAGGGAGCTCCCCAGGGCTACGCTCAGTGTGGGTGGCTTGCTCTTCCCACCCCACCCATCCTTGTTTGGAGGTTGTGGTCCTGAAGAGTCTGCAGTTGTGCTGGTACACACACGTCACATCTTAGTCCTTGCCCCTTCTCCGTCCTCAGGACACTTCCTGTCTCTGCCAGGTCACTGGGCAAGGGGGTGCACAGCTTAGTCCAGAACGTGAGCCCAGAGGGACTGCACTGCCGATCTCTGGGGTGGTGGACAGGACGCCGTCCCTGTGCTGGGCTGTGCACCCTGAGTTCAAGGTGGAGGCCCCCATGGCTGAAGCTCTCCGTGGCCCCACCTCGTGCCGCTCCTCACCTGGCTGTTTCTTGGCACCCTGTAGAGTAGCCTTTGCGGCAAACACATGAGCATAAGGGAAGTTCTGCGAGCTGAGTGAACAATGCCATCAAATTCATGAGACCCAGGGAGGGCACCTGGGAACCCCAATTTGGAGCTGGGGTGACAAGTTCCAGAGGCTGGGTTGTGACTAGCTGCTGAAGTGGGGATGTTGGGGACTGAGCCCTCTGCTATCTGGAGGGCCCCAGTATCGGGACAGAATGGATCATGCACCAGATGCCGGTGCCTGGGTCTTGGACTTCTCAGCATCAGACTGAGAGCGGTGTTTCCATTCCTTAGAAATTTCTAGTCTCACACCAGGCATGGTGGTACAAGGCCTGTAATCCCAGCACTCAGAAGGCTGAGGCAAGAGGATCACCATGCATTCAAGAAAAGCCTGGGCCGCACAGTTCAAGGCCAGCCTGCACTACATAGTACGATCCTGTCTCAAAACATCATAAATAAGGGGCAGAGATATAACTCAGCAGTGTGGTACCTGCCTGGCAAGCGCAGGGTCCTGAGTTGGAGTCCCAGGACCCACAAAAATAAATAAAGTCCTGAAAGTGATGCACATCATTTTTAAAAAGTCATAAATAAATAAATAAATAAAGAGGTAGATTTTGACATCATTAATATAATGTGGGAGGAGTAAAATTGTAGTTTTTGCATTTACATTTACTTGTTAGCAGCTTAAAACAGACTTTTATAACAACAAAATGTTTTATGTAAGTGTCATGGCAGCTATAACGAACACACAGATACAAAAAAGTTCAAGAGAAAAAGTGGCACATCCACTACACAACAGCATCAAACTGCAGAGATGTGCACGTGAGGAAGAAAGAGCAAAAGAGCTACAGAACCATCCAGGAGAGGCTTCGGGAAGGTGGTGAGCAGTGAGCAGCCTGAGAGAGCAGTGATACAAAACAGCCTCTCTGGGAGGCCCTGTCCAGACGTGGGGACATAGCATCGTGAGGCAGACTAGAAGGAAGGAAGTGGGTCCCTTTGACCTAGGAAGACTCTAAAGTGCAAACTGAAGTCCACAGAGAGTGAAAAGAAAAGTTTTAAAGAACAAGGCGGTAGTCGGTTGTGCCTTCTCCCTGAGAGAGGACCCACTGTGCTAGAGGAGCTGTTGGAACCTGAGGACTTACTGTTTATGATGATGGTGACAGCTGGCGACCCTGGAGGCCTCTGCAGAGAGATGCAGCAGTGGAGGGGAGCAGCGGATGTGGACTGCACTGGCTGGTGCTGTTGGTCCTGTTAATCCATGGCTGAGATTAACTAAGGTCACAGAAAATACAGTGGAACAGTGCCAAAGAACCAGGGACTGGGCCAAATAAGCAACAACGTCTCATCTCCAACAAATTGAAGAGGTAAGATCTTCCAATAGACTCAAAACCCAAAAACCAGCTACACCTGGAAGATGCCTCAGAGAGGTACTCATCACCTAAGGGTCCTAACTACTACCAATAAAGCAATGCACCATCGGCAACATAGAAGTATTACTCCAGGAATTAAACTTAAAAAAAGAGAGAAAATAAAATGAAAAGACTCTTAAGCCAAATGCAACCTCAGACATCCAGTTCACCAAAGGCAAATCCAAGGGGCAATGAGGGGGGACAATCTGAAAGTCCCCTCTGAAGTGGTAACAACAAAGCAATTGGATGAGGCTCTGGAAAAAGTGAAATCAGAAATAATCTGTCTGATAACTAGGGAGATTACCAAAATATGCACCATGCTTAGCAATGTTTGAAAAGACACAGACAAAAAAACAGATGAGCTTTAAAAAATTATGGAAGCTCAGCACAGGAAAGAAATAGAATCCATAAAGCAATCCAAGTAGATATCCGGGAGAATAAACACTCCACTGAAAGTATTCGAAGATTAGGTTAATATGAGGACAGGATTTCAGATATTGAAGACAGGCTTGCAGTTAGTGACCAGGAAAAGAAAGATTTGTCAAAAATAGCAAGAGACCATGAGAAATCAATCCAGCAGCTGCCAGATAAGACAAAGAAGATTAAGATTAATTGGAGTCAGTGAACAAGCAGGAGATACCACAAATGACATTAAAAACATGTTCACAAACATCGTGACAGAAAATTTTCCTGGTAGAGAAAAGGAATTTGACGTACAAATAAGTGAGGCATATAGAACTCCAATTAACAATGATAAAAAACAACAACAGTCACAGATTGTCAGGTTAAAACAAACAACAAAGCCCAGTCCCTGGTAAGCAGCCATGGCTTGAACAAATGGCAGGTGCCCCAGGGAGAGAACCAGCCAGCATCTCCAGAGATCTACACCATGTTGGAACTTAGGGTGCTGAAAAACAAAGCAACCCGCTCACCTCCCTGGTAAGCAGCTGTGAGTGTACTGGGGTGCAGGCTGAGAATCAAACACCCCCCCCATTAGCAAATGGGAGCCAGAGGTCTGAGCATCTCTTGGGAGGTTGACCATATGCAATATAGCAAATATGAGGATTTCCTTCTACCATCTCTTTGAAGGCAAATATTGTTATCACTGTTTTGCTTTGTTCTGATTAATTGTATTGCTCTATTCAATATTCTGTTTTGATAAGTTCTATAATGTTATATATTTGGCATAGTTTTGCTATACCTGATTGAAAGCACAACTATTGTGAAGATAATGAGATATACTATGGTACCTATTACCTATTGTGAAGATAATGAGATATACTATGGTACATAGTAATAGGTACCTATTACTATGGTACCTTTTATCCTATTACTATTACTGTATCCTATGGTACCTATTACTGTAACCTGCTGTGACATTCTGTACCAATTTCACTGCATTGTCTCCATTGGCTTTGTTCTGTTGTATTTTACTACTTCAAAATAATAAAAAAATTAAAAACAACAACAAAAAGTACAGCCAGGCATATCATAGTGAAGATTCCAGAAATTCAACACAAGAATAGAATCTCAAAAGCTGTTAGAGAAAAGAAACAAATCACCCATGAAGGAAAGCCCATCGGAACACAAGCCAGCTTCTCAGCACAAACTTTCAAGTCAAGGGGAGCTTAGAGTGAAGTACTCCAAGTTCTAAAGGAAAACAACTTTCAACCCAGATTGATATACCCTGAAAAACTATCTTTCAAAATTGATGAAGAAATAACAAAGAACATCTGATGAAATTTATGACTATCAAACCAGTGCTTGAAAATATTTTGAAGGACATTCTAGAAACAGAATAAGAACTACAGTTTCATGAACCCCAACAGAAAATTAGAAAAAGGGGCGGCAGGAGAGCCATAACAGGAAAATAACATGACAAGGATAAGTCAGTGCATTTCAGTTATAACCATCATCAATGTTAATGGTCTCAATTCCCCAGTCAAAAGACACAGACTGGCAGAATGGATCAAGAAGCAAGATCCAACAATATGCTGTATACAAGAAACACATTTAATTCAAAAGGAAATTCACAGACTGAAAGTTTGCAAAGGATGGAAAACAATACTCCATGTGACAGGAATCCAGAAAAAAGCAAGGGGAGCTATTCTATCTGCAGACAAAGTGAATTTCAAGCCAAGACTGATTAAGACAGATAAAGAAGGTCACTACAGCCTCATAAAGAGAACAATCCAAGAGGAAGAGATAACAGTCATAACTATATATGCAACAAATATCAGTGCACCCAACTATACAAAACAATGACTAGTGGTCTGGGGTTTAGCTTAGCGGTGTAAGCGCCCACACTGGTAAGCACGAGGTCATGAGTTTGATTCCAGTTACAAACAAAACAAAACAATAACTAATGGACATGAAAAATCAAATAAGCCCTAATTCAATTGTATTGGGAGACCTCAATACCTCTCTGTCACAAAAAGACAGATCAACTAGACAAAAAATCAACAATGAGATATTAGAACTAAAATAAACTTTTGAACAAATGGACTTAGTAGCCATCTATAGAATGTTCCACCCACAACAGCAGAATACACATTCTTCTCAGCTTCACATGGAACATTCTCCAAAACAGACCATATGCTGGCTCATAGCACATGCTTAAGTAAATGCAAAGGAACTGAAATTGTCCCCTGCATACTATCAGATCATACTGCAATGAAAGTGGAAATCCATGCCAAAGGAAACCATAAGAACTTCAAAAACACGTGGAAATTAAATAGCATGCTACTCAATAACAAATGGGACACAGATGAAATTAAAGAGGAAATTAAAGAAGAAATCAGTTTCTACAGTTGAATGATAATGACGATACAACACACCAGAACTTGTGGGACACAGTGAAAGCAGTCTGTAAGAGGGAGGTTTATAGCAGTAAAACAGGAAAACAGAGCAAGTGCATACAGACGATTCAAACATTTAGAAAAAGAAGAGCAGGCTAAGCCGAAAGCTCATACAAGGGAAAAATTATAAAATCAGAGTAGAAATTAACACACTGGAGACTAAAAAATCAATAGAAAGAATCAATGAATCAAAGAGTTGGTTCTTTGAAAGATTAAATAAAATTGACAAATCCTTAATCAACCTTATAAAAAAAAGGACTCAAATCCACACAATTAGGAATGAAAAGGGTGAAATCACAACAGACCCTGCAGAAATCCAGAAAACCATCTATACGTACGTTGAAAACTTGTATTCTAATAAGATGGAAAATACAGAAGAGATGGACAGATTCCTAGATACACATGAATTACCAAAGCTGAATCAAGAAGAGATAAATATCCTAAATAACCCAATATCAATAAATGAAATCCAAGATATAATTAAAAATCTATCAGCAAAGAAAAGCCAAGGCCTTAATGGATTCACTGCTGAATTCTACCAGAAATTTAGCAAAGACCTAACACCACTACTTCTCAAACTCTGTAATGAAATTGAAAGGGAGGCAATACTTCCAAATTCATTCCTGGAAGCAAGCATCACCCTGATACCAAAACCAGAGAAGGACTCAACCAAGAAAAAGAATTGCAGGCCAACCTCCCCAATGAACATTGATGCAAAAATCTTCCATGAGATACTGGCAAACAATGCAGCAAATCATCAAGATGATTATACACCATGATCAAGTGGGATTCATCCTAGGGATGCAGGGATGGTTCAGCATACGTAAGTCCACAAATGTAATACGCCATATTAACAGAGCCAAGGACAAAGATCATAAGATCATCTCAATAGATGCAGACAAAGCTTTTGACGAAGTCCATCAGCCATCCATGATAAAAACCCTACAGAGAACTGAAATAGATGGTCTTTATCTCAACCTGATAAAAATCATCTATGACAAACCAACAGCCAACATCATAATAAATGGACAAAAATTGAAAGCTTTCTCTCTAAAATCAGGAATGAGACAAGGATGTCCACTGTCTCCACTCTTAGTCAATAATGTCCTGAAAACTTCAGCTGGAGCAATCAGAAAAGGGAAAGAAATAAAAGGAATAAAGAGAGAAAAGGAAGAAGTTAAACAGTTATTTGCAGATGACATGATACTCTACATAGAAGACCCCAAAAACTCCACTAAAAGATGACTAGATTTAATAAGAAAATTCAGTAACATAGCTGAATACAAAGTCAACACTCAAAAATCAATAGCTATTCTGTATACAAATAACAAAGTCATTGAGAGAGAAAATGGGAAACAACATCTTTTACAATAGCACCCCCAAAAAATGAAATACCCAGGAATCAATCTTTTGTTGGATGGGAAAAGACCTCTACATTGAAAACTACAGAACTCTGAAAAAGAAAATTGAAGAGGACATTAGAAAATGGAGAGGTATCCTATGCTTTTGAGTAGGAAAGAAGCAACATAGTGAAAATGGCCATACTTCCAAAACTGTTATACAGATTCAGTGCAATCCCAGTCAAAATTCCAATAGCATATCTCACAGAGTTAGAGGAAACAATCCTAAAAGTCATCTGGAACCAGAAGAGACCTAGAATAGCAAAGGCAATCTGGAGCAAAGATAAGACGAGCCATCACAATCCCTGACTTGAAATTATATGATAAAGCTACTATGATAAAACAGTGTGGTACTAGCAAAAAAAAAAAAAAAAGGAAAAAAACAAAACACCAGACCTAAATATCAATGGAACAGATTAGAAGATACAGAAAAATCTCCAGACACACTAAGTCACCTTATCTTTGACAAAGGTGCCAAACACATTCACTGGAAGAAAGATAGCCTCTTTAATAAATGGTGCTGGAAAAACTGGCTGTGCACATGCCAAAGATTAAAACTGGACCCATATCTTTCACCATGTACTAAGTTAAAATCATAGTGGATCAAAGATCTTAATATTAAAACAAATACTAAATCTGCTGGAAGAGAGGAGCTTCTTAGTATATTTTTAGTGCACATCAGATATCTTGTCCGTCATTTCCCAGAGTGCCTCAGACTGCTCCCCAGAGCTGGGGTGACCTGGAGAAACCATAGCTCCTTGTCCAGCCTCAGACCTGGGGACCCCTGTCAGCAAACTTCCATTTCTTGCTTTTCTCTCATACTGATTATGCTGAACCCCTGGGAATCTGGTGGCAGAGCCTTGCTAGAGCACAGTGAGCTATATCTCCGGGTCTTTTCAAAGTTTTATCTGAAGACTAGGCCCTGCTAAATCACTAATCCAGGGTGTGCTTTAACTTGCCATCCTTCCATCTCAGCCTCTCTCTGCTGGGATTGAAGATTACAGCACCATGCAGTTCTGTTCACTGTTTTAGCTCTGGAGACTCACTCATCCTTTCTACTTCACGTGCTAGTTTGTTAGATGGGGAGGGCCACCTCCAATACAGAGCAGTTACCTCCATTTTGGCTAAGCGTGGTCCTGTCTCCCTGTACTGACGTGCACAGGGCCAGCTGAGCCATTCCTCCACCCCTTCGGTCAGCTCTGAGCAGTGTAAATCGCGCTGGCTGAGGTGCGGGTGCATAATCTTTGAAGCTAGGCAGCAGTAGATAGGACCTGCCTCCTGCCCCGGGACTCCCAGAAAACACTCGCGAGCCGGAGCCCCTGCTCCATGCTGTCCGCCGGGCCTGAGCCAGGCGATGAGAGGCTGTGGCTTCCCAGAACAGAAGAGTTTGCACATCAGAGCTGAAGCATGACCCCGAAACATTGGAGGCTCCCTCAGCTGCGGGATCCAGATCGGTCTTTCTGCACGTCCTTCTCTCAGATGCTGCAGAGGTGATTCCAGGCCTCTGGCCCGGCCCAGCCCAGCTCACAGAAGCACGCTTTCCCGCCACTCTCAGTCACTCATCCGCCAGCCTCCCCCTTCCTCAAGAATTATTAAGACCTGGGTTAGGTCCTGGATCACAGCCTTTGTGCTGGGGAACCACTGCTTCGGCTGGACCTAGGACCCCCTGGCTCCCCATAACTATAAATATGTCTTAGTAACTTTATGTTCACGGTGGGTTGCACTGGAAGTGATAGATTGGAATTAATTTATTGGAATTCCAGTAACTTTTCCAAGACAGATATAAACTTCCCAGACCAAGACGAGGACTGGCAAAGGGTCTCTGTAGTTAAATATTGCTGATAGTGTGTTGTGGAAGCTCTGCTTTTATTACCTATCTGTAAAGAGTTTTAAGTCTCCTTTTACTGCTCACCAGTCACCTTGAATCTTATGGTCTGGACTTGCAGATGGTCCTCTTCGGTTTTGCCCACTCTGAGGACACAGCCCTTCCTCCGGAGTGCCGACTCCCTGAGACCCTGCACATCCCTCAGCACCCCGGGGCCCGAAGGCTGCCCGTGGCACTGCGCACTCCTTTGGGGAGCTCCCCCCAGAAGCCACCGTGTGCATGTAGTCTCGGGGCTGGTTCTGTGCCTTCGGGACACTTTCTTGTGGGTCTGGGGCTCCTCTTCTGTACCACGGGATGCCCCCAAATCTCAGCACGCTGGTGCCCCTGGCCCAGGGAGGCTGTGGCTTGTTTCTAATGTTAAGTGCAACCACTGAATTCACTCGACTTCAGGGGATTGTCACCCTGCTTTGGCTGCTGACCAGCGCTCACAGGAGATTCTAGAAGGCACCACCCATCTTTACACCTGCAATGGCAGAAGGCGGAGTCTGACACCATGTCTCTGTTTAAGACCCAAGACACTGCCAGGCTGGTGCTGCACGCTGTCACACACTCTGGGAGGCTGAGGCAGGAGGGCTGCAAATCCTAGCCCAGCGTGGGCAACTCATCAATTTAATGAGATGCTGTCATAAAAGAATTTCAAGAAGTTCTGCTTGGTGCCTTGCGTCGTGGAGGCAGAGGCAGTACCACCTCCCACCACCCAGAAGAGGCAGAGAGAGAGTGGAGCTCAGAGCTGGGAGTGACTGAGCATTGTCGCTCAGACCCCCACCAACACCAAACCTGTGCCTGCCATGGACCCTGAGTCCTGGGTGGGAAGGCAGCTGCCTGCAGGGGGTTTCGAGCTGAGGGCACCCCGACAGTGCACAGCCGGAGGGCAGAAAGCCCAGCCTGACCCCGTGAGGCAGCAGAGGAGAGCCTGGGATTGGCTGGAACGTGACCTTCTGTGAGAACAAGTGCAGACCACAGAGGGACCTGACTGGCCAACTCCAGCCGGCCAGGGAACCCCACCTCTGCCCACAGGGAGCCAGGTGACAGAACGGCACTGAGAAGAGCGGAGAGGGCAGAAATCGCAGCGGAGCGGATGGGCAGCGGAGCGGAAGGGCACAGCGTGGGCCAGGGAGCCTGTTTGAATATAAGAAGTTCAGTGTCTTCTGACACAACAAAGCGACCACCCTGACCACACAGCGGGACCCAGAGTCACTCAAATGCATGGTCTCCAGTCTGCTTTTCCTCCAGGGGTCGCCCACACACAAAGCGGCAGGAGGGTGTGGGCTGTGACCAGAAAAGAGTCAGCAGGAATGGGCTGCAAGTGCAGGCAGACCCCGGGATCAGCAGGTGAAACCTCCACAGCCTCCGCCTGAGCGCTACCGGTATGTAAGGGAGAATGTTTTCATGAGGGAGCCTCAACAGATATTTTAAAAATAGAAATTCAGAGCCAGGCATAGTGGCACAGGCCTATAATCCCAGCACTCTGGGAGGCTGAGGCAAGAGGATCGCAAGTTCCAGCCCAGTCTGGGCAATTTAGCAAAACTCGGTCTCAAAATAAAAAATAAATAAGGGTTGAGGTTGTAGCTCAATGCAAAAGTCCTGGGTTCAATCCCCAGTACTGGAAGAAAGAAAAAAGAAAGAGAGAGAAAGAATTTCTCTTGTAATCTGAACTGGCGATTTCAGCAAAGAGCCACGACCTGGTAAATGCCGGCCGACTGTTAGATGGGTAAAGAGAGCATCTGCAGCCCCGGGACAACACACTTCCCGCAGCTAGTGCGCAGGAAGGAGGCAAGGAGGGAAGGAGGGAAGGAGGGAGGGAGGGAAGGAAGGAAGGAGGGAGGGAGGGAGGGAAGGAAGGAGGGAGGAAGAGAAGAAGGAGGGAAGGAAGGAGGGAGGAAGGGAAGAAGGAGGGAAGGAAGGAGGGAGGAAGGGAAGAAGGAGGGAAGGAAGGAGGGAGGAAGAGAAGAAGGAGGGAAGGAAGGAGGGAGGAAGGGAAGAAGGGAGGGAGGGAGGAGGGAAGGAGGGAAGGAAGCAGGAGAACCTGCAGCTGGGCACCGTGCCCCACACCTGAGCCAGAGGGGATGCGGCTGGAACTCACCACCGGCGCCGACTGGAGGGGCCCTGCTGCCCCCCCCCCCGGCTCCCTCTGTAGGATCGCACGCAGGACCGCAAGGGCAGCGCTGGGGAGAGCTGTGGACTGCTCGCTGGCAGTCACACGCTTTCTTCTACTGTTTTTAAATTTATCTATTATTTATTTATTTTGTACCAGGAATCAAACTCACGACCTTGCACTTGCCAGGCAGGCGCTTATGCCGCTGAGCTCGGCTTTAAATTTATTTAAAAGACATCATTGTTTCAGACATAGTAGGAATGCTCTGTTGTTTTACTTTCTGAGACGAGGACTCACTATGTAGCCCAGGCTGGTCTTGTACTTGCAGCGATGCTCCTGCCTCAGCCTTCAAGTGTGCTGGGATCCCAGGAGTGCCCACCATACCCTACTTGTGCTGTTTATAACCTAACGTGACCTAGGTACTCCCAGGATGAGGGCCCTGAAAGGTACCATGGCTGTGCTTGATTTAAGGTCATTCATAATTCCAAGTCAATTTAACCCCAGTACTTGGGAGGCTGAGGCAGGAGGATTGCCATGAGTTTGAGCCCAGCCTAAACTACATAATGAGTTCAAGGCCAGCCTGAGCTACAGACTGAGACCCTGTTTCCAAAAACAAAACAGGGCCGGGGATGTAGCTCAGCGATGCAGCACCTGCCTGGCAAGGCGAGTCCTTGAGTTCGGTTCCCGTTACCAAAAAGAAAATAGTAAAAAACAAAAACAAACAAATGAACTTTGATGTGTTCAAATGCTTACTCAGTCTGTGGAGCCATCACCCCTATCTGCAAACACATAATAGGAAGATTATGAGGTGCTAGAAACAGTCTATCCTATCAACACAAGGAGCCAAGGCAGAACCAAAAGAGTCAAGATGAGACAGGTGAGCAGGAAGCTTAGATCTGACCTAATCCCACCTGGAGTTCCCCATGGCTGGGCCAAATACACCCACTGAAAGGGGAAGCACCAGGGGTGATGGTGCACGCCTGTAACCCCAGCTACTCAGGAGGCTGAGGCAGAAGGATCAAAAGTGCAAGACCAACCTGGACAACTTGGTAAGACACTTCTCAAAATAGACACTTCTTTAAAAATAATTCAAAGGGCTGGAGAGACAGCTTTGTGGTTGAGCACTTGCCTAGCATCCAGGGGACCTTGGGTTCCAGCACACAGACACACACACACACACACACACACACACACACACGAATGTTTCAAAAAGTACCAGATCCAGCTATCTGCCATCTGTAAGAGGCACATTTTCAATGCAAAGGCACAAATCAGGTGCGATGGTGCACGCCTGTAATACCAGCACTTGAGAGGCTGAGGCAGAAAGAGCCCAGTGAGTCTGAGGCCAGCCTGGGCTAACAGTGAGTTCAAGACCAGCCTGGGCTACTTAGGGAAACTCTGTCTCCAAAAAACCAATATAGATTAATAGAGTAAATGCAAGGCCCAGGCAGGTTGAAAGTGAACAGACGGAGAAAGATTACACACACCCTGAGCCCGGAGCGCTGGGTGGCTGTGTCAGTGTGGTACGGACCGGGCCTCCAGGAGGAGCCAACGCTTGGTAGTCAGAGCCCTGTCATCCGGAAGACACTGCAGCAGCTGTGACAAAACACAGCGCAGACAGCCGAGCCCGGTGCTGCTGGGGCCTGCAGCTCCCAGGGCACAGACAGTGGAGCTGTACCCGGAAGCCCTCGACAGGAGGTCGTGCTGGCCTCGCCCCTGTGGCTACTGAGGCTGGGCTGGACCTGCTTCTGCCTGAGAGGCTCCTGCCCACAGTGGCCCTGGCTGGCTCTGTCCCCTTGTCACGGCGTGGCCTGGCTGCACTATGGCTGGTGCAGAGCTCAGGTCACCTTCATGCTCCCAACAGCTGTCACTGGTCCCACTTGCTGCTGAGAAGGGTTTGAGGAGCTGAGGACAAGTCCAGAATCCTGCCCCAAAGACGCTGAGCCCAGGATTTGAACCCAGGCCCAGGTGACTCCAGACCTCAGGTTCCTTTGCCACTGCCCTGGTCACTGCTTTTCAGAAGTGGGGCAGGGTCCTCTCAGCCTGGGTCCCTCTGCCCTCTATGCCATCAGTGTGGGACAGAGGTGTCCTTAGCCTGAGCCCTAGGTTCCCGAGACACATGGGTCTCAGGGTGACAGGACAGTGCTGAAGCAGCTGTGGCCCAGGGCACTGCAGGGAAAGTGCCCAGGGGAAGCTGGGGTCAGGGCGTCCTGAGCTGGATGCGGGGCTTAGGGCTGGGGGGTCTGCTCTGGAAAGGCCCCCCCAGCAGCACTGGCAAGGTGGGCAGCTCCGGGCCGCTAGGCCCAGCCTGGTGTCACTGGGCAGTGCTGCCCCTCCCACCCCTCCTTGGCTGGTTTTGGGGTTCTGATGAGGCCCAGGCAGCTGCAGGACTGAGGTGAATGCTGGAGACTGGTTGGACTCACGAGAAGTATCGAGGTTGCGAGCATAGGGTGGGTGCCGGGCAGTGGCCAGGGGGACACGCAGAGCCTGTTCTGCCAGCAGGGACCCTAGTGAGCCCAGCAGCCGAACAGGGGACAGCAGTTTCTTCAGCTTTAATGGCTGAGTCGGCACTTTGGGATAAGTGGGTGGGCTTGGGGTCACAGAGTGGGGACTGGTTCTCTAGAAGGCTTGCCATCCCTTGTGTTGGGTCAGGGGTGCAGGGACATCAGGATGTGACCTCTCCCAGAGCCTGCTGGGGGAACCCCCAGGAAGATGCTGTCAGGGCCTTGGAGGGGAGGCCTGGCCTGGGAGGTGCCTGAGGCCAGGGCGCTGCTGCCATCTGTGCATATGTGGGGCTCTGTGTGGGGTCAGGCATGGGCTTCGGGGCTGGGGACACACAGGGATTCCCCAGGACCCTGTGTGCAGCCATCCCGTGAGTCTACTGAGGTTACTGGACTTCAGAGCCTCTGCAGGGCTCTGGGGTGCATGGGTACACAGTGGAGCCAGGGACAGGGTCCCTGAGGCTGGGTGGCCTGTGACACATGGATGCACTCCTGGCCTGCCAGGCCCAGTATGCAGTCAGGACTTCCTGGGCTTGGGTGGGGTGGGGAGTGTTGACTGTGACAATGAATAGAGCCCTGAGTCCATGCACCCCTACCCTGCCCTCCTACACCACAGACCCTGGGGAGCAGCACACTGTGAGCAAAGGGCACCCAGGGGCAGCAAGCCCAGTGACTAGGCTCTCAGAGTCGCCTCTGAAGGCCTGGTGCAGGCAGGAACCCACAGGGACCTGTAGGGACAATGTGCAGGGAACCTGGGCAGCAGGAGACGGGCTGGTGGGGATGTCAGCAGGGACCGCCGTCTGCCAGGGCCAAGATATGCCAGGGCCAGGACATGCCAGCTGGCCAGGCTGCCATAGCAAGGAGAGGGAGCTGCCAAGAGGGGCCCTCTTTCCCCTCTGCCTGGCCAGAGCCTGTGCTTGGCCCCTCACCTTGGCTGGTGTGTGTGACAGCCTTGGGCACTTGGGGATGCCCTGGGCCCTGGAGAGCAACAGCCAGGACTGGCTGTTGTCACACTCAGACTCAAAGGAGTCTTCCTCCCTGCCGGGGGTCTTTGGGGTTATCTGTGCCATGGGGTCTGAGCACAGGTTGGCAGTGGCCACCCGTGCTCCTGAGGAAGATGGGGTGCAGAGCCCCGTGCTTCCCAGGTGCCCGTGGTTACCAGGATGGTATTTTGAAATCATGAGCTCGATGTCCGAGAGCATGGCCCAGGCCCTGCCTGGTGTCTGGTGTCCTGGAGGCTGCGTTTGGTGCCTGAACCTTTTTAGCCATGGTGTGTGTCACTTTCAGGAAGTTCGGGGTCCAGTCTGGCAGGCAGTGGGGCTCCCTCTGCTGCCAGGGCCCAGGGTGCGTGAGGGCCATGTTGGGCTGCCTCTGCATCCTCTGTGCTAGGATGGGAGCTAGTGTCAGCCTCCCCACCCATCCCAGAGATGTCACCCCAGCAACCCAGCCTTCCAGTGACCCCTGGGACTTGGACCAGGCCTGGCCACCCACTTTCTGCAGAACCCGCCTTGTCAGCACTGGGGAGGTAGGACCTGGGGAGCCCAGTGTGAGGCGGGCTCTGTCCTGGGACAGGGACAGTGAGTGCCCCAGGGCCCTGGCCTCTGTGCTGGGGGGACAGTCAGCTCTGCCCTTGATCACACCCAGGTCCCTCATTTCCTGGGCAGTTCTGCACCAGGACTCAAGTCCCTGCAGAGCTATTGCTTCTTCCCATACAGACCGATGGCAGTGTCCATGCCAACCACTCTGGGCTTGGTGGCCTATTCCTGTCCTGCTGCCAGCTGGGCAGCGGGTGGAGTGGGCTCGGGGCACGGCCTCTGCCATTTTTAGCACCTTTGGCTCCAAGGCTGCAGTAAACACCTCCTGCCAGGTGGCCCCAGCCTCACCTGCCCACCTCAGCCCCTGCAGCTGTCACACGTGTCCCTGCTCCTGGGCACTCTGCCCTCTGCACGGAAGCCCCACCCTCTCAGCCCTGCAGTGATGACTCCCGGGACTGGCACCTGGGCCCCACTCTGGCGTGGTCCAGGCCTTGTTCTGGGCCCCAGCAGGGACAGTCCCAGAGCCAAGAGCGGGAGCCACAGTGCCCCAGTGCTCACTGTCCTGCTGCTGGTGCCCACGCCACGCCCATCAAAAGCCAGGTGCTGGGCCAGCTGTGGGCAGACCAGGTGTTGGTCCCTGCTTTGCCTGTGTCCCTGAAGCATTTGGAGTCGCATGCCACAGGCAGCATCTCACAGGAGCTGACCCCAGGGGCTGGACCATGGGGAGGGAGGGCCAGGGCGTGTGGCCGCCTGTTGGGGTGCCTCCCCCCAGCTTGGTGGTGCTGCGTGGAAGGGCCCACCTGGTGCCCAGCTTCCTGGCTAATCATTCTGTTTGTTTTCCCAGAGCGGGTGGGGGCAGGGCCCTCTCCATCCATTACCCGCTGGCTGGCCGCAGTGTGACAGCCAGGCGCAGCACCGGCAGAACATTCTAGCTTTGCTTTTTTTTCTTTTTGCTTGAATTAGCCAAGAAACAGCAGGGAGCAGGGTCAGCGCTGTCTGAATATCTGGCTGTGCAAACCCAGAATGAGCAAATAGCAATCAGCAAATCAATAACAATTACACAAGAATCAACAAATGGCGACACACCAGGAGCCAGCAGGTCCCCAGGGTGCTGTAGCCCAGTGGTGTCACTCAGCTCCCTGACACCCTGTCTCTGTACTTGCTGGGTCCTGTGGGGGTGCAGGCCGGACCAGGCCATGATGGTACAGGACCTCCAGGTCACACATCGGTCCTGAGTCCCTGCCAGGTGAGGGACTTGGGCAGGCCAGGTGCAGGCCGGGACCCAGGAACAGGAGGAGAGCTGGACCATGAGTGGTCATCTGTGGCTGCTGGGGCTCCATCTGTGGAGATCCTAGGGAATCGTGCCAGCAGGCAGCTTGGGCTGGGGCCCTGGACCTGTCTGGTGACTGCTGGCCTGTGGCTCTGCAGAGGGACCTGGGCCCCAAGGGACAGTGAATCCTCAGGGGGCAGGAGCCGACTCAGGACCTGGCCACTGCCCCCTGTGGAGACTGGAATGAAGACACGGAGAGGGCCCTTTTACCCAGGCTCAGGGTCTCCAGGGTGGCGGCTGGGCTCTGTGACCGGTGCGGAGAGGAGAGCGCGCAGGCAGAAGCGGCCGGGAACTCAAGGTCAGCAAAACCTGCCCTCCAGGGCCCACAGGAGCCCAGGCCTCTCATAGGTGGTAGGAGGGGGCCACAGTGTGTGGCCCCCGACTGGCTGCATGCTGGGGGCCTGGGTGGGGGTGACAGGGACACACTGTCTCTAGAGTGAGCTGCAAGGCTGGCAGCGGTCAAGAATGCAGATGGACCTGGACGTGGTGATGGACACCTGTAATCCTATGGCATCTGGCTGTAGGCTGAGGCAGGAGGGTTGAGCATTCAGGGCCAGGCTGGACTACATAGTGAGACCACGTCTTGAAATAACAATGACAAGAACAAGATCACAGAGGAGTCTTCGAAATGCGTCTGCATCTATCCCCCGTGTATGGTGTTCCAGGCTGTCCATGCTGGGGTGGGGAGACAGGCAGGAGGCAGAAGTGGAGGTTGGAGGGCCAAGGCCTGGCCTGAGGGTGCGGGAGGCCACAGGCCACTGGGATCCCAGCTTCACTGCTAGGAGCTGTGTGACCCTGGGCAGGTGACCTCCCCTCTCAGGGTCCTTGTATTCTTTTACTCATTTGTTTGTTTTGTGGTACAAGGGGTTGAACCCGGGGTCTTGGAGCTGAGTTACAGCCCCAGATCTTTTGAATTTTTACTTTGAGGCAGGGTCTCACTAAGTCACTCAAGCTGGGCTTGAACTTGTGATCCTCTTGCTTCAGCCTCCCAGAGTGCTGGGACTGCAGGTGTGTGCCACCTTGCCCCGTTGGTATTGTGCCCTCATCTTCGGAAGCCCTTCCGCCTGGGGCTGCAGTGAGGATTCGGGTCGCTGAGAGGCGCCTAGCAGGCTGTGTGCTGAGGGGCAAGGGAGTCCCCCGTGTCACACGCCATCCTGGGGCCGGGGGCAGCCTGCACTTCCCCTCCCTAGCTCTGGCCAGGCCGCCCTTGCCTTCCCCGTGGTGGTTTGGGGCCTGGACTGGGGCCTGGAGGGCAGCAGCTGGGGGCACTGGAGGCCCTCGGGGGCAAGTGCCCAGCCACACGCGGTGGACACGGACAAGGGCCAAGACAGTCCTTCCTGACCTGGAGCAACACGGGAGAGGTCGGGAGCATGCGCGGGTTTTTCCTCTCAATTCAGAAGGGAAATAACTTTATGGAGGCCACGAACCCAGGATCACAACAGCCATCTCCCAGGATGGCTCTCCACCCCGCCCCCTGCCCTGGTGCTGCTGTCCATAGCCCCAGCCCAGCCTGGGGTGTCATCTGCGGTTACGGTCAACCTCCCATTGGATAAGGACAGCATTGGCCTGTGAGCATGCCAGGCCCCTCGGTGTGGGTGAGGAGGTGTCGGTCCCCTCTCCTCACCACACTGTGTCACAGAAAGCGGCTGCGATAGGCTGGCCATCGGGACACTGCCCACTGCTGGCCACGGGTGTAGAAGGTCTGCTCTGAGGCCGCAGCCCCTTGTGCAGTGCCCTGCCTGGGGAACCTGCTCCGGGCAGGCTCTTTGCTCTTCTCAGCATGTTCTGCCTTGGAAACAGACACTGCAGTCACTCATTCAGCCAGTGGGATCGTGTCGGTGCGACATGCAAAGGTGCCTGTGCTATGGCCAGCCAGTGCCCACAGCAGGAGAGCAGTGGCCAAAGCCCAGGGATCTGGGGTACAGGGGTGCCCCCACAAGGCCGCCTGAGCCCTGGCTCTGGAGGGGATGAACTCGCTGTCACCTAGAAGCCTGAGTCCTCACCCTAAGTACAGACAGGGCTGCCCCTCAGGATATATATAAACCCTTATTTTAGAATCAGCCCGCAGCGTCAACATCCGAGCTCCCAATCTTTTATCTTGTGATCTGTCTGCGTGCCGGCAGGCTGGTGCTACACTGGAAGGTCAGGAACTTGGCCCGTGTTGCCAGGAGCAGCACCAGCGGAGAGGAGAAGAAAAGAATTGAGAAAGCCCAGGGTGTGTCACTCGATCCGGGGACAGAGAGCCCAGTGGGCCCCAAGAGTCGCTCAAGGACACCAGCACCCAACAGCTTTTTCATTTATTTTGATCGGTGGAATTTAGTTTTAATTATGCAAGAGAATACTTCATGAGTTAATTTCAAAAAGAAATGAGGTCTTAATAATCCGAGCTCTCATCCAGCCCTTGGCTATTAAATCTTTATAAATCTTGGCTAGAGGTGCAGAGCGGCGCTGGGCTTAGGGCTGGAGGGCTCCGTGGGCAGGAGTGAGGGAGAGGACCAAGTCCGACAAGACGGCTGACACGGGGAAACTGAGGCAGGCATGGTCCAAACCCAAGAGCCCGTAAGAGAAGACTTGGAAACTGCCCTCCCCAGCCTGGCTTCCTCTCACTCCTGCCAGAGTTCACCCCACTCTGAAACGGAGTTTTGGCCTTGAGGGCAGAGGCCGAGCTGGGGTTATTTCTGCCATCACAAACTGAACCACATGCGTGTGTGAGCTGTGTGCCACCCGGGCCTCGTTTCTGGTCCCCTGACCCTGCCTCCTCTAGGACGCACAGACTCATGGGAAAAGGACGCCCAGGGCCCGAGTATCCATCGGGCCTTGGGCCATTGCGCCTCCCCTGCTGGAAAGGGGCGCCCCGCCCAGGCTGACCTCACCCCAGAACCCCTGAGCTCCCCACCCTGGCCCCACATCTAGGGTCCTCAGGCTCAGGCCTCAGGAACACTCTTGGGAAGAGGCTGAGGCCGCGTGTTCGTGGACTCTGACGTCTCTTGCTGGGTGTCGTGTGAGAGACACCTGCAGGGGAAGTCAGGTCTGTGACGAAATCCCCCTGGAAGCACAGGGCCACTTTTTCTTTTTCAGCAACTGGATGGTGGACTGGAGTCTCCAAAACCCAAGTAACCTTTTCTCTAGAAACAGGGACAAGATGCTAACACCAGCAGCGCTGCCCCAGGCTCTATGGACTGGTGCTCCCTGCTGGGCTAGGGCGGCTCCAGCTGCAGGGGAAAGAAACCTGGTCCAATTGGCCTCAACAGCAAGGAACCAGCATGGCCTTTCCCAGGGAAGGCGGCACAAGGCTGAGCAATGTGGGCTCTCAGTGGCACGTCCCACCCTGGTTCTTGATGTTTGAACTCAGGGCCTTTGTACTGAGCTGCATCCTAAGCCTTTTTTAAACATTTTTTTCCTTTTTTAAAATTTTGAGACAAGGTCACGTTAAGTTGCCCAGCTTGTGAACTTGAATTCACAATGGTCTTGCCTCAATCTCCCAGAACGTTGAGCTTACAGGTGTATGTCAACGTGTGGGCTCCTCAGTGGCATCCAAAAGAAACATTCTCTCATCTTTTTGCCTCGTGACACTTGGCAGACATGGTTTTGGGTGTCACTTCAGATCCAACCATCAGCAGAAAGAGGGAAGCCATTTTGGCTCTCTGTCACTTTATCTACCAAGAAGGCCTTCCCAGCATTCAATGGCCACCCTCTCACATTTCACAGTAGTTGCTGGACCCCAGGACAGAAGGACTCTGCAGGGAAGGAGAGTAGCCACTACACCCCTGAAGCCAGCCCGCATCTCCATGAACCTGGTGTTCCAGCAGGAGGGGAAGGCTACTTTCCAGAAGGTTCCAGCTTCTGGAAGAAGGCACTGACCCCAGACAGGCCATCCGTGCCATCTATGTCTGGACGCAGTGCAGTTGCTGTGGACAAGCAGGGGCACCATCCCCCTGAGTATCCCCATCCACGAGGAAGGGGCCAGGGTGGCCTTGCCTGAAACCCTGAGAGACCCAGTCCAAGTTGTCCCCCACAGGACTCCCAGGGCTTGCACCCATTCCAGCTCAGAGGTGAGGTAAGCCCCACAGTGTCCCCAGCTGTTCCACCCAGGCCCAAGCTCATTACCCATAGCTGCCCAGAAAGTCCTTTTAAAAAATTAAATTTAATTCCCATCAACCCAAAGGGCAAGGAGACAGAGCAAGCCAGAGGAATAATGTTGTGTACGTGGGAGGAACATTGGTGCCCCTGGCCACCCTGGGCACATTTGGGGAGGCTGAGGCAGGGGCAGTTTTAAAGGCAAAGCAAAGAGAATAGCATTAGATAAGCAGGCTGGTCAAAAATACCATAACTGTTTAGGTAAAAAATGTATTACATCTAGAGACACGTGCCATTAAACTCCCTCAAAATGCTCCAAATATTCCCCCTTCCTTATTCCATCATTCTTCATGATGTGTCTTTTACTGTAACAAATTTTTTCTTTAATTTCAATGTCTCCCTGAGCTTCCATCCCTTTTGTATTTTGGACAGTAACATTTGGCTACCAGGTCAATCGCAAGGGTGGCACCGGCCCGAGACTAGACATTGCGGAGCCAATGACCTTGCAGAAACATTCTTGGGATAGGCCATGGCTGCTGTGAAGTTGGCAGCCTCCGGGGACCTGTCCTTACTATCACACATGCACCCTGAGATCCCATCTTTCCCGACTGCCTGGCTTTATTTGTAGCATTGGTCAGGGCTCAGGATGAGCGATTCCATTTGGATTCCGATGACTCTCCCATTTGCAGGCTGCAATATTCAGCATTTTGAAGTGTCTAATGCAGTGTGGTTCTTAGATTTACAAGGTTGTGCAACCACCACCACAGTCAGTTTTAGAACAAGTTTGTTACCCTAAAAAGAAACCACGCAGGCTTTCGTGGTCACCACCTATTCCCTTCCCTCCAGCCACAGACAACTGCTAATCCACTTTCTGTCTGCATGGATTAGCCTATTCTGGGCATTTCATATAATGCAGTTGTACAAAATGTGACCCTTCTGCTTGGCCTCTTTCACTTCACGTAATGTCTCACCTTTGCTTGAGCCCGCATTAGCGTTTCATTTCACTGTACAGACAGCTTGCGTGGTGTGTATGCAGTGATCAGCCGATAGACATTTGGCTGCTTCTCCCTTTTGGTGGTGGTTGTGAATTACGCAGGTATGAACTCTGTGTATGTGTTTTCACGTGGGCAGACATTTTCACTCTTTTAGGGTGAATGATTAGAATTAGAACCTCTGAGTTAAAGTCATCTTGACAAGATGTATCCATCAGCTTTCCCATTTCTAGGATGAAATATGCAGCACCCATAGCTTAAAGGAAGGGAGGTTTAATGTGGCTCATGGTGTCAGGGGATTCAGTCTATGGTTAACTGGCTCCAAGGCAGAAACAGCATGGTGGAAGGCGTGTGACAGAGCAGCACTACTTCATTTACAGCGGTCAGGAAGCAGTGCAGGAAAAGAGCAGTCATGCTGACATGGAGATAAAATGGCACACAGGTGAAAGGACGTCATGCCTAGGGCTGAGGGGACCAGAGCATCAGGAAAGCTGCAGTGGGAAGGGACCTGGGAGATGGGTGTGCACAGTTTCTACAGAGCTTGGCCGAAGGCTTGCCCTGGCTTGGTCTGAATGGCAAAGGAGCTGGAGTGGACCAGTCCTGAGCAGGTACCTCCAGGTTGCTTGGTGGCTTGGTTGTTTGGCATGTCTCCTGGGAAGAGCTGCCTTCCAGAGAGCAGAGAAGGGACAGCATGTGAGCGTCTGCCCTGGCTTTGGCTTGGGACAGAAAGACAAAGCCCTGCTGTCACTGCCCCAGTGCTTCCTTTGCACCCTGGGGTGTGTATCAGCTTATTCTACTGTACCCTCCTAGACTTAAAGTGCATTCCAGTAAGAGCCATGTGAAACTCAGCCAGAGATGTAATTGCATTTACTAAATAGCTAGTACATATTCACCACGATTCTCAGCGCTCCACAGACTTGGAAACTGTGCCTTCCGCCCGTGTTCTGAGCTATGAGGCAGGAGGGGACGGACCGGCCGCACTCCCTGTGGTCCTCAGGCCATGTTCTCCACTGTCAGGGCTGACTGTCTCCCTGGGGCTGCCATGGAGCTCGGCTGTGGTGTCAGAACACGCTTTCTGATGGGGCTCATCTCTGTTACAGCTCCAAGGCTGCTCTCCCAGATTAAGCGTGGAACAGTGTTTTCTGTGGAGATGGTGTTTGCATTAATTGAACATTTAGCAGTTCCTTAACGTTTGAATTGTAGATTTGTCAGCTCTCCTCCTTGGTCTCTTAAGTCCATCGATGGATCTGTTTAAATCTGAAATTTGCCATAGGCAGAGTCTCAAAGAAAGATATGTACCTTTGACATTTAAAAAAATTAATGGGAAAATCACTACATCCCTTCCAAAGCTACACTGAAATATAGTCCCAGCTCTTTTCCCAGGCCCTGGGAGAATTTAATCATAGCAAAATCTTAATGTTTAAAATTGAAATTGTTATCCAAGATACTCCAAAATACGTTCTTACAGAACAGCTGGGGAGTCCTCACATGGCCAGCAGGGCTCCCTGCTCTCCCTTGGAGCTGGGGCTACTGCAGAGGCCTCTGTGACTCTGTCCTCCTCCGCCTCGAAGTCTGAGCCCTAGAGTTTGGTGCCCCAAGGTCAGAACTGGGCTGGGGAGCTGCTCCAGGAACCCCTCAGGGCTGGGTCTTCAACCTCAAAACCTCGAGTCTCAGGCAGGCTGTGGCCCCACCTGCTGGAGCAGAGGTGTGGGCAGGAGCGTGGGGAGGGCAGTGGGCAGGATGCAGGGGCTGGGCCCGTGTGTGTGTGTGTGTGTGTGTGTGTGTGTGTGTGTTTGTCTGTGCGCGCATGCATTTGCCTTAAATCGCAGTCCTGAGTCAGCCCTCGGTGGCTGGCACTGGGCTGGAGGCACAGAAGCAGCTGGGAGCATAGACTGGGTGGGAGGCCTGGGCGCTGCCAGGATCGTTCCTGTGCCCTCAGTGCCTCGAGACAGGGTGGCCTTTGACACCTATCCGGCCTGTCAAGCCTCCCTGGATTTTCATTTACTCACAGCCAGTGGCCCAAGTGAGTCACGTGACCACCCAGGATTTCTGTTTTTCTGTTTCTTGCAGTACTCAGGCGTTAACTCAGGGTCTTTGCATTGACCTACATCCCCAGCCCTTTTAAAATTTTTTAATTTTATTTTGAGACAGGGTCTTGCTAAGTCCCTAAGCTGTCAGGCTGGGCTCAAACTTGTGACCCTCCTGTCTCAGCCTCCCAGAGTGGACACCAGCCCGCCCAGATCAAAGGAGTGGTGAACAGACTCCTTTTGGGAGAAGGGATAATGAAGTCACAGCAAGAGGTCATGGATGTGAGGGGGGATGCTGTGGCCATTCTGTACCCCACAACAGCCTGCCTAGGCTGTGTGTAGGGGCTGAGGTGCCCATGCCCAGCTGTGGCTCCCACAGGGAGTGGGCATGGCTGTGGGGGTCGTGCCCACCATCTTCCCTCAGCCTCCCTGGCTGTGTGGCCTAGGGCTAGAGAGCCTGGGTGCCAAGGCCGGTGCTTCTTCAAAGTGAGGCTGCTCCAAGAAGGGCTCATCCTCCTGGGCAGTCCTGGCCTGCTTCCTCCCTACCCCAGCACCCCAAGAACCGTTTGTTCCCAAGCCCCTGCTTTGCACCCCTCCGGGGAATGCAGCCTCAGAGGCTGTGTTTCTAAGCAGGGTGCTCCGCATCCCATAGCTTTTCGACACTGCAGCCCGGGGTCTGTGCAGACAGGAGCAGCGTCTGTGCCCCTCCTGTGTGGTTGGTACTATGCTTGGTTGTCTTGGGAGTCCCCTGGGGACTGGTGAGGCGCACTTCTGTGGGTGTCTGGGTAGATCACACGGGGGTCTGTACATGGTCTCTGCCCCTCTTCTCTGGCACTGTTCTCAGCTCTGCTGCTCACTCACCATGAACTCAGCATCTTTGCTCCACCAGGCCTCCCACCACAATGTTCCTGCCTTGGAGCCAGATGACCATGGACTGAATTCCCTGACGCCATGAGCCAAATATAACCCCTGCTCCATAGATTGTGGGTATCAGGCATTGTATCCTATTGGTAGGAAAAGTGACTAATTGAGGTTTTTCTTTTCTTTTCTTTTTTTTTTTTTTTGGTCTTTTTGTTACTATAGGTTTCAGGCTGATCTTGAATTCATTGCAATGCTCCTTCCTCAGCCTCCCAAGGGCTGGGATTACAGACACGTGCCACCATACCCAGCATTGAAGTGTCTCTAGACCCAGTTAAAGTGACACATTACAACTAACAGTCATACCTCCTCTACAGTTTGGATAGGCTGGTGACTTGGTTGGAACCAGAGGGCATAGAAAAGTGACACTATGTGACATCAAGTGGTAGGTGATATATAGCACCTGCTTTGGGGACTGGAATTTCTAATGCCGAAGTCTTTTGCCAGCCTACCTGGGGGCAGTCGTGCCATGAGGAGGCCGGGACCAGCATGAGGGTAGAGGCCTGGCCTTACCGTAACCACTTCAGCCACCTGTCCCGAGCTCCCAGCCTGAGAAGGCTGAGTGAGGACCATCATGTTTAAGCCACCAGCTTTCAGACTTAGTCACCATGCCCTGGCAGCATCTGTTCCTCACCCACCTGGCTCCCTGTCCTCATGAGGAGCCACATACAGAGGGCTTCCTGGGGACTCTGGACACATGTCCAGGCCACTGGCCCCAGGGCACCACCCTGGTGTGACTTTCTTTAGCTCTGCTTTCTCTCTCCAGCCCAGAAGCTCCTGCAGTGCCAGCCCCACAGCAGTATGGGTGAAGCTTGGTAGAAAACCCCATAGGTCAGGTCTTTGGCTCGGCCTGGCATGCCTGCCCTGCCCTCCAGCAGGCCGCTTCACCCCAGCCTCCCTCCTCACCTAGGACAGAATGGCTGGCGCCCAGGGTGCCCTGCAGTAGCTCACGGGTGGGGATGGTTCAAAGTCTTTCTTCCTTGGTGGGAGCAGGGAGAGTGACCATTCCCAGGGCTAGTGTGTCCTGCCCAGGTGCCTGTCCTTTGTTTTTATTTATTATTTTTTGTTCATTGGTTTTATGATCAAGGTCTCACTATGCCATTCAGGCTGGTCTTGAACTCATAGATATCCTCCTGCCTCAGCTTCCTGAGTAGCTAGATGACAGGTGTGTGTCAGTTGGCCAAAATCAGCCGTAACTATGCTTAAACATGGAGAGAAAATGGACTTCACACCCTGGACACGTGGTGCATTCTTCCCTAACCTACTCTTAACTTTTTCTGTCTCTGGGAATCACATCTCTCCATGGGAACACCCACATCCAAGAGGCTCGGAGAGATCATGTTGGGAGGCGTCCAGGCCCATGACACCCTTTCTGGGGTGAGTTGGAAGTGTGCTCAGAGAGCCCTGTTTCCGGGGCACCATCAGCATGCAGTTTCTGCATTTGGAGTTGCAGAATGAAGCGCCCCTTCCAAAGAGCAAAATCCCCAAACCAAAGTTAGAGCCCCCGATTTTGGTTCCTCAACCATCTGTGGGGAAAGTTTTTAGTTTGCCACTTACTCAAAAAGAAACAGGGGTGGAAAGGCTGCTTCCTGTGACTGACCAGTGAGGCTTCACTCCAGAGCCCAGCGCCTGCCCCACCGCCTGGCCCCACTGGTCACCTGCAAATGGGGACCTCGTTGCTACAGAGGAGTGGGAGTACATGATGACACTCAGGTCACAGAGAGCCAAGTGCATGTCCAGCCCAGTCCTTGACCCTTCCTGTGGCTCCAAGTCGCTGCTGTAGGAAGCCCTGTGGGGCTGGTATGTCTCAGCCTCCTGCAAGTGGCAGAACTGAGCCACTCACAACTGAAATTCCAGGAGCAAGTGTCCCTGCCAGCGCCAAGCCTGCCATCCCGGGTCAGCACTGAGACGGGCTTCTTTGGTCCCTGTTGAAAAACAGAAGAGGGACATTCAAACCCAGTTAGGAAGTTTCACCGCCATGGTGGTCACACGTGAAACAGAATACCTCAGCACCACGGATGGGCCACCGAGGAGCGCTGAGGATCTGAATCGTGAATCCTCGCAGCCCAGACTGGAAATGGGGGCCCCCAGTTCTTGGGAGGCTCCTCAGATCCCTTAGGGCCTCCTGCATGAAAGCTGCAGCATAGCTGAGGGACAGCTGCAGCCTGGGGTGCAGGGTCCCCAGCCCAGCCTGAGGGACAGTGGCCACAACTGCACCCCCAGCCTCCACTTGCGGGGCCTTGGGAATCCAGCTGTAGTTGAGTTTGCTCGGAGCTCGTGCACTTCCCATGAGCGATCAGATGCTAAAGCCACTGGACGTCCCCTGGGTGGGAAAGTCCATCTGCCCTGGTCACTGTGGCAGCTTTCAGGGCTCCAGATCAGCTCTTACTGAGCTTGGGCCAGGCTGGGCCTCGGGTTCTTGAGTGTCCACACTCAGTGGAGTGGCCAGGCATGGCCAAAGACCCCAAGCCATTTTTTGTGTGTGTGTGTGTGTGTGTGCTAGGTTTGAACCCAGGGCCTGCTACGAGAGCCACACTCCTAGCCCAGCCTCTTTTCTTTGCAATAGGTTCTCACTAAGTTGCCCAGGCTGGAATCAAACTTTTGACCCTCTTGCCTCAGCCTCCCCAAGTGCGGGGATGTAGGTGTTTGCCGGCTCACCAGCTGCAAACCCGAATATCCGAGAAGCACGCTCGTTACAGCGATGCACTCTCAGGAGATGGCCCTGCCCCAGCCTCCTGGCTATGGATTGCAGCTTGGGTGCCTTTGCGGAGGCTTCCTGTGTGGAGAGGTAACCACAGTGAGGATGAGGAGGTGGGAATTCATAAGACGATGGCATTTCCAGAGGGCTTTCAGTAGGTGACTGGGATCAGGTGGAGCCTCGGGGTGCGACCCATCACTGGATCCTGGCAGGTTTTTAAGAAGAGGGAGAGACCAGAAGACACTCACATCACACTCATGCACAGACACACACACACACACACACGCCTGCACGCACAGGCATACACACACTCCTCTCTCACTGCCTGATGCTGTCCTGTACTGCCTTGAGACTCACTGCCAGTGTGATGTAACCTGGCACCTCCAGAGCCAAGAGCTGAAACCAACCTCTGCCTTCACCTGGGCTCAGCCTGGGGCTCTGCGTTATGGAGGCAGAAAGCCCACAAACAGCCTTGTCCTCACACCCCGGGCCGGCCCCAGCACCGGGCCCTGTCCTCCCAGAGCCCCGCACCAGTCATGGTCACCCATCATGGCAGGCGCTTATGCCGCTGAGCTAAATCACAGCCCCTTTTTTTTTTCGCTGATATTTTTTGAATACCACGAACCTTGTAAATCCAGCTCTCATCAACTGCAACTGCTCCACACTGCGCAGGGGACCCGTGTGTTGGGGATGTGAGCACAAGCACCCCAGCCTCCATGGATGTCATGTCACTGTCCATGCGGCACCCCCAAAACTGCTCACAGGAGCTGCAGCCAGACGAGACACACACTTGCCTTGGGGCCCGAGTGTAGCCACCCAGCCAGTAGAGGGTCAGAGAGGCTCTGCCCGACTGTGGCCCGCGTGCAGTGTAGAATTCTATCTTTTATTGTATTTTGTCTCATTTTATTCTTACAGAGCTGCTGGTCACAGTACCCGGCCGACCTCACAGCCTGCGAGTGGACGATGTGCAGTTTGAGGAACAGGTGGCCTGGGCCAAGGGCTAGCACAGTCCTGACCCTTTTCACACCGAAGGGACCTGAGGTTTCTTAGGAAATGCTTCTCAGTGGGGGATGACAAAGCCTGTCGCACCTGGTGGCCTCCCGGTGGGAGGGCTAGAAAGTGCCGGTGTCGCCTGTGAATCTCACCACCGCAGCCCAGAGGTGGTTTTTAACGGCAGCAGTGGCCTGTGGGTGCCCGAGGACAAAGCCACCCTCTCATCCCCGAGGGGCACGGCTGTCCTCCCCTCCATGTCACCGTAGCTGCAGCCAGGTCCCCTTCTTGAGGGCTGCAGCCCCGCAGGGTGGGGCTGGGAGTCACATTTCCGCCCTGCAGAAGGGGAACCCCGGCAGGGAGGCCGACTGTCTTCCTGAGCTCTTGCAGTGAGTCACGAGGTGATTTCTGTGTTCTCAATTCCTGCTCTAGAACCCTCCTGCTTCACCTTTCCTAGGATGCTCCTCACTTGGCTGTTATCTTAGGACCCCAGGACGGGGAGGCAGTAGTGGGGGTGGGCGTGGGCAGGGGTGCTGCAATGTGTGAGGCATGAGGCCCCGTGTGGGCTGGGCCCCGGGGTGCCTCTGGTAGGCCCCCGAAACAACCTTCCAACCAGAATCTCAGCTGACTCTGCTGGCACCAGGACGGGGAGCAGCACATTCAGATGCTGGGGCACTGGGGTCCCCGAGGCTCCCTGAGGCCAGGGTGGTGGAGCACCGACCTGGCCCTTACTCCTTCCTGGGGCTGGGACCCTGAGGCTGTTCTGTGGGGCCACAGAGCCAGGTGCTGTGGGCTCTCAGATGCCCATCGGGGCCTTGTCCCCGCTCCCTTGGGCTCTGAGATGGGCCTCCTTTGGGACAGGACTCATCTCGGGTCATTTGGAGTAGAAACTGAGGCCCTAACCTGCAGCCACCAAGTGGGTCAGGCTGGTGCTGAGCCTCCAGCAGGGTGTTTAAGGGCACCTGACAGCACCAGAAAAGCAGCTGGCCTGTCCTTTCCCTGCACTTTAAAGGCGGGGGTACCCAGGGGGCTGGGTGGTGGTGCAGGCACCCCAGATGTGGGTCACTGGGTCAGGAGGGTGTACTTCTTTCAATGCTCAGGATGCCTGTGAGTTCAGCTGCTAGGTCACATCTGTGCACCATCGTGGACTTGCACCTGGCCCTCTCCTCCCGCCCAGAGCCTCCCAGAGACAGTGTCCCACTGTCCTTGAAGTCTCCCGGGTGCTTATTGGCTGGAGGAAAATGAAGACCAAATATAGGCTACAAACTACAGGACTGCTCCATCTCACGGGAAACCAGGTGTGGAGGCTCACACCTGTGATCCCAGCACTCAGGAGGCTGAGGCAGGAGGACTGCTGCAAGTTCGAGACCAGCCTGGGCTACAAAGTAAGCTCAAGGCCAGCTTGAACTGCATAGTGAGACCCTCTCTCAAAAAGACAAAAAACAAGAAACAAAAGTTTGAGGCCAGTCCAGGCTACATAGTGGGATCCTGTCTCAAAAAACAAACAAGAAAACCAAAGTCCTATGTGTGACCTGCAGGACCCTGTCTCTCTGGCTCTTTCCTCCCCCATCCCCGCCCACCAGGGCTATCCCCCCCACCCCCCATAGCTTCATGGCTTCCTTCAGGTCCACTTCATGGGCCACCTTTGTCACCTCTTACCCAGGCCTCCTGTCCCCTTTTCTTGTCTGTCTCTCTCTGGAGCACCCGTGACAAAATCCCTGGTGATCTGTTTATTTTCTGTCTCCCCCACTGAAAGATACTCAGGAAGGACAGGCACTTACTCAGCCTTGTGCAGATGAAGAGGGGAGGTGGAGGGACGGCTTCCTCCTGGCACCATGTGACACCCAGGGCACCCCTGTGGGCCTTGGCCTGAGGGGTGGGAGGTACTGTGTTGCCTTGATCCATAACGGACAGCACACTGTCACTGTCAGTGAGTTACAAGGGCACTTTGCAGCCTTAATCCCTCAACCTGAGACCTTGGGTGGCCCAAGTATGGCCCCTCCCTCATCCCTAGCGTTCAAGGAGCGATGGTGTCGTGCTGCGGGTTGAAGCTGGGCCTCAGAGGGGCATCTCTGCCAGGCACAGGCTTTTGTGTGTGGAGCGTGTAGGGGGGTGGTCTGGGGCTGAATGACTTGGGGGAAATGTGGGGAGCAATGAGCCCTGGGGGGCAGGAGAGATGGGAGTGCAGCCTCTGAAGCCTAGGAAGGCAGGAAGATGTTCACAGCGGCTCTCTTGAGTTTTGCTGGGTGGGGCTTGGAGACTCCGTGAGATCCGTATTTCCCAGGTGTGTGGTGGGGTCAGAGTGATGTCTGCAGAGTGGCGAAACTCCTATGGGCTGTTGGTTCCCATCAAAGCTGTCAGTGGGAAGCTGGCCTCTCCCCAGAGCTGTGGTCGCCTGTGAGGTCTTGGGAAAGTGCCAGAGACTGGGCAAGTGTGGGGAGTGTGTGGGGAGAGAGAGAGAGAGAGAGAGAGAGAGAGAGAGAGAGAGAGAGTGTGTAGAATGTAATCAAGAGCATTGGAAGCCCCCAGTGGACAGTCACTACCCCTGAGACTTTGCCAGGGTCCCTCCTTAGGTGGCACCTGGTATGCTTCATTGAGAGACAAGAGGTTGGCACCCTCAGCTCGCGTTGGACCTGCAGGGCTGGGTTTTGACACTTGAAGCTTCACTCGTGGCCGTGAATCGGCTGAGATGATTCAGGCAGAGGCTGCACAGGCCGGAAGGCCCAACACCGACCAGGGAGAACTCTTCCGGAAAGCAGGACCGGCTTTCCAGCTGTGTTGCTTACGTGAGTCACTCTAATGTCCGCATGCACATCTCCAAATGCAGCAGAATAGAACATGTCACGCTACATAAACTCGGGTGAGAAATCTTTGTCCAGAAATGGTGTCGGCTTGTTGCTGGCGTTGCCATAGGGAACATGTAAGCTCTGCCTTTGCAATGCAGCAAGGAGAGCGCTGTGATTGGCTGCTCTCGCCGCCTGTCACTGCTGCCCCTCAGCTACCGCAGTGGCTTAGAGTATCCGCCCCAGAAGCCCTGGCGTGGTCTGGGGCAAACTTTGCGCTGACTCCCGTCGGTTCTTGGGGTGGGGGGGCGGAGGCTCTAGAAGGGTTCACAAAATGGGGAAAGAGAAGGGGGATAGAGTGGGGGATTGGAGTGCAGGAAGGGGTCTCCCAGCAGAGGGCTCAGCGGCCTGTGCAGTGTGACCTGCGGGGCTCAGCGGCTCCCTAGCGCTTCGGGTGGGATGAAAGGAACCCCAGGCAGAGCCCCTGCTGATGGACGGGTCTCTGAACCCCCTGGCTTTTGGCTTCTTTTAAAAGGAACAAAAGCGGTCCTCCCGGAGAAGGGAGCCTTGGCTGGCTTCGGTAATCTTAAAGCGGTTCCCTGAGACACGGTGCAAGGTGGTAGGTGAGGGTGGGCACCTGGCTGGGCTGGGGAGGGATAGATGTGTAAAGGCCTCGGGGCTGGGTGGGAGCGCTGGGGCCCTGAGTTTTCGGGGTCAGTGTCAGTCCAACTCCTACAGGCAGAACGCCTGCCCGCGAGGGGTAGGGAGCCCACCTGCGGACCCAGGTTCACCCCAGAGCCCACGGCCGCGGGCGGGATGCCGAGGCTGGCCCGCTGACCCGCAGGAGCCAAGCGTCTATCTGGGATGCATCGGGGAGCTCCGCGCTTGTGGCCCAGATGGGGGCGCTACTGGCCAGGCTGCGCCTGGCCAGCGAGCCCTCCACCCCACCCCCCACCCCCCACCCCCACCCCCGTGGCTACAAAGGAGCACCTGTTGGTCTTCTGCAGCCTGAGACGTGGGGGCCTACCGTCTGGGGTTCTGGAACATTCCATGGGGAGACGCTGGACTTCCTGCCTCCGCTCACATGAGTCACTGGAGGAGCACCAGTGACTGGCTCAAGCTGGTCACGCTGGTCTCAGCGCCGGCCTAGAGGCCTCGCGAGCGGAGCCTGCGGGAACTCCTACCCATTGAGCAGTCCCCTCGCCTCCGGGAACTGGCACCCCGGAAAAGCCCACGGGGCTGAGTGTAGGAGCTTGGCAGTTCTTCAGGGATGTGGGGCAGGAGGCCAGGCCCCTGGGGAAACGGGACCCCTGGTCCGGGCTGCAGAAGACAGGGGTCACAAACTGGCCACCCTCCGAGAGGCCGCGGGGAGACCCCGCTTCTCGGGGGAATCTCCTGAAAGCCACACACTTGCCCCACAGAGGGGCAGGCGGCTGCGATACCCCAGGCCCGGTACAAGTGCAAGAAGAGTGCATGTGCCCTGGGGAACACGCATGTGTGCAAGGAGTGTGCATTGAGGGCAAGTGTGTGAAAGACAGTGCATGTGTGCGTGGAGTGTGCATACGTGGGGGAGCGCGTGTTTGTGGGACAGCATGAAGTTCAGGGAGTGCGAGTGTGCATGGGAGAGTGTGTGCAGATTTTGTGGGCAGTGTGAGTGTGCGCAGTAGTATGTATGTGCAGGTGAGTGTACATGTTATGAGAGTGTGCGTGCGTGAGAGAACATGTATACGCGGGAGTGTGCGTGTGCATGTGGGAGAGCGTGTCTCCATGAGTGGAATTGTGCGTGTGCAAGACAAGTGGGCTGGCCAGTGTGTCACAGCTCTTGTGTACCCCCAAGCTGAGAACAAGGCCAGGACTGGGCCCCCGCGGGATGCAGTGGGGTCGATGCGAGCCCATGCGCGAGCCTGCAAGTGTGTCCGTGCGCGCGGCGAGTCCGGGCGCCTATGGCACCAGGCGGCGACGTGGCGCATGTTGCGGGCGCGGGAGAGCGCGTGTGCCCGCGGGCGCGTGTGAGGGGCGGCGGGGGCGCGGGTAGCCTTGACCTCGAACCCACCCACGCGGCCGAGGGCGCCCTGACCCGGAAAGGCGGGCGCGCGCGGCGGGGGCGGGGCGTGTTGCTAGGCGGGCGCGCGCAGGCTCCTGGCGACGGCGGTAGGCGGCGCGAGCACGCGGCGGCGGCGGGGGCGGGGCGGGCGCGCGCGCGACGGGGATTTCCAGCGCGCGCGGAAGAGGCGCCGGCGCGGGGTGCGTGAGGCGGCGCGGCCGGCGGCCGCCGCGTGCGCGAGCCGGGCGCAGCAGCAGGGACTTTCCAGCCGGCGCGGCGGCGGCCGCCGCTTCCCCGCCCCCGCCATGGGGCCGCCCGGGGAGCGGGACGCTGCGGACGGCGGCGGAGGACGCGCCCGGCGCCCCTGAGCGGCCGCGCGGCGCGGAGCGGGGTAAGGCGGGCGGCGCGGGCGGGCGGCGCGGGCGGGCGGCTGCGTCCCGGCCCGGGCTCCATCCCGGCCCGCGCCCCGGCGCCGCAACTTTGCAAACTTTGCGGCAGAGGCCGGGTTCCGGGAAGCGGGGCCTCGTGCGGTCAGGCCGGGGCTGCCTGGCCGCGGGCGCCGGCCAGGGGAAAAGTTCGCCCTGAGTCATCGCTGCGGATGGGGCCCGCAGCGCGCCGCAGAGCCGGGCCCACGCGTGCCCGGACGGCCTGGGCGCGGATCCTCCCCGGCCTCGATGGAAGCGGCCGCCCGCGGGAGGATGGGCCGGGGGACGTGCTCTGAATGCCAGCAGGCTGCGCTGGCCGGAGCAGGACCGCTGCGTACACATTTCGTATTGAGCTCCGAGTCCGTTTTCAGAATGAGACCTCCGGTGTGTGTATGTGCGTGCGTGCGTGTGTGTGTGTGTGCGTGTGTGTGTATGTGTGTGTGTGTGTTTATGGGCACACTATTATCCCCATTTATTTCCGTGCGGTCATCAGGGTTCTGTGGAGCAGTGTGGCGGCAGCTTCTTAATTTACATGCACAGCATACTACTGCCCAGGAGCCATAATTATTTTTTTCCTAGCATTTTCTGTGAATGCACACTAGTGAAGCCTTTGGAGACGCTGCGCTCTGTTCTGTTGCATGTATCTGTAAAAATCCTCCTCTGGAAAAATGCCCAGGTGGACCCTCCATTGGGCTTAAAATCTTCCCATGCCTTCAGGTCTTTGCAAATGGCCTGTTGAAAAGACTGCATCACATGTAGCAAGCTGGGCGAAATACAGCGCAGCGTCCTCTATTCAAATGAGAGGAAGTGTTGCAGCTTCTCTCTATGCTGTGGTATTATAAATAATAAGAATTAATCTAAAAATGAAAATTCTTTGGCCCGCACTGAATAAGTCTTATCAGCGTGAAAACTGGAAAATATCATGGGAGGTCGGAAATTCTGTGAGTAGGTGCTCACGATGGAAACCCTGACAGCCCCTGGGTGCCAGCGCCAGAGTGAGAGTCAGACCCTTACGATGTGAGGTGTCTCAGCCCGGCGCCATCTCCAGCTGTCACAGTGCAGGAGCAGGGCGGCCAGAATGCCAGCAGTTTTTTGTTTTTTTTTTAAGATGTGAATTTTTCTGTACAGAGAAAGACCAGTTATTTTTCTTGGATGCTACGCATTCTCTTTGGAATTAATAAGACGGCCCCACTGTGAGGAGGAGAGCCATGAAGACATTCTGCTGAGAGCAGCCAGTCTTTTCTGTACTGCCATCCAAATCTCCCTGATCCTGGCTGTGCCTGGAAGAAGTCCTTCATTTAATCAAACAGTCTGAACTGCGTTTGGGGGTTTCTCTAAATACCCTTGCTAGAACCCCTTACATTTCTCAGTGTACAAACCGAGGAGGACTTCCTGGGGTGTTGGCAGGGGAGATATGCTAATGAGCTGCGGGATGAGAATGATTGATCATTCTCTTAAAATCCTTTCTGGTGATGCTGAGGCTGCACTTCAAGGATGAGACTGTCACTGTGGTGTTGCCAGCCTGAGGTGGCTGAGGCACACAAAGGAAATTGCACGACACTTGCCCCCCTCTGTTTTCTCTTCTGGTAGAGTGAGACTGAGCAGCCAAGCTCTAACCTATCAAATATTATGCAACACCCAGATTTCCTCTCCATGGGCGATTTCAGGGGAAGTCTCATGGCCAAGGCCCCCAGGGTGACTCTGGGATCTGGGCTCCTCTGGGGCTTCTTAGCAAGTGTTCAAAAAGGAAGCAAAATTATTTGGTGTCTTTTTGGGGTGTGTCTGTGCCTGTGTATGTGTGTGTGGTCATAGTGACTGCCTGCAGATGTCAAGAAATGGGAGGGAGCTACAGAAAGAAGGGGGCTGAGCATTTGCAAGATGACCAGGGAGAGGTGGCCGAGAGGTTGGGTGATGCTTAGACTGGAGCCTGAGGTGGGGGGCCCAGGGCCTGGGGCTGAGAGCATGTGGAGAGATGGGGAGGGGACAGCGGGGTTCCCCAAGGAGCTAACAGAAAGAGAAGCCAACTCAGTTTTAAATAGGAGAGAAAAAAAGTAAGAAGATGTCACATGTGTTTGTGTGATTTCTGTTATTCATAATTAATAAAAACTGCGAAATGGCTTTTTCATTGTAGAAAGGCCTTTTCACCTCATTTGTGCACATCGTGTATTCCAGGAAAGGACAGGGAGGTGCAGGTCCACCTAGGAAGGGGAAGGGGAGGCTTCTTTCATGGAGTGGAACATCTTGTTTGGGTGAAATTTCTTGGTCCCTACAGGCAAGGCATGGTCAGCTAGCAGGTAGCGGGTGTCAGAGGTGTAGGTGGCAGGAGGCATCTGTGTGCTCCAGAAGGTTGGATTCTGTGTTGTGTGTCTTGAAATAATTGTGACTCAGGGAGCTTTTTGCTCCTTTAATTGATGCTTAATTAATATGCCCCAGCTGGATGTGGTGGCATAGGCCTGTTATCCCAGCATTGGGTAGGCTGAGGCAGGATTGCTCTGAGTTTGAGGCCAGCGTGGGGTACATAGTGAGTTCAATGCCAGCCTGTAGTACATAGTGAGACACTGTCTATTTTTCCTTTTCTTTTCTTTTCTTTTCTTTCTTTTTTCTTTTTTTTTGGTACCAGGGATTGAACTCATGACCTTGTGCTCGCCAGGCAGGTGCCTTTACCGCTGAGCTAAATTCCTGGCCCTGTGAGACAGTCTCAAAAAGAAAAAAAAGAAAAAAAAAAGAAAATGAATATGCCCTTCATTTCTGTAGTTTTGTAGCTCCTGTGTAGGGTGAAGGGAGACCCCAGAGGCTAGCAGGTACCTGGCTGAGCCTTTGGGACAGGCTCTGGTGCAGAAAGAGTGAAGAAACAGAACTCACTGTCCTGCCCTCAGGGAGCTGAGAATTGAGACCCACTGGAAAGAAGCTAAAAAGGCTCGATCTGTAGGAGGAAGCGAGTGAGTGGCTGGTGTAGGAGACTGGAAGTGTGGGAGAGAGAGAAGGAAGCCCTAGGTTGGTGGGGCAGTTAGGGTGGGCTTCTGGGGTGGCATCGAACCCAACCTGGAGTTAGAAGTCTGCCCTTGGAGCCCGAGGGCAGGGTCTGGGAGTGGCTGGGAGAGAGACCCTCCCCATGGTGTGAGCAATGGCCCCAGATGGTTCACTGTCCCTTTCTGCACATGGCATTTCCTGTGCTGCCCCCACTGTGACCAGGAGCTCAGGTGACCTGCAGGGAGAGGAGCAGTGGACTTGTCCAGGTGGTAGTGAGTTGCATAGCCTCTTCTCCGAGCTGCTCCTCCCTCTCCCTTTTGAACCATCCCGAATCTCCACGTTTCGTTTCATGATTTACTTTTCCTCTAGGGTTTGTGCCACACTGATGGAAGTGTTAAGACAAAAGTTAAATAGAGGTCTAGCGATGGATGGCATCTCACAGGGCCATTCCACTGAGACGCTAGGATGTGATGTTCTGATTTTCTTTCTAGTTGAAACCATGATTCCGTGGTAACCAACAAAGCATATTTATTAGAAACTTGAAACTTGGGTGGAAGAAGCGTGGCCTTGGTGGACCGAGTGGGAGAGTGGACTATTTAGGGCCCAGCAGCACTGCCCGAGTGTTAAAGCAGGGTCCCCAGGAGTCAGGATGAGTGGGTGTCTTCATCCTCTGGTGCGAGCCCTGGGACCAGGACCTGGCGTGTGTTGCCCAGAGCTCTCCCACGGAGCCACGTGCCTGACCCGAGGTGGGGACACTTGGATGAAGCATCTGGGCAGCTCCGTGTTTGGAAGCTGCTGCCCACTGGGAGGCCTACAGGCCAGCCTGGCCTCCCTCCCTGGGCCACCTTGTACACATGTCCTGATCCTGGAGCCGGGTGGCCTGGAGAGCCTCCTATGAGCATTTGTGTGTGTGTGTGTGTGGGGGGGGGCACTGCCCTGCCCCTCTGTTGTGACACGTCAGGGGTCTTGTGTGTGAGGGAGCCTCATTTCACACCTGATGCAAAGCTGAAAGGCTGAGAAGCTGATCTCCCAGCCCCCCTTCCCCATTGATGCCTGAAAGTCATAGCTTCATACTGGAAATTAAATTCCCTGCTTTTGGGATTCATGTATCCTGTTTGAAACTTTCTTATTGAGTAAATTAAGTGAACAGGCTTCAAAGGCTTTTGGTGTTGGGCTTTCCTCTCAGGCAGTGGGAACAAGCCCTTTACATTTTACCTCAGGATTTACTGTCAATTTTACCTTGTGTTAAGTAATGTGTTTTGACTATTTTAATACAAACACCCTTTGTATAGTTTCTGGTACTGTTTTTTTCTTTGTTTGTTTTTTAATTTTTGTTTTGAGACAGGGTCTCACTATATAGGTCAGGCTAGCCTTGAACTGGCTATATAGCCCAGGCTGGACTCAAACTCATAGTGATCCTCCTGCCTCAGCCTTCCAAGTGCTGGGATCACCACTGTGCACCACCACTCCCTGCCCTGGTACTGTTGAATCTCCAAAAGATACATTGGCTTTACCCACGGTCCCTCTGGACCTTGAGAAGTTCCCTGGAGCTCCAGCTGTCCACTCCCAGCCTGGATGTGGCCTGTCTACCTTCTGCCCTCTGCACTGGCTGGGAATGGCCTTGGGCAGGCTGCTGGCTGTCCTGTCCGGATGGTGGAGGGAGGGAGGTAGGTCCTGAAGCTTTCTTCAGCCAGGGGCTGAGATGCACAGAGGAGGACGGCTCAGCCCGAGTACTGCCCTTGTGTCAGGGTTCTTGGTGGTGACTGTAGACCGCAGAGCTTCCCTAGTTGGCCTTGCCTCATTTCCTTGGAGTTGGGGGTTGACCGTGGGCCTCCTGTCATAGGCTCGTCTGTGGCACTGAGTTACATCCCTGTGCCGTTTATAAATTTTTATTTTGAGACCATTTCACTAAGTTGTTCAGACTGGCCTCCAACTTGGAATCCTCCTGCCTCAGCCTCATAGTAGCTGGGTGACACCTGTGCTGCCATGCCCAGTGAGGCCTCTCACTGTATGTGCTCAGGGTTTGGACAGGGGACTCGAGGTCTCAACTCAAGTAATGACAGAGCGGAGACTACCCAGAGTAGGTTTTTGCCCAGCATTTTTTTGCATTCCCAAGATTTGTCTCAGGGAAGCTATGTAGCTTTTAATTCTACCCTGAGATCATTGAGAATTTTGGGTTGAGGATTCCTAATCCAAAAACCCAAACTCTGAAATGCCCCCAAATCAAGTCCTTTGCATGAAGCATAAATGAATTTTATGTTTACACGCGGGCTCCAACTCCAACATACCTTATTATGTGCTGTAGATGCAAATAATTGAAATTCAAAAAACTGAGAAATCCCAGACTCTGGGTCTCATGCGTGCCAGGTGCTGGGAGCTGTGCTGATTGCTGGAGATAAGAGGCTAGGTGATCTGCTGTGTGGATCCCAGCCCTGCGGCAGGAGCGCTGTGCAGTGTGGATGACCCTGGGTACCTGGTGTTTCCCAGGGAACCCTGTCTGCTGCAGTGAGGCCCAAGAAGGGGGTCCTGACTGCTGGCCTCACCTGTCCAGGTAGGCGTGGTCCCCTTGCAGGACATGCAGTGGGCCTGTGGCACTCAGAAGTCTGCTGCCAGTTTACACTGAGTTAGAGCCCAGTGTAGGATACTTCAGCTTTTAGATTCGGCTCTGGCTTTAAGTTTTGATCATACATAGAGGCCTTAAAATAAATGTGACATATTTTGGTCTTCAGCATCTGCTTTCCCTTCCTTCCAGTGAGGGCTGCAGGCCTCCTGTGTGGGGGTCATTTCTGAGTGGGGCTCTGTGGCGCCCCGTGTCCTAACCCAGCTCAGGGCTGGGGCCCCAGGGTCTGCCCCCAGGAAGATGGCTTGGAGCACCCTTGGGCCCTGTCTTTTGGAGTCTGTCGCCATCTTGCCCAGGAGCAGGCCCTGGCCTGACGGACTGTTTTCCTTCCCCTTCCTCTCTCTTCATTTACATTTCACCCTGTGGTCTACTACGCGTGAGAGTTTAGTCTGGATCTCTGTGCAGCTTTGTGACAGGAGTGTGTGTGTGGTGAAGCAGTCCCCGAGGCCTGGTCCCTCTGGAGACCCCATGGTTACAGCCAGGACCTGTTCAGCTCCACTTCATTAGAACTACAGTTCGCTGATGGGAAGCGAAGTGAAGGCAGAGAAAGCCTGACCCCGTCCGCAGGGAAGTGACGGTTTGGCCGTGTTGGGGATCTCATGTGGCTCTGGGGCTGGAACCACTGGAAAGGTTTTGAATGCAGGACCCAGCAGGGCAGTGACTACAGGGCAGACTGTGGCTAATCCTGTGGCATCTGTCCCTGCCCCAGGACTCTGAGCCAGAGCTGGGTTCCTGGGTGACGGGATGGAGTCATTTGCTAGCTTGGGACACATTGGTGTTCCTGTGCACCTCAGAGGGCTCTGGTGTTGGGGATGGATGGGGTCTCTTGGACGTTTGTGGCTCCACACTGAGATGTGCGCGGAAGACAAGAGCAGTTTCCTAGTGCAGGTGCAGCCCTGGTCTGAGCTGGGTCCTGTGCGCTGGCCAGGGTGAGTTACTCAGCCTTGCTCTCCTTCACTGTTCTTTTTTCTCTTTTCGTTTTTTTGAGGCAGGGTCTCACTGTGGAGACCAGACTGGCCCTGAACTCACAGCAGCCTCCTGCCTCAGCTTCCCCAGTGCCGGGTGACAGGTGTGGACCACCAGACTCTGTGACATGGTACCTGGAGTTGCAGAGGTGGACGGTGGTGGGCACGTGACATTCTGCATGTGTCTAAATCACCGAGTGGTGCAGTGAAATTGGTCAGAATGGTAATTTTTTGGGTTAGTATTTTACCACAAGAGAAAGTACCTGTGAGCCCCTCCCCCCAGTGCAGTCCAGAGAGGGAGGATGTGACTTGGTAGCCAGGTGGCAGTGGCTCTCTCCGGGGTGTAGCTTGGCCCTGCCAGGGTCTCAGGGGTGCAGCTAGGAGAACACCATTACTGTACTGTCATGAGTCTTTGTGAGCAGGGCATGGTGACACACTCCTGTGAAGCCCAGCACTTGGAGGCTGAGACAGGAGGATCACATGTTTGAGCCAGCTGGGCAACTTAGTGACTTACTGACTGCTGTCTCAGGATAAACATAAATATGTAAAGTGTAAAAACTAGAGAGGGGCGGAGGTGTGGTTCATCGTGAAGACCCTGTGTTCAGTCTGCAGTACTGGCCCCCCAAAAAACTGCCTGGGAACCAAAATCGTTGTGTGTTTGCACAAGAACAAACCTCTAGAAAACCCCCATTCTTAAAGTGGGTTTTGCCTATGATGAATCCTGACAAATTTCATTTCACATTTAGCCTTTATTGTCATCCGTGACTGAGCAGGAATGACACTCTCCGAGTCCTTTGGGGCTGTTCGGGTCCTGCCCGGAGGTCTTCCTGGCCCTGGCTAATGGGCCTGGGTGGCAGCTCCATCTGGGTGGCTGTCAGTGTGCCCCGTGTGTGGCAGTGCCTGGTGTGTGGGCTCCCTGTGTGCACCATATGCATGGGTCAGCCACGGCCCAGCGTGGTCCTCAGGTGCCTTGGTCAGCATGCAGCTGATGGTGTTCCAGTGTCCAGTGTATTGTGCAGACCAGCTGTCCAGCTCCAGGACGTCCGTCACTCTCACCTCAAGGTCACCAGTCCCTGGCTGCTGGCTGTTTCGTGGCTCTCCCTGTGTGCTGTGTATGATACATGAGGGGTGCCCATGTTGCACGTGTATCTGTGTTTTATTTTTGCATGTGTGCATGTGTGTGTGTGTGTTTGCCTGTGGCTGAGCCTGGAGCCTTGTACTGATCCGTGCCCCCCAGCCCTTTCTGTTTTTGGTTTTTTGGTACTGGGAATCAAATTCATGACCTCATGCTTGCCAGGCAGGCACTTGTGCCCCTGAGCTAAGTCCTTGGCTCTGTTCTTTATTTTGAGCCAGGGTCTCACTGAGTTGTCCAGGCTCTGGCCTTGAACTTGTGTCATCTCCCCCGCCCCCCAGCTCAGGCTCCACGATGGCTGCGCCACAGGTGTACACTCATGGCCAGCTCTTCTGTCCCTTCCTGTGGCTCAGCAGTGACCACTGGGTATGCAGACCACAGCTTGTTTCTCTGTCCATCTGCTCACGGGCCTTCTCTGGGCGCCTCTGAGGTACAGCGGCTGCCGGGGCTATATGTCAGTTTCTTTCAGGTCACCTGCATCTTCCCTGGAGCCTGCTCTCCCTCTCAGGATGGCCACGTGAGGGGCGTGGCATGGTGTCTCCTTGTGGTTCTGCTTGGACTTCCTTGATGACCAGTGATAGTGATGGTCTTCATGAGTATTTTGTCCACCTGTGTGTCTTCTAATTCTGTTTTTTTTTCCTTAAATGTCCATCTAAGTCTTTTGCCTGTGTTCAAATTGGGTTTTTTCTGTTGATTTGTAAGTGTTCTTGGTGTATTGTGGCTATTAAACCCTTGTTTGTGTGTTTTGTTCCTGTCACAGAGGGTCTTTCACATATCAACCTTCTTGTCCTTTGCATAAGAATTTTTACTTTTTTTTTTTTTTTCTGTACTGGGAGTTAAATCTGGGAATTTTGTACCTAAGCGCACACTTGATTTTTTTTTTTTTTTTTTTTTTGAGACAGGGTGTCCCTAAGTCACTTAATCTCCTGTACTGGGCTGGAACTTATAGTCCTCCTACCTCATCCTTATAGAGTGCTGGGATTACAGGTGTGTCACCATTCTTGGCTGAGGTTTACTTTTAGTGAAGTCAATTGATTGATTGATTGATTGATTGATTGATTGATTGATTGAGGCAGGGTCTCACTATGTAGTTCAGGCTGGCCTTGAACTCACTGTGTAACCCAAGCTGGCCTTGAACTCATGGTGATGCTCCTGCCTCGTCTCCTGAGTGCTGGGATAACAAGTATGCACCACTTTGCCTGGAGAATTTTTTTGTTTTCAATGTTGTGTTGGCCACTCAGCATCCCTCAGATGGGCATTTGGGAGGTTAGCTTGTCCACTTCTGCAGAAGAGGTCATTGGAAGTCGATGGGGCTTGCACCATGTCTGCAGGTCGCTTTGGGAGCTGACGTCATCACAGTGATGTCTTCCATTCCATGAACATGGGATGTCTTTCCATTTAGTTATATCTGCTTTGATTTCTTTTAGTGATAATTTGTACTCTCAACACACAGATGATTCACCTCCTTGGGTAGATGTATTTCTAGGTATTTGTTCCTGTGAGTTCTACTACAAGTTGTTTTTTTAATTTTCATTTTGGGTTGTGTATTGTTGGTATATAGAAGCACAGCTATGCTTGTGTTGGAAGTCTTATACCCTCCAACTGTACTGTTTTTTACCTGAGTGATTGTTTTGTGGGGTCCATGGGATGTTCTTTGTATGGAACCATGTCCCCTGCGAGTACAGGTCACTGTTTCCTTCCAGCCCCAGTGCCATTTATTTTTCTTCCCTTATTACATTGGCGAGGACGTTCAGCACATGATGTCACTATGACGAATGCCAGCAGCCAGGAGCATCCACCTGGGTTCTGATCCCAGGGGAAGCTTTTAGTCCTTCACAGGTATGAAGTTAGTTGAGAGTTTTTCCAAAATAAAAGCCTTTTGTCTTATTGAGATTCATTCAATTCCTAGGTTTTTTTTTTAAATGTCATAAAAGGTTGCTGAATTTTATCAGATCCATTCTGTGGTCTGAGGTGATGCTATGCTGTGCCTTTCCTTGTCCTGTTACCTGTCGTGTTGCAGTGATTGATTGTTGCCTGTTGAGTCACCCTCACATGGCTGGGAGAAATCTCACTGTCTCCATGTGTGGCCTCCTGATAGGTTGTTGTCGGGTCATTCGCCAGTGTTCCGACGAGGAATTTGGGGCTACATACTAACTACACATTAATGTGTAGTTTTCTTGAGCTATCTCTGGCTTTGATAGCAAGGTACCAGCCACATTTTAACCACCTTGTGTTTCTTCAGAGTTTTCTTACCTTCTCCCCAACTCAGCACCTACAGAAGATTTAGGGGGCCTCATGGTCAGGAGCTGTCCCTGCCAACTGACAGCCAGGGGGCTGGGCAACACCAGTGTCACCCTGGCGTCCACCATGGAGAGTCAGGGAGGGAGCGGTGCTGACCGCGGGGTGGGAGGAGATTTCCTGAGGGAGATCCACTGCCCGAGAAAGTGGCAGGTTGCTATGGGCTGTGGTTGCCAAGGACCATGCTGTCCTGAGCACCGAGGCTGAGGGACCCATCTTCGCCTGCAGGATTTCTCTGTCCAGGAGCCACCGACTGGGGTCACTGCTTGGGGTCCTCAGTGGGTCATGTAGTGTGGGTGGTCAGGATGGTGGCCTGCCTGTCCTGGAGGTCAACATGCTGCCCTGGGGCTTCTGCATGCGGCCTTGCTGCTGGGTGGCTCTTGAACTCCAGGGTGAGTGTTTGGGTCTCTGAAGCCCCAGCTAGGTTAGGGTGCCCTAGCTCCCTTCTTCCCATTTGGAGGCCAGAGAAGCCTGGAGCCTCCCAATCAGAATCGCAGGAGCTGCACCTCTGATTGGCGCCTGCCTGCTCCTTAAGCCAAGGTGGCAGATTCCACAACTCCCAGAGGGAGCCTCAGTGGTTGTCTGTTGGCTGCTTTCTTGGGGAAGATGTGTTCTGTGCTCTGAAGGAAGACTTCATGAATCGGGTTCTCAAATGTACTACCCGTCCATGGCTTGGAAACTGCTGTGCAAAAGATGTGGCCAGTTAACCTGATCAGCAGCTTCCATCACCTGTTTGTCAGGAGCTTTTCAAGTAACAACTTTCGTTCCAGACATTTTTTTCCTTCCCATTCATTTCAGAAAGTACTTGAGCTGGGTGAGCTGCTGCATTCTGTAATCCCACTTGGGAGGCTGAGGCAGGAGGGTCGGGAGTTGAAGGCTTACCTGGGCTGCATAATGAGTCTGTCAGAAGTCCTTTTTGTGTACTCGAAACCTTCAATTTCATTTTGAAGCGTGTTACAGACTTTACATTTATGCTTCTCTCTTCTTTAAAAAAAATTCATTGATAAAATATTAGTGATGTAATATATCCTAAATGTCCTTTCATTACCTAGGTCATTTTAGTTAGTCTCCTAGACATGTTAGAATAAAGTTGTGAAGGCCCGGGGGTTCAGCTCAGAGGCACAAGCTCCTGCTTGGCAGGCGTGAAGTCCTGAGTTCAATCTCCAGCACCAAAAAGTTGTAGCTGTTCATGTGTAGGGATGTGGGGTAAACTGAGCACAGTAGACATGTCTAATCGCAGCACTTTGGACGGCTGGTGCAGGAGGATCCTAAGTTCAAATCATGCTTGGACCACTCACTGAGACCCTGTCTCAAAATTTACAAAATAAAATAAAATTTAAAAAATAAAATAAAATTTAAAAAAGGAACAGGGATGCAGCTCAGTGTAATCCCCAGTACTAGAATGGAAAAGTGTGGGGTTTTGACAGGTGTGTTTGCCTTCGCTCCCTTTAAAACAGCTTTTGACGTTTGTCTTAGTTTGCATTTGTGACCATGGTGATCGCCGTCGTGCATGTCATTTCTGTGACCCCACATCCTCCACAGGTCTCCTGGACGGTCCCCGCGTCCCCTGGCCTTCCACGCAGAGGGAGCTGGAGCTTTTCCTGGTCTGCCAGACGGCAGACGTGAGTGGGCACAGACTTGCTGCCCTGGTTCTGCTGCCCCCCACAGCCCGGAGGCAGTGCCCTGTTCGCGGTCCGGATCTCTCAGTGCACCAGAGTCGCGTGTGGTTGGAGTCGTGGCACCCATTTGGAGTCCGTCCTTTAAGTCCAGCAGTTGCTGGCCTTGAGTGTCCTTGGGCGGCATCTTCCCCTGCGGCTTCCCTTTGACTTTCCCTGTCACCTTTTGGGCGGTGGCCGTGACTGGGTTGATGAGGGATGTGCAGGGAGCCCGGTGGTTCTCACCTCCTCCCACTCTCAGCCTATCATTTGTCTGAGCCCCGGGGTCTTACAAAGTGAGCTTCATCATGAGATGAGGTAAAGTTCCCCCTGCCTTTTCTTCATCCTGGGGTTGTTGAGTGGCTTCATCATTCGGCTGTTTAGGGTTGGAGTGATAACAGCCAGGGCTGTTGGTTGTTACGAAATAAAACGGTGAGCTCACCATAAATGAATCCACCACAGAAATGAAAACGATACTTAAAATTATAGAAGTCTATGCTTTTCCACCCTGAGGATAGAAGACAGGCTGCATTTTCCAAGTGTTTGCACTCAGCACAGCAGGGCCTTGCATGCTTGGCGGAGCTGCGGTGCTCAGGGTGTCCATGTGTTTGGGATGAGGGCACCGACCAGCCTCAGTTTAGTTCCTGAGTGCCAGTCATGTTCAAAGTGCCAGATGTGGCTGGGTGTGGTGGTGCATGCAGGTTATCCCGGCAGGCCGAGGCTGAGGGCCTGGGTCAGTCTTCAGTAACATGGGTGCACACACACATGCCAGCCCAGTGTGTGTACCATGCCTGTGTACACTGCTGACTGGGGACAGTGTGTCTGCAGGAGACCCAGCCTGCTCATTTCCACCGGGACTGTTGGCTTTTGAAGGTGGCAGTGGAACAGAAAAGTGAAAGGGGCCAAGACTTGGGTCAGAAGTGGACTTTAATTGCGCGAGGGGTCCACCTCCCTGGAGAAGCTGCGGGGTGGTCCCAGGGCTGCAGCAGACGGGAGCTGGAGCCCAGAGCTGGGCAACACTGTGAGGTGAGTGGCAGGTGGCACTGGGGTGCCGTGGAGATGTCCACGCAGCCCCTTTCAGCGTAGGTTTTCCGGTGCAGTGTCCGTCAGTGTCGCCGGTATGTGGAGCGCCCTGTTCACGGCTCGTACCCGTCATGTGATGCCAGTGTCCCAGTGTGTACCTTTCTCTGCAGCTTCTGCCAGGCAGCGCTGTTTCTCATTTTCTTGTCTTTGTGGCTGTCTGGGACTTGCTGCAGTGGGGTCTAGAGTCCCGCCAGTGCCCAAGCCCTGCTGGTCCCCAGCTTGCAGGGTTTCCAGACGATGCCATCAGTGTCCAGCCCCATCCTTCCCCGTGCACACAGACCTGAGGCCTGGCCCTCACTGTGAGGCCACTAACCCACACCCAGTTCCCCAGCCTGGAGCCTCTGAAAGGGCAGTGGTTTTCTCCCAGGTCACTGCCACTTCAGCTGAACGCAAGGTTCTTTGTCATCTCTGTCCCCGAGCAGGAGTTTTTGTATTGGGCTGCGCTGCTAACTAGCATGTGCACTCACTGGTGCCGCCCCGACTTCCCAGGGAGGGTTATGTAACCCTCAGTGCACACGCAGTGTTCCCCGCTCAGCTCTGAAGTGCACATGCCTTAGTTCTGCTTTAGGGACCATAGTGCTGCGGACCCGCTTTAGATAGCGGCCAGTGGTCCGTGCAGCCTCAAGAAGGCATGTTACTCTTCGCCCTGTGGCACTGTCTTCCCGGCACCACCGCCTTTGGTGTGCCAGGCTTTGTTCTCCAGGTGCTGGAGCATCTCTGACCGAAAGGAAGTGTCTGTGGCCCACTGTGTGCAGGCCACCAGGCCACATGTTGCTGGGAGCAACCATGTGCCTGACACGGTTGCTGCCAACAGCAGGCCTGAGACCAGTTCTGCAAAGAACACAGAAGAAACGTGGAAGGTTTTTGGGTTTTGTTTTTTAAAAAAAACAAAAGGCCACCACACCAGAAGGAAAAGGTGGCCAGTACTCTTAGCCTGGCCTCTGGGTGAGTTTTCTGGAAGATTCTGGGCCTTACCATGGCAGCTGGGCTTTTTACTGAGCCTCTCAGCATTGGTGTGATCTCCCAGGGAGGTCCCGGTGTGGCACTGTGTGTGGCCCCCGCCGGGGTACTGCAGGTCTTAGGCAGAGGACCTGGCCTGCTGGGTGCTGTGTAAGACCTGCCTTCGGGCCGGTAAGGCCCCTGGCTGGCTGTCATCAGGCCCAGCTTCGCGCCATGCTGAGGAGCGGGATGCGGGTGCCCTGTCACAGCACTCGCCTGGGCTGCTGCCGAGAACTCCGGAAACCGCGTCCTCTGGTCCAAGTGCACGTTCTGTGTTACAAACCCCTGAAACTGCCCTCCAGAGAGGAGAGTGAGCCCTGGTCCCTGCCTCCCTGCTCTCAGAGGAGCACCAGGACCAATCCAAACCTTTGGGGGCCCAAAAGAATCTGTCTTGAGCTCACTACATCTTTAATCTCTTCATTACATGTCTTTATTTTTCTTTTGTTTTGGCCCTTTGAGGAGCTTCTGCGCTCCACGCGTGTTTAGTGCCCTTTGGTTTGGATAATTTAGGTAATTGGCAACTGTTTTTTTTTTGTACCAGGGATCAGACTCATGACCTTGTGCTTACCAGGCAAGTGCTTAAATCACTGAGTTATATTCCTGACCACTTTTTTTTTTTTTTTTTTTTTTTTGAGACAAGGTCTCAAAAGTAGTCCTGGGTCTTTGTAATCCAGGCTGACCTTGAGCTCACTGTGCAGCCCAGGCTAGCTTGGAACTTGTGGCAGTCCTCCTGCCTCTGCCTCCCAAGTGTTGGGATCATTGGGCCTGTGCCAGCAGGTGACTCATTTGACCTCATTGTCATAAATTTTCATCTAGATGCTGCCTTTGACAGACCTAGCCGGGGGTGGGAGGCCAGGAGACCCTGTGGCTGTGCAGTCTGAGACAGGGCAGGGTGGGGGGACACCTCACCTTGGGTTGCACTGCTGTGGCGTCAGGCACTGAACAGGTCTCAGGTAGCCGCAGGTCTCAGGTGACTTTCTTGTAGAGCAAACAACAGGTAGAAGGGGGCCCTCAGGGCTGGCCCTGACCCCTCCCGGGGTTCAGGGTGCCTGAGCCCCCGGTGGAGAGTCGTTCGCTGAGCACGTGTTGCTGGGTGCAGTTGGGCCAAGTGGCTCCCGGCTCTGTGGCTGCTCCTGCTCGCTGGTGCATGGGACTTGTGACCCTACCCCCGCTCGGTGCAGGGTCCTTGGGGTCCCCTTGGGTGCCACGCCCTGCGCGGGCTCTCAGTTCAGACCTGCCCCAGAGGAAACGCAGCCGTGGCCTGATGTCAGGGTTCACTGCCTCGCTGGCGCAGTCCTCCTGTGGACCCACTTTCAGTTTTACCAGAGGGTACAGTTCAGGCTGGTGGTTTTTAAGGGGCTTTTAAAATCTCACTGCACTGATCTCTCTCCCCCCCACCTCCTGCCTGGGAGCTTCCCAGTAGGGTGTGAGTGGTGATGGGGGTGGGTGTCGTGGCAGTTTGTGGGAGGCCATGGTGCCAGGAACATCCTCCAGTCCCAGAACAGCACCCTGAGGAGTGACAGGGCCTCGGCATCTGGCAGCAGGGCTGGTGTTGAAAAGCATTGCCCTGGACTTATGCAGAACCCCATCTTGATTTCCCGTGCATGTGTAACACTTCGGATTTCATGTTTTTACGAAACGAAGTGCTTTCTACAGAAATCCAGTCTTTAGTCCTTAAGTGAGATCTGAAGGATTAACAGGTATTTTACTAACTACACCGAGGCTGTCCCCTGGTGTGTATTGACGTTCCCAGAGGGACTGGAGGGCCGGGATGCTGGAGGCAGGTGCTCAGATACCCATCAGCCTGGGCTGGACCCTTTCTGAGCATCTGCGATTTAGTTCAAAACTTGGGTTAGCAGCATGGGAATTTCTGAGTGCATACCATTAGAAAAATAAAATAATTTTCCAGCCGTGGTTCCTAAGTTCCCCAAACTGGTATCTTTCCCCCACATCTGTCCTTCAGCTTGGCCTTGGACCTACCTGCATGTGGTTTAATGACTGTGAGGGGGCCAGGGTGTGCGCTAGGCACCCCAAATGCCAGGCCGTGCGGAAACCATGCAGGCAGCGCCCCATGTCCCAAAGTCTGTGTTCCCGGGCCCTGCCCTAACAGGAAGTCCATCCAAGGGGCAGAGGGCCCAGTAGGGCAGCAGGTCCCAAGCTGGGCTCTGCACAGGCCCAGCTTATCAGGACTGCAGGGGAAGGAGGCAGTGGGGCCACCTGGGATTTGCACTTAGGGTTCACCAGCCGCCTGTGTCTGCTCCCCTCCAACTTCCTTGAACTCAGGCCCCGTGCTCCACAGCCTGCTCTCCCACCTTGGTTCCCAGCCTGAAGCTGCTGTCTCTCCACCTCACCCCTGTAATGCTGCATTGCTTACTGCCTGGCTGCCTGCCGCTTCCCCTCCACCCATGCAGCTGCCCTGTGCCCCGCAGGCCCCCCTCACCCCCAGGGGGTGGCGTCCCTCTTGTGGGCCCCAGGAGCCAGCAGGGCTGCCACTCACCTGTGCGCCCTGCAGGGGCGGAGCGGTGATTCACGGCCCTGCCCTCCTTCCCACAGGCTTGGGGTTTTGCATAGGGGATTTTTCTGCCGGTTATTTTTTCCTCACCTCTTGGTGTATGAAAAGAACCGAGGCCCAGTGAGGCGGGTGGGGCAGTGATCACAGGCCAGGGCACTCTCTGATCCCTGTAGCTGGCCAGAGTCCGCCCTGGCTCCAGGGGCAGACCGCTGCGTGCTGCTACTGTTCTGTTGGAAAGCTTTTGTGGGAGTGGTGGCGGGGAGGCCTGATCCCAGGGAAGGAAGTGGAGCCGTGAGCGCAGGGTTGGCATGGCTACTCCAGCATGCAGACCAGCGCTGAAGGAAGTCGAGGCAGAGTTCTGTGTGCCATGGGCCATGTCCACGGCACAAGGAAGTCTTGACGCGGCTCTGGAAAAAGGTGTGGGCGTGGTCAAGGTGCTCCTGCCTGAGTACTACTGCTGTGTGTCGGTTTTGGTTGGGCAGGACACGAAGGGCCCCTTGGCCTTGACCTGGCACAGGTTGATGCTGAAGTTTCTAAGTGGAGAATGAACAGGAAGGATGAGGCAGCTGAGTGTGGTGGCACACTCCTGTAGTCCCAGCACTTGGGAGGCTGAGGCAAGAGGGTTACCATGAGTTTGAGGCCAGCCTAGGATACAGTTCAAGGCCACCCTGAATTACTGCAAAGCGAGATGCTGTCTCAAAAACAAAGCAGAAAATAAATACATAAAAAAGCTAGGTGAGGGGTTGGCGGTTTAGCTCAGTGGCACAAGTGCCTGCCTGGCAAGTGTGAGTTCATGAGTTTGAACCCCAGTACCAACAGAAAAAAAAATTAGAGTCAGTTAAACATTGAGATAACATAAAAAAAGCTAGGTGAGTTAGGTGTGTGCGGGGCTTTGTGGTGGCCCTGAGAGAAGGCGACATCTGAGGTGTCCTTGGTCCTGGAGGTCTTGGGGGAGAGCTTGAACAGCACTGGCTCCTTCCCCTGGAGGGAAGACTTCATCCTTGTCCTGGCGACGGGTGGCCGTTTCTGTGCATATCTCGGCTGCTGCCTCTCTCTCAGTTTAAGGTTGGTCTGGCTCCCTTTCTAACCTTGTCTATTTCCTGAAAGTGAGTGCCCACTGAGTGAGGGTTGCTGTGAAGCTTCATAGTAGAATCTTAGGATAGAAACGCAAAGTCAGGAACATGTGAGCCGGAACAGAGCTTCAGAGGAAGCTTTGGTTAGCTTGCAAGTTCAGAAGTTGTGATCACACTAAAGCAGTTTACTGCATCCAGCTCTAGTCAGTGTGTGTTTAAGAGGCACCCAGAAACCTGCTTCTCCACCATCAGGGTCTTTTGCTGCTTGAGCTGGAAAATACTTAAATGGCAATTTAACGTTTAGCATAAACATTTTTAAGTGGCCGATTTGAAAGAGACATGAACAGAGCGTTGTTGTAGTAATGTTAGTATTGGTGTCGTCCAGGCACAAATTTGGGGATAGAAACAGGCTGCTCTTCCTTCAAGGATGCATCCTCTGCCGGGCAGGCAAGACTGTTGAGGGGGTGACCAGTGGACACGTGAACTGTGAGGTAGGAGGAGGAGAGAACAGGGATGGTGACAGTCGCAGAGGTGAGCGTGGATGGGCTTTGGAGCCCCAGTGGGAGCTACAGTGTCCGTAACGGTCTAGGAATGATGCTTACACTGTAATTTTATTTTCTTTCTTTCTTTCTTTCTTTCTTTCTTTCTTTCTTTCTTTCTTTTTTTTGTTTGTCTTTGAGACAAGGTCTCACTATGCAGTTCAGGCTGGCTGTGAGCTCATGTGTAGCCCAAGCTGGTCTTGAACTTGCAGCAATCCTCCTGCCTCAGCCTCCCAAGTGCTGGGATTACAGGTGTGTGCCACCACACCTGGTTTAGGTTTTTGAAGGGTTGTGAAAATAAGCAAAGGAGAAAGAATCCGTGACACATGCCTGGCTTGGGCTTGTGAGGCTGCAGTCTGCTCTCTGAGCCCCTCCAGAAGGAAATTTGCTGGCTCTTGGCCAAAAGGATCAGGAAATGCTTTACAGAGACGATGACAAAAGCAAGCAAAAAACATCTGGAAGTCAAATATTCGAGGGACAGTTGTGCAAAATAAAGAACAGGTGGCTCTTTGGGGTGGCGTGGAGGAGGACGGGGTCCAGCCACCATCCTGCCAGGCTGCGCATTTGGACTCAGACCCGAGGTGGGAGGCCACAGGCTCTTTGGAGAGGGCTGCTGTAAACACAAGTGTATGGTCAGGACCGCAGGTGGGAAGCACTGCTTTATCCGGAGACACGGCTTCTGACCTGCAGGGCCTGCAGGGATTCTGCTGCCCTCCAGACCCTGGTCTGCTTGCTGGTTGAGACTCCTGGGTTCAGGCTGGGGTGAGCTCCCATCTCACAGTCTCTGAGAGCACAGAGAAGAGCCGCTCTCCAGACGGCTGAGAGCACCAGGTAAGCCTTTCTGTCTAGGGAAACTTGGCTGGGGCTGGATCCAGATCTGCCCCAGGCCACAGTCCAACCTTTTGGAGCTGGCCGAGGAAAAGGCTCCCTGACACCCAGGTGTGGTCATCCCTAGGGTGGAACCTTCATGTCACTTCTCTGGAGAAAGCTGGGGAGACAGACCCTGACTCTGAGCATGTCTGCCCTGCGACAGCACAGGAAAGTACAAATGAAGAGCATGGCCTGGTGTGGTTGCACACACCTAGAGTCCCAGCACTGGGAGGCTGAGTCAGGAGGATCCCAAGTCTAAGCCTAGCCTGGACAACTTAGTGAGACCCTGTCTCAAAAAATAAAAGGGGCTATGAATGTTGTTCAGGGAGAGGGCCTTGTGTTCAATCCCCAGTACTGGAAAAAACCAGCAAAAAGTTTTTCCCACCCTGCCAATACTGTGGTATGGGCTGAATCTTTTTAGTGTGTTCTTGGACTGTGTGAGAACTGGGTCGTACACGTTGCATGCACTGTATCTGACAGCACAGTGCAGTGTGGCCTGGGTGAGGGGCACAGGGTCACTGCCCATGGCCTCTGCTGTGGCTCCCTGTCCAGCCAGCCGTGCCGTCTGGCCTGCTCCGACCTCTGCGGCCTTCCTGGCTGGAGCCTCACCTGCCTGATGTCCTGCAGAGGTTGAGGTCTTTCCGAGGAGGAAAGGCTCCCTGAGCCATCGAGTGCTGCCCATGAGCCAGGGTGGGCTACAGAGGCTACTGGCCAGCCCTGGGTCCCCAGCAAGGCCATATCTCCCGGGGTCCTCCCCAGGACATCCCGAATTGCTGCAGCCTGTGATGTAGCAGCAGCAGCCTTTAGTGGGACCAAGTATTCATAGCCTCTGGTGGGCGGGGAGACTTGGGAGGAGCCTCCCTGTGCAACCCACGAGGCTCGCCTGCCTCCTAGCCCCCATGGGGGCTCATTTGTGCAATGGGGCTGTGAGAGTCTCAGCGCCTTCTGCGCTGGAGGGAAGCCAGGGAGTTCATATTCTCCGTGTCCAGAAGACACAGGTGCCACCCTCACCTCTGCAGTGTCGCTGGTGTGAAGTGTGTCATCCCCTTCCTGGGGACCAGTCTTCGGCTTTTTCTGGTACTGGTGGTTGAACTCATGACCTCATGCTTGCCGGGCGGGCACTGTGCCATGGAGGTACATTCCTGGCCCTTCCTAGGCATTTTTATGACATCAGGAACATACTTGAGTAGCTCTTAGTTTTGAAAACTCCTTTTGGGCTGGGATATAGGTCAGTGGCACTGTGCCTGCCTGGCAGGCGTGAGGTCATAAGTTCGGTTCCCAGTACACGAACAAACAACTACTTTTAAATTAAAAAAAGTGGTTCCCTTTCAGTCACAGGAAAATGTTTTTAATAGGCAAATTAAAAAGTGATCAGACTGGGGCTGTAGACCCTGTCCACACAGTCGCCCCTCTCTGGGAAGGATGGGTACCAGCGGGGTCCTCTCTCCCACCCTGAGCCAGGCCCAGTGACTCCCTGTTGCTGTGTGAGCGCCAAGGAAGGGGTCACCTTGCTATTTTATGTAGGGAATGAAGACCAGAAGAAGTCTGTGTGTTCCTTTCAGACAAAGCTGCTCCCAGTTATTTTCTTCCTCTGTTGGGGGAATGTTCAGGTGCAGAACTCATGGCTCACTGGACTAACTGCTGAACTGACCTTGCAGCTTCTGCATATTTCCCTTTTCCCTTTTTGCAGGTTCAGGGCCCTCAGGCTGCCCCAGCCCTTTTATATTTTGTGTCTTGAGACAATGTCTTGCTACGCTGGCCATGCTAGACTCAAACTTGGATCCTCCTACCTCAGCCCCCCAAAGTGCTGGGATTACAGGCACACACCGCCACACCTGGGTCTGCTTATGAAGATGGAATATTCTATGTGATTATATTACTTTTTGTAATACTGGAAATTAATAATTTGCTTTTTAAAACAGAAAGCCTTGAGGTATAATTAACATATAAAATTCACCATTTCAGCCAGGCATGGTGGTGCACACCTGTAATTCCAGCACCAAGGAGGCTGAGGCAGGAGGATCACTGCAAGTTCAAGGTTAAGCTGGGCTACACAGTGAGTTCTCACAAAGTGAGACCCTGTCTGCCTCAAAAAATATTCCCCATTTCATAGTGTGCAATTTACTGGCTTTTGGTATGATCTAGATTTTTGCAACAAACCACTAATTTCAGAATATTTTCATTATCCCCAAAAAAACCCATTAGTCACTGGTCATATGTCCTACTCTCCCTTCCGTAGGCCTCGGCAAGCATTAACCTGATCTGTGCCTGCTGGGTAACGATGTCTGGAGATGTCATACACGTGGAGCGCTACAGCGTGTGGCCTGTATGACTGATTTCCTTCACATCAAGTTCCAGGGTGCAGCCTTGTAGCATATATCATGGCTTCATTCCTTTTTATAGGCAAATAATATTCCGCTGTGTGGGTGGTACTGAATTCTGTTTATCAGTTGGTGGCATTGAAATGTCCCTCTTTGGGGGCACTAGGACCAATGCTGTTACGAGCAGTCCTGTGTCAGTTTTTGTGTGAGTGGAACATTGTGTTCTGTTGCTTGTGTAGCTGGGACACATGGGACACATGACAACTCTGTTGGACATTTTGAGGGACCTGATTGCTTTTTTTTTTGTACTGGAAATTGAACTCAGGACCTCACACTTACCAGGTAGGCGCTTTATGCTGCTGAGCTAAATCCCCAGCCCCGATTGCTTTTCACAGTGGTTTATCCATTTTTCATTGGCATCAGCACTGGAGAAGAGTTCCTTTGTCTGCTTCTTCACCTGGTCATCCAGTGGATCCCACTGTGAGTTAGATTCTCCTGGTGACTTTTGACATTGACCGTCTCATGTGTTTGACTGCTAGACCTATTTTCATGAGAAAAAGGTTCAAACCCTTTGCCCACTAAAATTGGATTATTCAGGGCCGGGGGTTTAGCTCAGTGGCGTAAGTGCCTGCTTAGTAAACTCGAGGTTGTAAGTTTGATCCCCAGTACAAAAAAAGAAAAAGAAAAAGAAAAGAAAATTGGATTATTTGTCTTTTCATTACTGAGATGAGTTCCTTACATTTGCTTGATATAGTTTCTTCCTCAGATACAGGGTTTGTCAGTGCTTTCTCTGACTCCATGAGTCATCATGGGACTTTGGGGACCACAGGAAAGAGTTTTTGGCCTTGATGGAGTCCAGTGTATTATTTGGTCTTTTTGTTTTAGGGGTTTGGTTCTGTTTTTGCATGTGGATATTCAGTTGTCCATTTGTTGGAAAGATTATTATTTCTCCATTGAATGGTATTGGTATCCTAATCAAAAATTAATTTGGCACAAGAAACAAATCAACTATAAAAGCCAGGCTTATTTCCAGATTCTAGCCCTGCCAACATGTGTGTATCTTTGTCAGTGTTGTTTTGATTAACGGTTGTTAAGTTTAAAATGGGAAATTACAAGTCCAAATTTTCACTTTTGTTTTGCCTCTTCTGAGGACTTTGCATTTTCATGTATAGTTATGATCATTTTATCAGTTTCTACAAAATATAATTTGCTTTTTTCACTTCTCCCATGAACACTTTTCTCCTTAGTGGGTCACTGCCTGGACAGAGCCAGGTGCTGGCTGTGGTGGCTCACATTGTGGTCAGTGTAAACTGTGCACCAGGATTTGAAGACTTAGTGTAGAAAAGAGCATTCTAAATCTTATTAATAATTGTTCATAGCAATTACACATTGGTAAGATTTTATATTGTGTTAAATAATACTGTTTCCTGTTTCTGCGTGGCTTTGATTTTGGTACGGCTACTAAAATTTTCAGTACCGAGTGACTCTCACATCTCTGCTGCATAGGGTGACTTCCTAAGAATGCGGGTGATTGTGCAGTGAGTGTCGTGTCAGCATCTTGATTCCCTTCTCAGGCACTGGCCATGGAGGCCGCTTCCTGCCCTCTCTGGGCCACACAGAGCTGGGAGGAGACACTCCGGAGCTCGGCCGGCCTCTGTGGACCCATGAGCTTGCTTTGCTGTGCAGAGCCTGTGGACTCCTGTGGACTTACTGAATGGATGAGTGAATGTCTCATTTTAACAACAGAAGAAGGTTGTAAAGTCAAGTCTGTGAACAGAATGAAAGTTGACTTAGCTCCGTGATTAGCTGAGCTCTGGCCCAACATGTGGGAACTGGCTGTCCGGCAGCTGGACCAGCTGAGAGGTCAGGGGCCAGCAGAGGGAGGGGGACTTGGCTTCACAGTGAGGACCAGAGCCAAGCCTGTGCCCGTGCCTGTGCCAGTGGAGGTCTTTCTAGCAGGTGGCACTGAGTGGGGACTCGAAGGGTCATGGGAGGGGGGCTCCTGAGGATGGAAACAGAGTGTCTGGGCCGAAATACAGTCTGGAGGCCAGGAGGAAACCACCGAGCAGGGAGTGGGGGAAGGGCCAGGGTGGCACTGTTACCCTTGGTGATACATGGGTGGCGGTATGCGAGTGGGGCAGCCGCTGTGCACTGATGTTTGTGCCATTGCCTGAGCTGGGACGCAGAGACGGGACACTCGCTCATGTGGCCCTGTGGCCAGAGCCGCCCCTGGGGAGTGCCGAGTGGTAGGGAAATGCCAGTCTGGGGTCCCCAACAGTGGGGTGGTGGCGAGGAAGGCAGGAGATGCTGGACATCAAGTGGGCTTGTGTTGGTCTTAGACGGGCGTGGAGGTGTGGCAGGTGGCAGGGAACCTGGAGGAGGTGCCTGTGTGTGCCGGCCATCTGGGTGCTGCCTGGGCACAGGAGGGCGGAGGCCAAGGCTCCAAGGAGGAGGTGGTGGCGGGGTAGACAGTGAGCCTCTGGCCTGCACTGCAGTGGCCCTGAACCCCAGGAGAGCCAACTGCTGCTTCCCAAGGCTTCACATACCAGTGAGGAGGCGGGGCCAAGAGTGTGTTCCGGAGCTAAAAGTAAACTGAGTCCGAGTTAGGATGAACTAGAGGACTGCAGGGGAACTGAGCTCCTCCTGTACCCCTGAGATACTGTGTGTAAATGTTTGAGAAGCCGCTTCATCGTGTAGTCTGCTATTACGTGGCTGCCTTTCACCCATGTGAGCGTTTAATCTTACAGGGTGTGTGATCTACTTACGCGTGTCATCTCCCCTGATCCAGCCTCAGAGCTGCTCCAAGAGTCCCTGTCCTTGTGCAGTAGCTGCCAGGCAGCCCCTTCCTTCCAGGGTGGGTGGGGGGCTGCAGTGCCGCCTGCCTCGGGCCCAGTCCATCCATGTCCAGTCAGGGCTGCAGGGTTACCAGGGAACAGTCAGGGTGACTCAGTGGTCTGTGCTGGCTCCTGTGTGGCACTCGGTCCACTTTTTCTTTCTGTGTAGCTTCCGTGCGGGTAGAGGGAGGAGTTGTGAGCAGGGCAATGGGTGGGAGGTCAGAGTGCTGCCCCTTGGCGAGCGTGCATAAGGCTGAGGCTGGGGCGCGTTCATAGTTCCCACGCACAGCCAGTCAGTTGGTGGGGGGGCTTTCCTCCTGTCCCTACCGAACTGGATCCTGACCGAAATGCTACACTCTGCAACCCGCAGGTCCCTTAGCCACAGGGAACCCCTGCCTCTGTGAGTTGGACTTCAGAGAGCCCATGTGTGACTTCATGTCATCATCTTTCTGCACTTGGCACATTTCACATAGCATGGTATTGATCAGATATGCCCATGATCATGGTTAGCGATAGGAACGCATCCCTGAGGTTGCGGAAAGAGTAGACCTCAGTGTTTCCTTCATACGCAAGGAAAGGTAAGGCGATTCCTATGTTAAATAACTTAGTCTTTTCGTGTATCCATGTACCAAAACAACACAGCCCTAAATGTATAGTTACTCTTTGTCAATTAAGAGAATAGTTTTAGCCTACAACCCTAGCACTCTGGGAAGCTGAACCAGGAAAACCACAAGTTCAGTCCCAGCCCAGACAACTAAGTGACTTAAGACCGAGGTTTTGAGTTCAAACCCCAGTACAAAAAAACCCCCAAAAAACAAAAAACCTCACAAAAAACAAAAGATCCTGTCTTGATATAAAAAGCACTGGGATGGATGTAGCTCAGTGTGAAGGCCCTGGGTTTAGTACCCAGCACAAGAAAAAAATTTTTAAAATCCTGTCTTCTGATGTGGTTCCGCCCTTTTGGAAAATGTTTAATTGTCAGGTTGCAGGAAAGTCTGCTCCTTTTAAGTTAGGAGTGAAGTGGTGATGTTCAGGTGTGTCTAAGTGTGTGTACTGTAAACTTCTGAAAAGATGTAAGGTGAACTAGTCTGTTTCCAAAGCAGTAGTTATTTATCACTCCTAAAGTCCTCTGTGGTCTTTAAAAATTACACAGAACATGTTAACTCTCACCTGACAATGTGTATTCAAGATTCTTTTAATTTAGAATTCTTTTTGCTCGGGCTGGGTATTTAGCTCAGCGGCACAAGCTTGACATGCCTGCACAGACGCACTTCAGTCTCCCGGGCTGGCAGAGTCTGTAGCTTCCTGCAGGACCACTGAGCCTGATCTCTCTCAGCCTGCACTGAGGAGCTGCGAGCAGGCTTCCTGCTGCACAGCCTTCTGCAGGACGTGCCCTAGGCCTCACTACCCCCGAGCCACACTGCAGGATGGGGGCTTTGTGGTTAATCTTTGCAGATAGTTTATTTAACAAGGTTAAAAAGAGACTTCTTGTGTTATACAATTATCCCTTTTTGGGGATCAACTTGTAAAACCCACCTGGTTGGTGACTTTGTGTTTGCTGCAGATACCTGACGTTAGTGGAATTAGCACCGTTTGATTTCTCCAGGGGGTGCACGTTGATGGATTATGGAACTGAGAATGTTTGCATCTGCTTTGTGTATAAACAGGGTCGGTTTCCAAATGGGACCTTTAGGAGACCAAGGTGTTTTTTAAGGTCCAATAGGAGATTTATGTCTGAATTGGTTAACTGTCTTCTTTTACTGGGAAACACTGAGGGAAATGTGGGTACTTTCTTTTCTTTTTGACTTGTTTTGTTTTTGAAGTACTGAGGAGTGAATCCAAAGACATTCCTCCACTGAGCTCCATCCTTAATCCCTTTTATTTTTGTTTTGAGACAGAGTCTCCCTGAATCATCTAGGTTGGCTTCAAACTCATGATCCTTCTCCTCAGCCTCTCAGGTGGCTGGAACTATGGGCATTTGCCACTGTGCCTGGCAGCATGTGGGAAATGTAAACGGATGTACCACTGTAAGGTTCTCCACAGTTTTCTCTATTCGTGCGGCGAAACACCGTGAAAATGCCCCGTGAACACTTCGTATGATACCATAATTTTGGAAAAACTTTTCCCATACTCTGGTTCACAACATGAAGCTGTCCCTCTGAGTTCTGACCTTCGTTAATTATACGGGTAGCAAATGATGAGTGTCAGACTCAGTTTTTAATGGCCTCTGTGGTCAACGTGCAGAGTTTCTTTATTTTGTGTTTAAGTTGTGGATTTATCAGTCTGAGTAATTAGAAGTTTAGTGACAATAAAAATTAGCTCCACCAGACCGAAAATGTGTGTGTGTCTAGAACAGTTTCCTTTCTTGATTTTGGTTCGGTAGCAGAGGCATCTGCTTGTCTGTAATTTCTGGTAACTCACTGAGAACACCTGAACTTGTGGGTCCCGGAAGTTTCCCGGTGTGTGAAGCACTGCGCTTGCGGCTGACTCACCCAGGACTGTGAGTCGTGGTGATGCTCATGATCGTGCCTGTGAGTGGGTCGCCACCACGCTGTGCGAGGGTGGGGCTCTCTGGGAGGCCAGGGTGGGGCTGCTGTCAGGTTTGGGGTGTGGCTCCTGTTACCTGTTAGTGGTTAGGGTTACGGATTGGCTCGGAATGTGCTTAGGAGTGTTGTGTTGAGTTAATGATTTGTTGTTGTTTTTACCTCTAGACATTTAAAGTTTCTGAGTTAACAATTGGGGTGCTCTTATTTATTTTGTAGTACAGAAAAATCAAGCAAGTATTTTTGGGGGGATGGACATTGACAGGATCCATAATGATGCTCGTCCCCTACTTTTAAAGGGTAAATGTTTACTTATGTCTGTCACTTATATTTAGCACTGAAGTTAAAATAGACTTTTTTCTTAATTATGACACTCTGCTGGGCATGGTGGAGCACACTTGCAATCCCAGCGCTTTAGGAGGCTGAGGCAGGAGGATTGCAAGTTCGAGGCCAGCCTAAGTGGCTTAGACCTTGCCTCAGAATTAACAATGAAAAAGGGCTCCCGATATGGCGAGTACAAAGAGCCTGAGTTCAGTTCTCAATAGAAACAACAACAACAAAAAGCTCTGTGATTTTTGGGAAGGGAAGTTACCAAATCATTCGTGAACTGTTCTGAGCAATGAGAAGCTTCTTTAAAGGTTTTGGAAGGTCCGTCTCACATTAATGCCTTTTTGGGCATAGGAAAAATTTCTCATGGTAGCATTTTCCTGTTGTTTGGTCTGTCTTTTGGTTGGTTGGCTGCGCCTGCATCTTGTTGATTGGGTTTGGCCCGACTGCATCTGCTCTCCAGCCAGGAGGAGCTGTACCAGAGCGCTGTGCTTGTTGCCATTTGCCCAGAGCGCTCCTTGCGGTGGTTGTCAGCGTGTCCATGGTGCCGTGCCAGCTCCGTGCCTTCTGGACGTCTGCAGCCTTGGTCTCCCGTCCTGTCTGTCCCACGGCATGTTTGCTCCTCCTGTGAGGTGGACGCTGTGGTCGGTGGCTCAAGCCTGGGTTGGCGGTGAGCAGGTGCCAGGCCCCCGTGCCAGCAGTCGTCCCATCCCTGTCATCTGCCAGGGGACACCCGCAGGAAGGGGCCCCAGCTCTCCACGCTGCTGTTACCTGCTGTCCGGCTTCCCGTTTGTAACTGCAGCTTCTTTGACCTTTCTGGGGACCCAGTGATTTCCTGTTTTTCATTTGAAGCCCCTGGGGACCCTGTGTGGCCCAGAGAAGCAGCCAGAATTTCCCTCTTTCCAGCGACTGAGTGGCATCCGAGGGTTGTGAAGTGTTCTTACCAGAGCAGACTCCCGTGGGGTTGGGGAAGAGTTCGAGACTCCAAGGCGACTGAATCTGGCCTTTTATTTTCTTCTTTTTACCCTCTGCCCCCCACTTCCTCTCAGGGACCGCCTTTGTTCTCCAGCGCCAGCAGCTCTGAGAGCGGGAGATCTGCCTGGGCTGGGCACTGCTGCCCTGCAGCATTGTGCGCTCATCTGGTGGCTGGGTTGCGGTTTGAAGTGCGAGGTACTTTAGCAGAGCGCTGGGGCTCCTGTGCGTCTTGCTCAATGTCCAAGTGAAGCCTGCAGGGACCGTTTCCATAATTTGTATCCAATCCATATAGAGTACATTAACGATGCTGGCTAATTTGCCTGAGTTAGGTTATTAACATCATTACTGCTATTTAATAAAGAGGCTCACTTTGCCTTGGTCATTCCAGGCAACTGAGCCCGTGGGGTCTCTGCTCGTGAATCAGAATGGGGCTGAGCTGGAGAAGCGCCTGGAGCCTCATGGCCGGAGTTGTCAGCAGTCGAGTCTCACTTCTAAGACAGCATGTGCAAGGGGAGCCTTCTCCGGTCTCCATCTGCTGGGCATCGGGTCAGCTCTGCCAGGTCTGCGGGCCAGGTGCCCAGGCCCTTTCTGCTCATCCTGTCTTTGCCCCAAGGCTTGCATGGCCTCCAAGGGGCAGCCCCAGCTGAGGGCAGCAGCAGATACTTCTTGGCTGGTGTCTTGCTGCCCCTCAGCTGTCCTGGCACCAAGCCATGCCCTTCCTGGCCCTGACTTCCAGGTGCTCATGCTGAAAAGAGATTTGGAGGGTCATGGGCTCCCCAGGTCTCCCCGAAGACCCCCGGCCCGCCCCCTGCACCTGCTGCTCCTCCATCCGAGCTCTCAGCAGCTGCGGGCATCCTCTCTGGGTACCTTTCGTGAGGCACAGGGCATGGATGGGAGGCCACGCGTGGCCAGCAGGATGAGGCTGCCAGAGAAGCAGCCTTGATCTGACTTGAAAGGCAGGGTTCTTGGGAAATTCTGTGGGGAGTACCCAGAGTGGCATCTGCGTTTGTCCAGTGGCATCTGATAAAAGTTCCTGGGAGGCTTTTAACCTGCTCTAGTGAGTCTATAAATCACAGCTGGGAAAAAGGGAAATTTCCTCGAGCTGGCTCTGTTCCTCCTCCGCACACTACCGCGTGTCACTGGCTTTCCCCACCAGGCAGGAGTCTGTGCCGAGCTTCGTCCGGCTGCCTGAGCTACAGCCATGCGGCCAATGCCAAGAGGCGTTACCAGACCCATCTGTCGCTGTGGCACTGTGGAGTGCGACTCTCAGGCTGTGATGAGACTGCCGTGCCCACTGGTGTGTGATGCACGCTCACCTGGACACAGAGGCAGGGCAGGGAGGCTGTGGTTCCCAACCTGTCTATATCCATGAGTGGTGCAGTCTTTTCCTGCGGGCATCAGTGACCCCCGGGGCAGCACAGCAATGCAGTGGTGAGCACTGGTGTGCAGAGATAGGCGGCCCAGTGTTGGCCTTGGGATGTCGTGAGGGTCTTCTGGGAACACAGTTGCAGACACAGAACTGTTGCTTCAGCATTATGCGCTGGCCACTGGAGGTGGCAGCAGAGAGGAAAGGTCACAGGAGGGGAGACCATGATGGTTCCCGGAGGGGAGCCAGAGGGGTGGCGTGGGCAGCTGAGGAGGCCACCTGCATGCTGGGTCCCCCGTCATGGGACTGTGCCTGCTGCTGCTGCTGCTTCTGGTCCCTTCACCCGAGCCCACTCAGTACTGGGCCAGCTCTCAGGGGAGGGTGGGATAAAACACAGCCAGACAGAGGCTGCATGGTCAGCTGCCCCCACAGGGCCCGGTCTCAGAGGCAGCTGCACCTGTTGAGGGAGGGTGTAGTGGGTCCCAGCTGCTGCACACACAGTTGCCTGTTCAGGGCACTGCAGGGTGAGCCAGGCCCACACCACAGACAGAGCATATGTGTGTGCCAAGGACCCTTTGTGCCCACCAGGGATGGTACAGGTTCTCGAGGACCCCTCCTCTCATGCTGCCCTGGTCTGTCATCGCCCATCAGCTGTCTCTTCCTCGAAAAGCCCTGTCTCGAGCCCCGCCATGGTCCTCGTCTTTCTGCCCAGACGCCTTGTTCTTCACCTCTGCTCCTGGGGGCCTGTGCCCACCACGACTTGACCTGTCCCTTAAGTGTTTACCTTTTTACGTAGGGCATGTGGTCCATTCATTCCCATACGGTGAATGAATGAACCAAATCTCCTTTGGTGACTGGCTCATGTGGCCAGGGGTCTAGGCAGCATCATGGCCCTTCTGTTCCAGGAAGATAGCCCGTGAGTGCCCGAGTGGTCGCCCCCTCCTGGGAGCTGGAAGTGCTTGCAGCTTATGCGTTTCTGTCATGGGAGCCGTGGTTTCATCCCAGGACGCAGCCGTGGGGCTTGGATTCTGGCAGGGAGAGTGAGGGCTGAGGATGGGATGTCCCACCGTGATGCATGTTCCGTTCATCTCAGTTCCTGGCTGGCAAGGTAGCCTCACAGCTGCCGGGGAAAACCACAGCCAGACACCTCTAGGAAACAGGTTGGAGATCCAGAAATACCCGAAGGAGTCCCTAGCAGTTTTTAAGAGCCTTGAAAGCCCTCTGTGATTCGGAAGGCAGCTTCCCGGGCAGGGATCCCTCCCCAGTGCTCCTCTCCTGAGGTTGGTAGCTTTGAGAAATACGCAGTGCAGCGGCTACCAGAGGCTCTGTGAGCATGGAGCCCACCGCCAGCACAGCTGCTCGCTCCCCTTGCGTTGCTGCCTGCCACCTGCTGTGGGCAGGAGGGCACCCTGGAGGTGCCATTGCCCCGGCCCTGTGGGTGGCCCTGTGATACAGCGAATAGGGTGCAGGGCTCTGTGGATGCCATGGCCAGTGCAGCACGTCCTGCAGTGGCAGCAGCAGCTCCCCTGCCCTGGTGCAGCGAGCTCCCTGGGGTGTGAAGCCTGGGATGCCGCGGTGGCTCATGCTTGGCGGCTTGGTTTTCATCTCTGTGTTCAGATGGCAGATTGCATGGAGGTAAGGGGCTTCCAGACTGCTGCCTGCATTTCAGATGCCTGTGAGTATCCTGAGTCTGAGCAAAGAATTACATTTGAGCATGTCTTTCTTGAGCTGAAGAAATGCGACTCTGTTTCTTCTTGAGGATAATTGTGACATCTGAAGAATCATCCTGTTTAGATGAGTAGATGCCATCTAAATGAAGGACTAAAGATAGTTTTGGTAGAATGTGGTTGCTGTATTTTCCTTTACTTTTCTCAGATTTCGGAGGTGCAGGTGGGTGTTTTAATGTACTTGCTCCGTTTAACCAGTGACGGTTTGGTTGTGGTGGTGTGAAGCTCTCTGCCTGGCAGGCAAAGCAGCAGGCAAAGCCGTCTGGTTCTTGTGGCCTCCTTGTGCCTTAGGTGAGCATTTCCAGCATGGGCACTCTGTGCCTGAGGGCCAGCTGAGTGCCATCTCCAGCTGGTACTCTTCATTTGTCCCAGAGGGGGCCTGAGAGCTGAACTCCCTTATTTTGCTATGAATTGGTGGCCCCAAACTGCATTAAATACCTCATGGGTGGTAATTTTACATGTTCCCTTACCAAGAAATAGAATGTCAGGGTTACCATGGCAACCACATGCATTCTGAGAAGCTTGTGAATGGGCTCTGAACCTTCTGGCATTTTTAGTGAGACTTCCCAGCTAAGAGCCTGCCATCATGATTAGCGTAAATAAACCCGGCTTCCCATGCAAAGCACGTCCTTCCTCTTGGTACCGCGGTAGACCGTTCAGCGCAGTTCTTCCTCTGGTGACATCTGCCTGACTCCTGGCGACTGGCTGTGGCTGGGAGATGTCTTTCAGCGTCATGTGTCAGGTGAGGCCACCTCAGACTGTGAGCATGGAGAGTGGGGGCCTCTGCATGACCCTTGTGTACCCATGTGGTCCAGCGGAGCATCCATCTATCCTAAAAGCTGCTCAAGGCTCCAGGAGTGCCTTTGGGAGGCTGTAGTAATTGGTTCTGGGTAGGGAAGGAGGCCCAGGTTGGAAAGACCCTTGTCTGAAGTGCCAGAGTCACAGACCCCATAAGCGAGGACCTGTGGTCTTGGTTATGGAAGGCTGGGTGGCTTTTTGTTGGAAGTCTGTTAGCATTGCTGTTTTGAATCCAGTCCCCCGTGCTTTTATTGTGCAGTGTGCAGTGGAAGGTTGAACCCAGAACCTGGCACACATTTGGCAGGTGCTCCACCCCTGAACTAAGCTCCAAGCCCCTTTTGTTTTTATGTGGGGTCAGGGTTTTGCTAAATTGCCCAGGCTGGCCTCGAACTTGGGATCCTTCTGTCTCGGCCTCCTGAGTAACTGGGGTTATAGGCTCATACTGCCGTACCCAGCTCTGTGTTGCAGTTGTGATAGCATTGGGTGGACTGAAGTCAGAGGCTTGGAGCCTCACAGACAGTGCTGGAGGCCAGGACAGTGTCTCCTGAGAGGAGGGCCAGGTGCCAGGACAGCATCCTCACACTGCTGTGGGATTTGTCCTCTTTACAGTGGACACCAGCGGCATGGGGCCAGACTTTGGGAAGGCAGGTAGGGCTTCGGGGCGCTCCTCAGTGGACACCTGGCCGTGATGCACCTGCAGCCCTCAGCTAAGAACCTTTGTCTAATTCTACCCCTTTATTTTACAGATGAGGAAACTGAGGCCCAAAGAAGTTATCCCATTTGGTTAAAGCCCCACAGCAGGCCAGAGCCAGATCTGGGGTCAGGAACCTGGCTCCTGGAGCCCTGCTCTCCTGAGGATCGCTTTTCTGCAGACGAGGTTTGCTTTCAGTTCATTGGTTCTTGACTTCCTTTTGTCACAGGAAGGCTTGTCCTAGCCAGGCACGGTGACACACACATAAAGCTGAGGCAGGGCGATTGCAAGTGCAAGCCCAGATTGGGCAAGTTAGAAACTCAGATCCTGTCTCAAAATACAAATGCAAAGGGCTGGGGGTGCAGCTCAGTGGTCCATGTCTGGGTTCAGTCCCCTGTGCTGGAAAAGAAAAAGAAAGAAGAGGCGCCTGTCCTGATGTGGACCTCTGCCTTGGAGCTTTCGGCTTAGGGTTTTTCAATCCAACCTTCCCCACCTTCTTTTGCTGCTCAGTATTGAGCTTTTCCTTGGGGTGCTGGAGGCATCCCTAGGGGGCATGGAGGGCACAGGCTGTGCATTGCAAGCCACAAGCATGGTGGCCCTGGCTCGGGTGCCGCTGCGGGCTGGGTTGCACAGGGAAGCCTGGTGCACCTGAGCTGCACTGTGTACCGTGCTGTGACCCTGCACCTGCACAGGCGGGATGCTTAGCCGCAGCCCTCCAGCTTACAGTTCTGGCTTTGATCACACGTCAGTACAAGGGGTTGAAGTGCACATCGATTTTCTAGCCAGATTCCAGGTAGGCCTGGCTTTTAATTTACTGGTGTTGGAGGAAGGTGAGATTTTATTGTGGAATTCACTTAGGGCAACAGATTGCTTTCCTGTGAGGCTGTGGTGATGGCTCCCTTGCTAGCTGCATGTTCTTCTTATGTGGGATTTGGATGCAGGGTGGGGGCGGTGTCTGTGCCAGGCTGTGACCCTGGGCTGTGGCCTGGCCCAGTGGTGCTGTGTGACCTGTGAGCTGGGTCCTTAGCCTGGCTTTGGTTTCTCTTTGGGAATCCGTGCTCTGGGGAAAGCCAATACCACGTTCAAGTGTGAGTGAATGAGAGGCCTTATGGGCCGTGGCCTGGACCCTGCGGAGTGGACCTGTTCTCCCCAGAGCACTGTGTCCAGAGCCCTGGCTTGGAATCGGGGGTGTAGCAAGTGCACTTGGGGTGATTTGTTGTGTAGCCAGCTCCGAGAGGCAGGGTTTTCATTCCCTGGGATTTGCTAGAGGTAGGAGGAGTAAGCCAGCACTTTCTTGGTCCTCACTTTTGAAGTTTATGTTTTAGTAACTTTGAGATAATTTGAACATCCTGAAATCCACCCAACTGCAGGGTCAGTTTGGGGTTTCAGTCTACCCCCAGGTGTACAGTGTCACTACTGTTTGATTTTAGAGCATTTTAGGCTCCTGGCTTAACAGAAAAACAAATGAAAGGTTCAGCTTGGCATGAGCTGTGTGCCCGTGACCCTGTGGGTCCAGACCAGGCAGGTGGGAGCGCAGCCTTGGGAGAGCGCCTGCCCACTTCAGCCCACAGGCACCTGTGTGAGGCACCTTGGGGGCAGTGACATGCATGGGGCTGTGCCAGGCCTGGGTTGGGGCATGCACGCTGCTGGGGAGCCGGCGCCCTGTCCCTGTTGTCGAGAAACAGGCTCTGGAGTTAGGAGACTGTGAGATGCCGGAAGCGAGTCCAGTAGTGTGGTCTCATTAAAAATGCTCTTTAGAGGAATAGAAATTATATTAAAAAAGCAGGATGGTATTCTGAGTTGTCAAGAAAAAGATGGTATTTACTAAAACTGCAAATTAGCTGGGCCAGGTTGTGTTGCAAATGGACGGGAAGGGGCGACACTTTCCTTACTTGTCAGGGTCGTGCATGACAGTTGTGTGACAAAAGGCAGGTTAGCGGGGACCCACATGCTGGCTGACTGCATCCGAGGCTATGTGCCCAGGGACTGCGGAGCGGAAGCCAGGGAAGCCGCTTTCCTTGCTGAGGTACAGCGGGTATGTGGACCCTTCGGTCCAGGTTCCCGCAGCCTCCCTGTGCGGCCAGCCTTCCTTGGGGCCTTGTCACCCGTGTCAGACAGGGTCAGGGGTGTCCTGATTGGCATTGAGGAAGAGGGTTCTAGTTCCTGCTCGCCACTTTACAGGGGAAGGGGAGGCTGCTTCTCCCATGTTCCCCATGACCTTCAGCTCAGCCTTCACACAGGCACTGTACGCCCCAGTGTGAGACTTCAGGGTGTCATCTTTGGGGTGCCAGCATTTCTGAGTAACTGCCACGTGACATGGAGATTGTGCCCCCAAACTCAGCAGGCGAGTGGAGGTGTTTCCCAAGGAAGGGTCGGGCCAGCTCAGGTGTCCCTGAAGAGACTGCCCTTCGCCTTCCAGTTAGGACGCTATCCCCACCAGCGCCCCGTGTGGCTGGGCCTCACCTTGGCCCACACCTGCTGCCTGTCCTTGGGGTGACCTTTGACCCCAGCTGTGGGGCCCAGGGCCCAAAGCACAGTGGTCTCACGGCTTAGAACCTCACCACAGCCCCTGTGGTTTCCTTCCCACATCTGCCGGGGGTTCCAGCAGGTCTGACCCTGCCATCGACATCTGTCCTGATGTCCGTCCTGGCCGCCGTGGCCAGTGACAGCCTGCAGCTCCGGATCTTGTCAGACAGATCATTTCCTGCTTTCAGATTTGCTCATCTGGAATTCTGTCCATAGCGTTGACTTAGAGCAAGGCCTCCAGTGTAGGAGTTGTTTCAGAGCAGCTCCTGGGTCACCTTCTGGAGAGATAATTTTGAAATGTTTCTTAATGCCCGAAGTCAGTTGGCATGGAGGCTTAATGTGGTGCTTGGGAAAGAAGTGTAAGAAGTATGTTTCTAACAGGCACGTCGCCCGAGCTCTTTACAGCAGCCCCAGCACTGCGTGGAACACACGTGTGAGCACTGTGCAGCAGCATGGCCGCCTGCCTGGCTCCCTGGCTTACAGGGGGGTTTCTTTCTCATGTGAATTTGTCGTGAGGTGTTGAATTGGTATTCAGCACCACGCCACTTTGTAAACTTTTGATTTTCTTGTTGTCTTTATCTGTGTTTTAATGCAAAGATCTGAGGCTTAGGGAAAGCAGGTCGTTTCTGCTGCTGCTGGACTGCAGTGCAGCGTGTCCACCCTGCATGCTGCCCCTCCCTCTGGGGGTCCTAACATTCGAGCACTGCTCTGCCCTTCACCGTGCCCGCCTGAGGCGAAGCACTGGGGTGGTTTGTGAGCACCGTCCCTTCCCCGTGCAGTACTTGTTCGGATATTTTCAGACTGAACCACCAAATCTTCCCTTGAGCACCAGCACACGGCTTTTTTTTTCGCTAGGTCTTTTTGAGACAGGGTTTCACAAATATACTTCAGGCTGGGCTTGAACTCACTTATGTTGCCCAAGCTGACCCTGAACTCTCAGTGATCCTCTTGCCTCAGCCTCCTGAGTGCTGAGATTACAAGTATGCACCACCGTGTCCTGGCTTTCGCTGCTTTTCAAATTATTGGTTGCTTCTGTTTTTCTGTCTTCTCCAAGAGGTAGAAATCACACAGGACAGATGACCTGTGTCATGTGCAGGACGGACAATCTTCTGTGTCACGTGGCTTCTTTCTTGCAGGGCTCTTCCCTGTGCTTTTCCTCACGGGGAAGAGCACACGTGTCACAGGGGTACAGGTCAGAGGGTACTGCCTGCTCAAGAGTAGAGACCGAGGAGAAAGAGGTCGCTTTGCCAGACGGGTGAAACCTGCTCAGCGTCCTTTGCTGTTCTTGCAATAGCCAGACCTCCCGAGCTCCTTTGCTCCCAATCCTTAATGGGTCCCTTGGTGCTGGCCACCATCTGGGGTGGAGCCAGCTGCTTTGTGCAGGGCAGTGCTGGTCACTATGCACACTGGTCCCGTGTGTGCACGTGGCCGATCCCTCACACCGGCTGCCGGGCACACTGAGTCCGTTGCTCAGTAGCACTGTCTAACCTAGATTTGAAGATTCACTTTCACAATTTTTTAACAGAAAACTGTATTAATGTTGCCATTTTGTTCATACAGAGAATGTTGACTACAGTGTATTTTATGTTCAAAATATTGATCAATGTTTGGAAGCAACCAAAGAGATTTGACATTGCATTAAAAAGTTGTATCAAGTACCTCCCCCCAAATTATATCAATTCACTGAGCAACTGCGGTGAATCATAACTATATTGAGCAAAAGCTGGCATGGCAGAGTAGAGTTTGTTTGAAAGGCTAGTTAGAGGAAAATTTCTGGGTGACCTGGAAAGGTCACACCTGTATCCACATCTAAGTGAATATAACCCTAAGGCTGGCAGAGTCCCTGGAGGGAGGTCTGTCCTGGTAATGGGACCACCTCGGTGATGAAGTGGATTCGTCTTGGAGGACTTGTGAAGCGTCTCACCAGACCTCTGAGACGGCTCTCTCTGGAACCTACATCTTGGTTTTATGTTTGAAGGGTAAAACGCCTGTGTGGTGATGGGCGTGTGACCCAGCGTGGGCTGTGTGTGACCCTGGGAGGCTCATCACAGTTCCCAGAGCAACAGCAGAGGCCCAGTGCACCTGTGCCCCCACAGTGGTGTCGATGCCCGAGTGGTCGGGCGGCTGTGACCGCCTCACCTGCCGCGCCCCTCCTGCTGCCCGCACCTCGGCTGATGGCTCTTCTCGGCTCTTGTGTCCAAGTGGTGGAAATGAAGTGGGTAGTCATTCCCACAACATGAGAAACTCCAGCCTCGCCGCCGTCTCAGTCCCTTCTTCGAGGTCAGGAGGGCCTCGATTTCCCTTCCGTTGCTCTGTCCAGGGCACCTGTCTGTGCCCGTGCTGGCTCTGTCCTGAGAGTGCACGGAGCCCAGTTTGCCCCTGGGAAGTTCAGGACAGTGCAGAGCCTACCGCAGGCGGTCTCAGCAGCGTGGCTGTTTGGGATTTTGAGATGTGCATTTTGCCTGGTGCCCTGGAACTCCTTAATGTGCAGGATTTGAAGTTACAGGTGTCTGAGTGATTGAAGATTCTGTGGTCATGGTCACAGAGGGAGTGCTGATCTTTGATATCCTGGTGACTCTGATTTTGTGTAATTACTAACTGCCATTAGCCTCATGCCTCAGCTCTTCACATCTGCATATCAGCACCTTGGTCAGACCCATTTGCATTGCTTACAGCCAGTTGAAGGAATGAGGAAAAGTCCTAGCCAGCCCTGAACCTATCAGTACGTGGGGATGGGCCAGGTTTAGCCAAAATGGAGATAGTTGCTCTTTTTTCAAGGAGAGTCATCCAGGTAGTCCTCCACATAGGGGCAAAAAGAAATGTTTATAGTTGTGGGAAGTGAACTACTAATAATCTCAACCAGTGTGCCCCAAGTCGTTGCTGTGTGTTAGGTTCTACTCTAAGGGCTGAGGGTGCAAACCTGAAAAGAGCTCATTTCTGCACCCAGAGTCAGGCAGGTGGGAGCAGGAAGGCGGTGAGGAAATACAGGTGTGGGAGCACCACTGGGTAAGGTCAGGTTCCTGGGCGCCCCTGGCACCTCACTGTGTACAGGTTCAGCTCAACCCCAGAGCTCAGGGCTGAACCCAGGAGCTTCCACAGAGCTGCACCCCCAGCTTTTCTGTGTTTTTTATTTTGAGACAGGACTTTGCTAAATTGCCCAGGCTGGGCTTGAATTTGGGATTCTCCTACCTCAGCCTCCCAGAGTTTTGGGATTATAGGCATGGCGTGTACCACCTGACCAAGCTCAACAATTACAAGCTTTGATTTCAGTCTTTGTTTCTCTACTAAATTTAATACTGTAAAACTTGTAAATTTTTACATCCTTTTTTTTTTTTTTTTTGGTGATACTGGGGCTTGAACTCAGGACCTTGTGCATGCTAGGCAAGCACTCAACCACTGAGCTATATCCCCAGCTGCAAATTTTAAATTTTGAATGAAGATAAAGGCTGTCAGTACATTTAAAAGCATTTTCCTGCACCTTTTCCTGTGCCTTAGCAAGTAAAATAAACAGTAAGTGACCATGTGGAAATCGGCTCCTCAGAGAATCTAGGAGAGGTGGTGCTTTTGCCTCCTGAATTCTTACCTATTGTGTGTGTTAGGGCAGGAAGCTGGGAATACTTGGGAAATGAGATGCAGATCTAGAAGGACGGAATCCTGCAGAATCAAGACAGGGAGTGTGTGGGGCAGGCAGCTCACCTTGGGTGCCACCTCTCCTGGCTGAGCGCCTACTTCCCCGGCGCCTGTGTCCTCCCGCCCCCTCCGTGTGTACCTAGGTGCTGAGGGGCCGCTGTTTCGCAGCCAGTGTGCCTGCATGCGTGGGTTTATGGTAGTTACAGGGAGTCTAGGTCCCACTAGTACTTTCCCATCTGCAGAGTGCCCCTGTTTACAGGGCGCAGCCGCTCGACACAGCTTCAGTGTCACCTCCGGAGGGACCCATGGAATGTGGGTTCTGTGACTGTCAGTTAAGATGAGGAGCTGTCGTTTCAGAGCCATCTCTGCTTCCAAAGAAAACCCATGAGGAAAAAAATTATAAAGAAGAGTCATTCACGGTGCCATGCCAACCCAAAACAAAGGGAAAAGATCACCAGTACTGAGGCTCTTTATTTAGAAATTTGGTTTTTTCCCATTATGTATTTCTGCATTGAATTTGATTTGGGGAGTGTGGATTCCACTCAGGGCTTCATGCAAGACCTCTACTAGAGCTCTACCTTGGTGCTTTTTATTTTTTTATTTGAGAGAGGGCCTTCCTAAGTTGCCCGGGCTGGGTTCAAACATGTGATCCTCCTGCCTCAGCCTCCAAAGTAACTGGGACTACATGTGTCATGCCTGGCTTCAAATTTGATTTTTTTTTTTTAAAGCATTACATTAAGGCATTCCTCATCTTGATGACTGAGGTTTGCAGTTTCTTCTGAAGTTTATAGTGTTTGCCTCACCCTAGTCTTGGTGGTCATAAATCTGGTCCCTGTTATTTTGTCATGATACAAAGAGAAGTCTCTAGGAATAATTTTTTTGTCATGAAGAGTCAAGTGAATTTTGTATTTAGAGTTCATGAAAAGCTCAGTCTTTCTTTCTCAGGGGCAGTTTCTGTGTTCCAGGACAGGGGAGAGGGCAGGGACTGCTGGTCCACTGAAGTGACAGTCAGACACCAGGAGGACAAGGCCTTGGGGTTTGTGGAGCTAAGGGTAGAAGAAGTTGCTGCTGGGGGGGAGAGCAGGGGACCCCAGGCCCGGCTGTGTCTGCAGCAGCAAGGACTGCACTCCAAGCCAGGAAGAACACAGAAAGAGGAGGCTGAGCAGCTGTGGGCACCGTCTGAGGGCTGGGAGGAGTGGGGTTCCGCCTCCAGGGTGGGGTTTGGGGTGGCACCTTTTGGGCTTCCTCTCCATCCTGGCTGGCTGTGAGGTCACAGCAGCTTTTCATCCAGGGAATGAGGTTGACTTGTGAAGGGCGTCCCCTATGTAGTGGGACGGCAGTACCCCTAAACTCAGGGGCTGCTCCAGGTTTGCCCTGATTCCAAGTCACTTGCCTGTACCCCTCCTGCAAAGCCCAGCTGTATTTATTTATTTATTTATTTATTTATTTATTTATTTATTTATTTTATCAGTACGTCTGCAAGGCAGGCGCTTATGTTGCTGCGCTAAATCCCTGGCCCTCCAACTGTATTTAAAAAGATGCAGTGAGGGGTGAGCGTCCAGCTCAGTGGTAGAGCACATGCTTATGTCACCAGAACCCTGAGTTTAGTCCTTGGCACCACAGAAACAGTAAAGCAGGAAAAAAACAGAAAAAAAAAAAGACAGCTCATTATGCCCCAAAATCTCTAGCACATTTTGAAGATAACAGGGCTGGAATTGTAGCTCATTAGCTGAGTGTTTGCCTAGCTTGTAAAAGACCCCCAGTGCTGAGAGAGAAGGAAGCAGGGCGAGAGAAAAAGGGGAGGGAAGAAAATGAATATGTAGCACCTAACAATAAAAAAAATTTAGGTGTTTTTATTTTAAAAACTGCTGGCATGCAAAGAAATAAAAGGATACAATTAATCAGAATGAAAATCAAATAAGAGAAACCCTCAAATAGCAAAGCTGATGGCTTAAGCAAAGGCATTTAGATAACTCATAAGCTTGTTGCACATTTAAAACCACAGAGGAAGACAGGAGCATAACCCAAGTGACATGAAAGATGGGAAAAAAGACTGAAGCAGAACTCAGATACCAGACGCAGGTGCTGAAAGGGGACCTGCAGTAGGGCTGTCAGATCAGGCTCGAGTCACAGCGGAGAAGATGGCAGCAGCAGGATCTACCCAAGCCTGGCAGCGGGTGGGCAGAGTCACGGCACCAGTGACCGAGGATGAGGGACTCAGCGAATGAAAGACAGGACTCCTGCAGGTCTACAAGGAGAGTAGGTGGGGAGCAAAGCAGCCAGAGCTGATGGAAACTGCACCACAAAACTTAGAAAATCCCAAGCACATTAGACAGAGAAAACCATCATCATCATACTGCTTAAAAACCAGTGATGGAGAAGAAAAACCATAAAAAGCAGCCAGAAGAAAAGATGCCAAGTGATAAAGGTAGTGGCAGCGGCAGACTTGCAGTCCAGTCAGTGTGACCAGGAGGCAGAGGACTGGCTTTGCTGGGAGGAGGGTTCCGTCGGCTTAGAATGCTGTGCCCCACAGATGGCTTTCAAGAGTGAAGGCGCAGTGAAGAGTTTTGTTTTGTTTTTGTTTTTTGCCAAGAAAAGCTAACAGAATTTATTGTTAACAGAACATACTACAAGAAATGTGAAAGGGAGGAGGAGAATGGTATCAGATGGAAATTTGTACACAACAAGTGAAAAGAACTAGAAATGGCAGTAGGTTAGTGTTTTTACTTTTAATCATTTTTAAATTGACTATTTGAAGCGTAGCTATTGTGTGGCTTTTAAAGCACATCACAGGGGAATCAATCACAGTAGCATCAAAGTTGGAAGGGAGAAGTGGAAATATGGTGTTGTAGGTTCTACACAATCATAAATTAAAGATGTTCATTGTGTAGGGGGAGAGATGTGAATTGCCATCATCCTAAATGTGAGATGGTTTGTCACTGGAGAGCATGTGGACATTCAGGACAACAAGGGTTGTCACGAATACTTTCATATCGGTAGGTTTGATAATTTTATTTACTTATTTATTTATTTATTTATTTGGGTACTGGGGATTGAACTTACAACCTCACGCTTGCCAAGCAGACACTTATGCTGCTGAGCTAAATCCCCAGCCTGGTTTGATAATTTAAATGAACACAGTTAACAAGAGCTCTCAAGAGAGAGAGAACCTACCTACAACTTCCGGTATTTCCTAAAGAAGTCAAATTTATAGTTAAAATATCTCAGAGTGGCTTCACTGATAAATTGTAGTAAACATGTAAGAAAAAAAGTAACCTAACAGAAGATTCAGAAGTGGAAGAGGAAGAACGGTCTTCTGAGTTGGTCTGTGAGCCCAGCACTGCCCCGGGGTGACTGGACAGAGAGCCCCATGTATGTTACCAGAAAGTGGGGTGCACAGCGCCTGCCAGCACCCCGCCCATGGCAGCCATGGGAGTCAGAGAGGCTGTGTGTGAGGACATGGCAGGGTCCCCTCACCTCCCAACTGAAGGTGGGGTCTACGCCAGGAAACCCAGCCTGTAGCCGGCTCCGTGCACAGACTGGGGAAAAGCCACAGCGACGCGGGCAGAGATGTGGACCGTCCCAGGTGGCAGATGTTGGATGGGATTGTGCCACATTTGAAAATGTAGTGGCTGAAAAATGTCCAGAAACTGTGAAAGAGGCAAGGACCCCCTGCCCATGGGAGGAGAAATGAAAAGAAACCCGTGCCCAGACAAACCAGCTGTGGCTGTGGAGAAGCGGGCACGGGACACTTAGAGGTGTTCTGGGGAGAGAGGAGATACTTGTAATGGACAATGAAAATACCTTATGTCAAAACTGGCAGAACGTAGTCAAAGCTGCAGTTAGGGGGCCTGGTAGCGTAGAAGGGCTGAAAATAAGTAGGCTAAACAGGGTCAGTAAAAAAACAGTGGCCCCCAGAGCATAAAGGAAGTAGAAAAAAAATAACAAAACAAGCGTGGGATAAAAGTGAATGGAGCAGTTACGCAGAAAAGCTGAGTGCAGGGCTGGGCTAGCTCAGTGGGGAGCACTGGTCCATCACGAGCAAGGCCCGGCTTCCACCCCAGAACCCTGAGAAAAGGGAGAAAGAGGATCATCAGGATTTGGAAACAGCATTGTGCCAATAAATTTGAAATTTTACTTGAAATAGACAATTTTGGTTTTTTTGGTACTGGGAATCAAACTCAGGACCCTGTGCTTGCCAGGCAGGTGCTGTGCCACTGAGCCATGTCCCTGGCCCCTGTAGTTTTGTTTTTGTTTTTGCTTTTGCTTTTTTGTCCTTTTGAGACAGGGTTTCACTGTTCAGTTCGGGCTCACCTTGAACTCACCTTGTAGCTCAGGCTGCTCTTGGACTTGCAGCGATCCTCCTGCTTCAGCCTCCCGAGTGCTGGGATTATAGGTGTGCGCCACTGTGCCTGGCCCCCACAGATTTTTATTAGCACATTTTTGACATATAATTCATTCATTGTGGCAAATTTATTGAAAAATGTGACTTGCTGGAAGCAACCGAAGAAATACAAAGTCTTCACTATGCCCAGTAGCCAGTAGAAATGTTTAGATTTGCAGAAATACAAATGAATGTTCTGGGCAAACTTGTGTTCACACGCATGCCATGGGTCTGCCTGAAATGACTCTGGCCGCTTTTCTTGGGTATAAGATTGAAACCTATGATTCAAGGGGCTGGAGATTTAGCTCAGTGGCATAAATGCCTGCCTGGCAAGTGCGTGGTCTAGAGTTCGATCCCCAGTTCCACAAAAAAAAGAAATCTGTGATTTAAATCTGCGTTCTTTCCATGGGGGCCCTTGGTGTCCTCTCGAGGGACCTCATCGGGGGGCACCCAGGCAGGGCTGGCTGTGGGGCTTGGGCGGCAGCCTTCCCTCTGTGTGTGCTGTCCCAGCGCTGCCCATCCCAGTGGATGCCTGCGACAGGCCCCCATGTTCATGTTCAAGTTCCAGGGGGTGGGCAGAGACCTCTTCAGCTGTGCTAAGGTTGAGTCCAGAGGTGGGCACTGGGGCTTCAAGTTCCAGGGGACGAGCTGAGTCCCTGCTGTCCTCAGCCACCCGCTGATGCGAGTGTCTACAGGCCACTGGGCCAGGTGAGATCAGACCCGGGGACTGAGCGGAAAGAGAACCGTCGCTTGGGTCCCAAGTCAGATCTGCATTGCAGGGACTGTCAAAAGTAAAACCTCAAGAATTCTCTCAGAGTAACTGTGAGATTCTGTGTAAGAGTACTTAGAGGCCTGGGGGTGGAGCTCAGTGCTGCTGCTCCTGTGGGCAAGCACAAGTTTGATTCCTGGTACCAAAAAAAAAAAAAATTTAGAAGAGCACCTCACAGCCTATCAGCTAACAGGAATTAATGCCAGGCAAGTTTGTGTGAAAATGTTGAGCAACAGAAATTCTCTCTCAGCCTTCTTCAGGAAGTGTCAGGTGTCACAGCTGCTTTGAGAAATGGTTTGGCTTCAAGTAGCAAAAGCTGAGTGTGCACTCACTCCATCGCCTAGGCAGGTTCTCTGGGGAGATTGGACCTGCGCTCGAAGTGGCACCCCGAGAGATCCAAGCAGTGTTGGTATTCGCTCACAGCATAGACTGCGTGCAGCTGGGAGAACTGCTGCCTATAAACGGAGGAGTAGGTAAAAGAGTAAACTGTAGCTGCGGCAGCCATGGTGCTGAACAACCCGAAGGGCAAGAGAAGGATGTGTGCGGAGCTGGGTGCAGTGGTGCACCCCTGCTGGCATGAGGGAGGCTGCTGCAGGAGCATCTCGAGTTCAGGGCCTGCTTGGACTATACAGTGAGACCCCGTCTGACCCAGAACAAAACAAAAAAGAACACATGCAGTATGATTCCACATGTGTAAAATTCAGAAGCAGTCAGCATCAAACAGTGTTAGGCTGCTCAGCTGGGTGATGAATGCCCGAGGCAAAGCCAGGAAATGACAGCTGGAACGTGAGGCAGCGGCCATGCAGGCAGAGGCCCAGCATCCCGGGGTTCCAGTGATGCCCAGCGTCTGTCTGCATGGGGTCATTCCACCGTCTGTGGAGTGAGCTGATGAAACAGCACCAGCAGGTTCCTGACCTTTGCTGTGTGTGTGTGTGTGTGTGTGTGTGTGTGTGTGTGTGTAATATTTTATGGCAAAAGTGAAAAGAGTCAGACTGGATAAAGCACGCCTCACTCAGAAGAAGTGGACAGTCCACGGCCCGTGCGCGTGTGGGATGGTTAGGGTGTCTACCTCCTCGCCGTTCTTTGGAGATGTGCATTTTGAAATTGTTCTTGAAAGCATCTTGGTTTTCCTGGATGAGAGCTGACCGAGTGCCTTTGCCTCCTAGGAAGAGATCTGGTTCTGCTCAAAGAAGGGAGGTGGCCAACTGCTCACCCCTCTGCAAACCCTTCCTCCCATCGACTTCGGTAGATCTCCTGACAGCGTATGACACACAGGTATGTGGCCAGAAAATGCTAATGTGTGTAGATTTCTCTCTTCAGCTGTTACTTTTTGGTTTTGTGTGAATAAAAGGTAATCAAATTCTGAAACTTCCCGAACTTACTCATTTTTGGCTTTAGAAACTTTTTTTGCTGTTTTTTTTTTTTTTTTTTTGTACAGGGAATCGAACTCAGGACCTCACACTTGCCAGGCAGGCACTGCACCACTGAGCTAAGTCCCCTGCCCCAGTTTCCTTCTTTTGTAGTTGTATTTGAGACTCTTCTACCTACAGTGATTCTGAGTTTTGGTTTGTGTCTGACCTGATCTATCTATCTATCTATCTATCTATCTATCTATCTATCTTTCTTTCTTTCTTTCTTTCTTTCTTTCTTTCTTTCTTTCTTTCTTCTGCTTCCTTTTTTTTTTTGCAACAGGGTCTTGCTATGTAGTTCAGGCTGGCCTTGAGCTCACTTTGTAGCTCAGGCTGGTCTCAAACTTAACAGTGATCCTCCTGCCTCAGCCTCCCAAATACTGGGATTATAGGCGTGAGCCACCACACCCAGTTTATTTTTAATTTTTTCAAAACAGTTTTAAATTCTGAGAATAGCAGACAGGATCCCAACGGCCTGGGAATGATTTAATAAGTGGGGACGCTGCATAGCAGCTGGCACCATTTCCCAGAAGCCAGCCCAGCCGGCCCCAGAAGGAGAGGTGCCCTCCAAGGGGTATTTTGTAAACCGTTTGCTCCTTACCAGTCTTTCTGTATATTATGATTGAATGGTGTTTTGTACTTGAAGTTAAGAACCTGCTACTTAATATGTTAGAGCATTCAAATGAATGTAAAAAGGGTTGGAAGCCTTTGTGTCCAGGGTGAGGTTTAACACCTTGCTAATTCTGATGAGTTGAAAAGTAGCAGGATGACTGCTGTCCTGTTCCACTTGGGTCAGGGCACCCTCTGCTGTTTGGTGTCCTGGTGTTTAGACTCTCTTTGAGGCAGGCCAGCAGCTCACCACTACGTTTCTGGGGCCTCTTGTCCTTGCAGCCCCCCCACCTGTCCACCTCGCACCTTGCTTGTTGGGGGATCCAGGCTGATTCTCCCGCAGTCAGGGTTTCCCTTCCACCTTGGGCCGATTCCGTGGAACACCAGCTTCCGCCTCCACCTTCCTTATGGGTAACATGGACCTGGAGGCCCAGGGTCTCTGCCCGCCGCCCAGCACTGCCTCAGGGCAGGGACCTGTGTGCTCCTCTGAGGAGAAGATGTCCTGCAGAGGATGTCAGCAGCCGGACCTCTGTGCCCAGCCGGATTCTCAGCCGTAGGCGCTCACAGAGTGGTGGTGGTCTAGTGTTGCTACTCTTCCTGCTTTGCTAAAGTATTTCCGTATTATTGGGGCACAGTTTCCCTCACTGATCTTCGGTTATTCCAGGGGTTGGTTCAGGGTAGGGAGAAGCCTAGTTCCTTCTTTCATTACCCGTTCTTGGCTGGATGACTCTATGGCCACTCCAGTGTAGCTGGTGAGTGAGTGTCACAGTGAGCTCCGGCGTCTATGGAGTGTGACATGATGGTAGATCCCGGCTGGCTGCAGAGCCTCCCAGAACTGGCCCGAGTCCTTCTGGGCTCAGGAGACCTTTCTGCCCATCTTGTGCTGTTCCAGCCTGGACCTGGAGCTGTTTTTCTTCTGAACAGCCGTCTGTCCCCGTGTAGGGACGTAGTGTCTGGGGGTCACAGCCTGGATGGGGAGGTCTTGCTGCAGGGCTGGTGTTGTTCAAGGCCCCTTTTTGTGAGAGTAGAATTGTGCATGTTCATTGTATGTTCATTCTATGTTCACTGTTTTAATTTCAAGTTTAGGTTTTATTTCTTTGATTTCAGATGTGCCCTCTCTTTTTACTCTTACTCTCTTGGTTGCTGATAACTTTCGTGTCTTTACTCAGTGATTTTAGCCTGTAAAGGATATGCTGCAATGATTTTGGAATAGCAGTACCAACTTATCACTATCGCTGTGATTACTGAAAACAGCTTAAGGTTTGCTGCAGTTTGGGGGGAAGTGGGGAGTGGGTCCAGGGTGTTCCACTGCTGAAATCCATCCCTGGCCTTTTTAATACTGTATTTTGGCCTGTAGTCGGGAGGCTGAGGCAGGAGGATCGTTGCAAGCTCAAGGCCAGCCTGAATTGAATAGTGAGACCCTGTCCCAAAAAGACAAAAAAGAATCATTGTGAGACAGGGTCTCACTAAGTTGCCTAAGCAGAACTCAAACTTACAGTCTTTCTGCCTCAGCCTTCCTCAGTGCTGGGGTTACAGTGGGGTCCCTCAGCCAGTCTGCAGTTCTTCTTGTTGTCCTTACAGTATGTCCCTAGGGATATTTCACCAGTCACAGGACCCAGTTCCTCTCTGTGCCACCAGCTGGTTAGATGCATTTCCTTCATTGCCCTTCAGTTTCAAGGAGAAGCTTTGTAATTTTACTTCATTTTGGTGGTGCTAGGGACAGAGCCCAGCACTTTATATATGCTAGCCAAGTGCTTTATCACTGAGTCAATCCCTAGTGTTATAACTTTATTTATCTTACAGATTTACCAAACATTTTCATGGATTCCAAGTCAAAATACTTGACAAAAATCTCATTTCCATTCCTGATCTTTGTACTATGTCCCCGCCTCAGAGGAGAGGCTGAGGGACTGGATCGGAACCGATCGGAAACCAGAGACCCTGTAGAAGTGGGGGAGTCTGGGAAAGAAACCAAGTGGGGCGCAGGGAGGAGCTGGTGTGGTGCTCACACCGGCGGTGCTGACAGGGAAACCACGTCTCAGCAGGCGTGGCCTTGCACATCCTGGCACCTGAGCCCTGCGACCTGTGGCCGGCCCCAGCCCAGCCTGACCAGCAGAGCCTCCTGGGAGGGAGCTGCCCGCAGCTGGAGGCTCAGCATGGTCCAAGTACCAGGCTCCACATCCTACTTGCTGTCTGGGTGGCGGGACTTGGACCCCTGGCCAGGGGAGGTGTGCTGTCAGGTCAGAGTGAGGCCTGGACAGGTGCTGTCCACAGATGCCGACTCATGTGACCAAGGGGTATTGGCCTCATGGGACCTGAGGGTGTCCTGTCTTCAGAAAGGTCGGCAGAGCACGCTTTCCCTGGCGTGTATCAGGCTCTTGCCAGCTGTCAGCCTTGTTGGTAGTCTGTCTGCCTCTCTCCTGCTCTGTCTTCTAACAGGGCTGAAATACGAGGCTGTGCCCTGCCTTGGTGCTTGGGCAAGTCTGCTCTCCTCTCTACATTACTTTCCCGGCCCCAGCGCGGGGTGCACAGGGCAGCAGAGTCAGGAGAGCTGTCAGTGTGCCGAGGCTTTGCACGGATACGGCTCCGGGCAGCACCTGTCACACGCACACTTGACCGTGGTGAGCTTCTCCCTTCTTTGTTTTTGGCGTCTCCTGGATGGTGCTTCTCCCTTCCTGGCTGGATGTTGGGCTCACATTTTCTACAGACAGGTCATGTTTCATCCTTTTTCCCATCAGGTGCCATGGGCTTTATTATTCTGATGCTTCTCTTTTTGGTTTCCCCAGGCTTTCCAGGCCTTTGGACACCCTTTTGTCAGCAACTATACTTGGGGGGGTAACTGGGAATCGAACTCAGGACCTCCCATTTGCCAGGCAGGTGCTGAATCATGGAGCTACATCCCCAGCCCAGTAGTTGTGCTTTTGTTTCCAGTTCCTGAGCTCTGGTTAAAATGCAGCACAGCTGGAGTCACAGGGAAGGTGAGCCCTTCCAGTAACTCAGCAGGGAGGGGAGGCCCGTGCCTGCTGCGGCCGCCTCCAGCCAGGCGTCTGAGCAGCTGTGGAGAGAGCGCCATCGGCTCCTTCCTCAGAAAGTCAGAGCTGTCTTTCAGTGGAGTAAAATCAGGCCCCCCAAACAACAAATTCAGGCCTAGAAGCATAGCGAGCGGTAGTTAACTAACTAAGCAGCAATTGCACTGGAGGTAGCTGAGTTCCTGGAGCTGGGGAACTGAGTCCCAGGCCCTGGTGAGGTGTGCAGGTGAGGATGAGAAGGTGAGGTGCAGGTCGTGGCCTCAACTTCCTAGCACCCAAGTGACCTGAGGTGCCACCCAGAGCTGTCTGCGCTCAGTGTTGGCCTCGTCACTGGCCCAGGGCCCTGGGGCTTGCCTGCACAGCCATCTTTAATGTACTCTAATGGTGCCAAACATCAACACGATAATTATGAATATTATGGATCTTAATTAACCTTTAATTGATACGCCTAAATGTGAGGAAAAAGGTAGACTTTAACTTCCTACCCCTGGGTACAAGCGAGAGAAACGTGTTTGTGGTTAGGTGAAGAAATCTGATTGGGGTCCCACAGGGCACTAGGACGTGACTCTGCTGGTTTCTCCCTCCTGTGTTGTGCACTGTGACTCTGATTGCAGACCCAGTTCATCCGCTGGAAAGTGAAGCCCATGCCCAACAAGCAGTTTCTGTGCCCCCCATCTGCGGCCCCTGCACCCCAGCTGCTCTGTGTCTGTGGATTTTGATGTTCTATGGAGCTTTTGGTGTGAGTGGCGTCGTGACTCATGTGACCGTTATCTGCCTTAGTCTGATGTTTTCCGAGCTCATCTGTGCGGCTCGAGTCACCACTTCACCCTCCTGTGCCTGGGTCACGTGCAGTTTAGGCCCCATCGCTGGGCACCTCATGACTCTGCCCTTTGGCTGCTCTGCAGTGCTGCTGTGAATGCCAGTGGGGCAGTGTGCGTTTTTAAAATGCCTTTTCCAGCCCTTTGGGGTCCATCTGTTTGGAGTGGTCCCTCTTATCGCACTACTGTGAAGTGTACCTTTGGTTATGACCCTCATTTCTTCTCTGTAACTCTTAAAATTCTCAGAGTATAGGAGGTGACAGGTGACTCTTGACTGCTAATGACTGGCAGCCCCTCCGTGTCTGCAGGGCGAGGGTCGGTTCCTCGGAAGCCCACAGTGGGCTCCGCACTCGGGCCGAGTCAGCCCACCCCCCACCCAGGGGAGGGGAGGGCCGAGGGTGGAGCCATTGCCAGGCACAGCCTGGGTCTCGGCTTTGAGGAGGCGCCAGTCCCAGGCCTGGCTGGGGAGCCCCTGGGGCCCCTGGAAAGGCGGCTCCCAGTCCAGGAACAGAGCACCTCTTTCTATTCATTTAGGTTTACAGCTGCTTTCAGCACTGATCGATGACACTGCTGCTTTTATTATACCCATTCCTGGACATTTTCCTCTTCTGAATGGCATTGGAATGGACTGTTTTCTTAATTTCATTTTTACATCTTTCATTGCCTGTGTAGACATACTAGTGATTTTTATTTATTACTGTTATGTCCTACAGTCTTGCTTAAACCAGATTACCCATTCAGCGGGTTTGGGGTCAGTTCCTTACGATTTCCTATTCGTGCCATCATGTCGTCTGAAAGTAGAAGTAGTTGTATTTCTGCCTTTCCAGCATGTGTGCCTTTTATTTCTTGCTTAATTGCCAAGAAGGGGCTTTTCAAAGAAAGGCATGGACAGGAGGAAGCAGCCAGACCTCGGCCGACTTCCTGGTGCCCCGAGCGGGGAGATGGATGGCCCTCACCATCCAGGGAAGATGGCAGAGAGTGTGCATTTATTTCTGTGATGCATGATGACCCGAGAATTCCCCTCTGACAGTGAGGCTCAGACCCTGACGGCTGTGTCCGGGTCAGGGACACTGGGCCACTTTCTCACCTGGGCCTGCACAGAGCTAGCTACCTGGCCTCCTGCTCCTTCTTGGGCCCTGTCCTGCCCCAGCTCTGCCCAGTGTCCCCTGCATTTCCCAGCTGCCTCTGCTCCAACTGGCAGTGTCTGTGCAGCACCACTGCGCCCTGCTGGGCCGAGTTCTCACCACAGTCCAGCTGGGGTAGCCAGAAGCATCAAAGGGTTCTGCCCCTGGAGTGACCCCTGTTCACCCCGCCCTCATGACTCTCAGCAGGGTGGCCTCCTTCCTCCCCAGGGCTGGGCAGGGGTTTGCCCATGCATTGCAAAGGGACAGGGTGTGGCACTGGAGCGGCCCCACCTGGGCTCCAGTCACCCCGTAGATGGCATTCACGTGGCAGCTCTGATAGCAGCAAGAGGCCTGTGCCCTGGCCCCCAGCACTTGCCCATCTCTGGAGTCTTCTGTTGGGGCCTCGGGTCCGGTGTCTGCCTGCTTGGCCAAGTCTGCCCAGCCTCTTCCCTCTTCTCTCATTTGCTTCGGGGATTCTTTGCCCTCATCTCTGTCCATGCACACGGTTTACAGATGGCCGGTTCATTGGGCAGTCATACATGCCCATCGCATCTGAGCGTCACGTGGCCCAAATCCTCCTGCCCCCCATTCTCCTCACACCCGTCTCCCCCCTTTCCTGCCCTTACGCCCCTTCTCCCCTATGGCCGTCCGCTTTCTTGTCGTCTCTTGTAGGTCCCGCAGTGAGGGAGGACATCTTTCTTACATTCGTCTTTCTGAATCCAGCTTGTTTCATGCAGTGATAATCCAGATCGCCCATTTTCCTGCAGGCCATGAAATTTTGTTCCTCTCTGTGGCTGCATGGTACTCCATGGCGTGTGTTTACCACATTTGCTTTGTCCACTCACTGTCCATGGTCCCCGGGGCCAGTGCCATCTCTTGGGACTGTGCCTCGTGCCAGTGTAACGTGAGTGCGCAGGTCCCCTCTGGAACGCACGGTCTTGGGGTGTGTACCCGGGAGTGCTGGGTTGAATGGACTCTGTTTTGAGTTTTTTGAGGCGCTTCCTCCACAATTTCCACAGTGGCTCCAGTGACTTACGCTTCCCCCAGCCGGGAGCACAGTGCCCTCTTCCCCACACCCTCAGCAGTGGGTATTGCTTCTGTATTGGCCATTCTGACCAGGGTGAGGTGGAATCTCAGCGTCATTTCGATTTTCCTAATGGCTAGAGTGATGAAGCTTTCTTTTTAAACACCTTTTGCCATTCATACTTCTTCATCACTGATTGGGCTGTTTGATTATTTGGTGTTACTTTTGGAGCTCTTCACATACTGTGTATTAATCCTCCGTCGGCAGAGTGGCTGGCAGAGCTCTTCTCTTGTTCTGTGGCCCAGGGGTGGTGAACCCTAGCACGCTCAGTGACGTGGGCAGCCCGCCATGGCCGTGTGCCCTGGGCTGCCCCCCACGCTATGCCTGGCCCCGCCATAGGTGTTTCCCTCGCCGTGCAGAAGCTTCTAACTTGCTGTCGTTGCACTGCTAGTATTTCCTGTGCTGTTGGAGGCCAAGTGTTCTGTCCAGGAAGTCTTTGCCGTGTCTATGGCTTCAAGTGTTTCCTCTTTTAGTGGTTTCAGAGTTTCAGCTCTTACACCGAGGCGTTTGGTCCATTATGAATCAAACTGTGCGGGGGGAGGGGCGGGGGTCCAGCCTCAGCCTTCTGCGAGTGGCTGCCGCTTTTCCAGCCCCGTTTGTTAAGGAGGCTGTCTTCTTTCCAGTGTGTACTTTTGGCTCCTTTATCCAGAATTGGATGGCTGTGGTGGTGTGGGTCTGTGTGCTCTGTTCCATCTGGTCTCCGTGACTGTTTTTGTGCCTGTGCCATGCTGTTTTTGTCACTGTGGCTTTGGAGTATAATTTGAACGCTGCCTGCTTTGCCTTGGGCCTTGCCTTTGTTGCTGAGACTGCTTTGGCGATTCTGAGCCTGCAGTTGCCGTATGGATTTTAGGGCTGTTTTCTCTAGTTCCATGAAGAATGTCATTGGTGTTTCGAAGAGGATTATGTGGTAATTTGGCTATTTTAATAATACTCTGACAGTTCTTGAACATGGGATGTTTCTGCTTTCTGGTCTTGTCTTTTTTTTCTTCAGTTTTTGAAGTTTTCATTTGAAGTCTTCTACTTAGGACTGGATTGATTCCCAGGGTGTGTGTGCACCTGTGTGCTACTGTAAATGGAATTGTTTCCCTGATTTCTTTCTCACCTAGTCCATTACTGATGTGTAATAAAGACACTGATTTCTTAACTGCAGTTGAACTCAGGATCTTGTGCTTGCCAGGCAGGCGCTGTGCCACTCAGCTATATCCCAAACCCTTAATGTTGATCTTATTAGCTGCTACTTTAGTGAATGTATTTGTCAGCTATAAAAAAAAGTCTTTAATGCAATCGTTAGGGTCTTCGTGGGACCCTGTGCTCTGAGTAAGGGAGGCTTCACCTCTTTTCCTGTTTGATCCCTCTGCTTTTTTCTCTTACCTCACTGCTCCAGCTAATCTTTCCCAAGTGGCCGCTGGAGCTGGAGTGCTCAGAGGCACCCTCGCCCGTGCCTGGCTCTGCAGGGCATGCTCCCCACCTGGGCGGTGGCATGTGCATATGAGAAGGCGCGTATGTCACAGGGCCTTCCTTGTCCCTCTTCCTGGATGGCCCATCGGTTAGGGGTGTGAGAGGCCCCAGGTGGCCGGCCTTGGACACAGAACTGCTGTGAGGTTTTTCATTTATGTGCTTGGTCTTCTTCAGCATTTGGTCAAAACGGAGTCCCAGGGCTGCGCTCTGGTCTACATAGCACGTGACGTGCTGGTGATGGAACAGGGAATGTCCTACTTGTCGCCAGCTCAGTTGTGTTTGAAGTAGGAACTTGCTCCTGAGACCTGGTGTCTCTCCTCACAAGCTCCTGATTGAATACTCCAGCCCTGAGTGCTGTGCAGAGGTGCCCAGGGCTGGAGCTGTGAGCAGCTGGGGCAGCCAGAGAGGACAGGGGGTTCTGGGGCAGGGAGGATGGCAGAGCAGGGTGTCCAAGGGGACCAGGGGTGGGCAGCCCAGAGCCCTGGTCCTTTCCTGCCTGGTCACAGACAGGGTTCTGAGGTGAGTTTGTGAGCAGTCATCGACCCTTGGGGTCACCTTGAAAACCAGTGTTCCCAAATCACCGGACTTTGTACCAGGCCCCACTTTGCTGCAGAGGTTTCCTGCCCCAGTGACACCCCATGCTCTGTGCCGGTATAGGGTCGCCGGCCCTGGCCGTGAAGAGCTTTTCTTAAGCCCCAGAAGCAGGTGGCAGGAGCAGTGTCGGTACAGGGCTGGGGATCAGAGGGGCTGGCTTAGCCCTGGTTTTCCTGTGGGTTGGGGACCCGGGTGGCCTGGGGCTGGGCTTGACACTCTCCAGAGGAGGGCAGGGCCTGGCCATTGCCCAGCCTCTCAGGAGCAAAGGAGGAGCTTGTGCTCCTTTCACTGTCCTGGGATTGAGCCCCATGCTTTGCTGCTGAGTTGCAGCCCAACCCCCGTTGATCTTGGTTTTTTGAGACAGGCTCTCACTATGCAGTTCATGCTGGCCTGGAGCTCACTGTGGAGACCAGGCTGGCCTTCAACTCGCAGTGATCCTCCTGCCTCAGCCTCCTGACTGCTAGAATTACAGGCGTGTACCACCGCTACCAGCCCCCCCTTTTATTCTTTGATTCAGAATCTTACTAAGCTACCCAGGCTGGCCTCAAATTCATGCCTCTGCTTTCTGAGCAGCTGGGATTAGAGGCATGGACCACTAGGCCTGGCTTTATATTTTATTAAGTAGCAAATCCAGATAGTTTGGACAGAAACAGGGTACGGTTTTGAGGGAGGTGCCAAGTTTGAAAGAAACACCCTCAGTCCATTAACCGATGTGTCCCCTGACGGGTCCCATGGTGTGGAGGCAGAGGTCACCCTGAGGCCCATGTCCAGGGCATACGTGTCCCTCATCCCTTGCAGCTGTCCCTTGTCCCTTGTGTGGTGCAGCTGAGTCCCAGGTGGACAGCATCAGTGTGGGTGTTGCCCTCTGAGCAGAGGGGGGGGACACTTGGTGGGAGCCCCTGGGAAAGCCCCACTCACGCCCAGGTCCTGATCTTCATAACACACGTGCAGCCCAGTGCCGAGAGCGGGAGGGGAAGCCTGGGTCCAGCGCCACAGGGGTGCGTGGGAGGGCTGCTGCAGGTTCGTGCAGCGGGTGTTCGCGCCTTATCAGTGTGTCTGTAATTCTTGCTAAGGCTGGTGTTTCCTCAGGAACCTTCCCAAAGGCTGTGTGTTTAACTGGTCCCACACACAGATCAGTGGGTCTTATTTTGGCAGATTCCTCTGTGCACCACACATACTCGCCTTTTCCACTCGCCCCAGGCTTTGTGTCCTGTGTGTTCCCATCTGTGTGACCTCTGGGCCTTAGCACAGAGCTATTCCAGCTGGGTCCTCTGTGGTTGTCTTAGGAGTCCTTGCTGTCCCTGAAGTGAGATTTGCAGGTGGGAGGGGCAGAGCAGCTCAGAGCAGAAGGCTGAGTCAGGATGACCCTGACTCAGTGGAATGGTGGTGGGCGCTGACTCATGCCAAGCTGAGGTCCGTGGGCCTCTGGAGGGAACAGGGCAGTGCAGGAAGTGCTGCTCTTGGTGCAGGAGGTTCTGTCCTGCGGTAGGCCTGGTCATGGTGGCCACAGAACTGGCTGAGTGTGGCTGTTGCCTTGGCCACTGTACTGTGGTGGTGCACGGAGTGTGAAATGCAGGACATGGTAAGTACGTGTTGTGTGTTTTAAAGAACCCTATACATGAGTTCCGTTAAGGACATTAACGGTGGCATTGGGTGCAAGGGGGTGAAGGAGGACTGGGGCCCGGCCTCGGCCTGTCCTTCCTCCCCGTGTTGTTGGGAACTAGGTGCCGTCCTTCCTCACTGTAGCTCTCCCCTCCGGTAGGACCCCGCTTTCCTGAGATGGAGCCAGGGAAGAAGATGGACTCGGCCAGTGCGCTACAGGCCAACCCGCCCCTGAAGCTGCAGGCCGACCGTGGGGTGGGCTCCGTGTTTGTCCCGGAGCAGGGCGGCTACAAGGAGAAGTTCGTGAAGGCTGTGGAGGACAAGTACAAGTGCGAGAAGTGCCGCCTGGTGCTGTGCAGCCCAAAGCAGACTGAGTGTGGGCACCGCTTCTGCGAGAGCTGCATGGCCACCCTGCTCAGGTGGGTGCCAGTCGGGCTGCGCTGGGCTCACGAGCTCAGGCTAGAGTTCTGGGTCTCCAGGATAAGGCAGTGTCCCTGTCTGCTGCTCTGTTCTGCCCGAGGAAAGGACAAGTCCTTAAGCTGTGCTAGCCTCTGCTGGGCAGCCCCCACCCCCTAGCGCCCCAGCCTCGTACCACGTAGCAGGTGACACAGCAGGGCCAGGCTGGAGTTAGTGGCAGAAACAGCACTCGCTTGGCCGAGTGCGGTGGCACAGGCCTGTCATCCCAGCACTTGAGAGGCTAAGGCAGGAGGACTGTGAATTCAAAGCCAGCCTGCAGCCCTGGTCGTGAAAGCAGCCAGGTGCTGTATATTTCCCAGGCCTCACGCTGGACACTGTGGTCACTGCTTTCAGGGGGTCCAGCTGCTTCTCCCAACCAGCTGTTCCCCCCAGGTCTCCCATGGCCACACGTTCTCACCTGCTGAGGGTGGGGTGGCAGAGGTTGAGGGGTGCAGTCAAGCAGGGTGTGCAGCTGGTGCAGCACCCATTTCCTCCTGGACTCCACAGCCTCAGCCCAGCAGAGGCCCTGGGCAGTGAGGCTCCGTGCCATGGCCTTGACCTTTCTGTGCACAGTGGCACCTTGACCTTTCTGTGCACAGTGGCACCCGCTATTGGGGAGGAGCCTTGACCATGGGTGCTGGCTCAGGGCTTGCATGCAGCCCTGTGTCCCCCGAAGGGTTGAACTCAGCTGTGGGCTTGATGGCTGTGTGAGGGGAATTCCTCCTTCCCCCTCTCACGACTCTCCACTGAAATCCAACTGCTGGGGCACCTGAGAGCCAGGCTGGCCCTGCAAGGACAGAGTGCTCCGCTCTAACGAGCTCTGTGTCTCCCTCAGCTCTGCGAGTCCCAAGTGCACAGCGTGTCAAGAAAGCATTGTCAAAGACAAGGTACTCTGGGGCCCCTCCACTCTTCTACCCAGCTGAGCTGGGGGTGCTCGTCCTGGGCTGCATCTGGTCCCCTGGACTTTGTCATCTCAGCATGGCCACTCCCAGTCCCCAGCCATGTGTCTGGACCCGAGACGGCCACTGCACCCAGGAGGTGTGGGAGGAAGGGAAGTGTTCGCCTGATGTGTGAGGGGCCTGGGGCTGGGCTGTCTGCTGTCAAGTCCCCAGTCACCGCTGTCCTGGGGGTCCTGTCCATGCAGCTCACGGCCGACTCTTCCCTCCATGTGACCTTCAGGGGTGCATCTGAATCCCCTTCCCCCACACTGTGACTCCATTGCCCTGTTTGTACCCCCACAGTCCTGGTTGTCACTTCCCACACGGGTGGGGGGACCTGACGGGTGGTGACCCATTTACTGCTAAGCCCTGGCATCTGTAGTCTGAAACAGCTCGTTTCTAAAGTACTTAAATATCAATAAGAATTTGTGGCTTCCACTGCTTTGATTAATGAACCTACAGGTTTCTAATGGGGGTCATTGCCCTGTACACGGAGACCTGGCTCTGGGGTTTCCTGAGTGCAGCACCTGTGCTGGTTGACGTTTTGGCTGGGGCAGCCCAGGTGTGGGCCCTGGCAGCAGGTCCTGGCTACTGGGGACAAGGGGTGGAGGCAGAGGAGCTGTCCCGGAAGTGTCTGTGCCTCGCATTCACTTGCTGTGCAGAAGGAAGGGTGCAGCCCAGTTCTCACGGGAAAACAGGTGACTTGTGCACGTATCTGACAGGTGCGGCCCAGAGGGCAGTGGACCTGTGGGCTAAGGCAGGTCTTAGTCTTTGCTCTGAGTTAGCCCTGTCTCTGCTGGCTCTGATAGCTGAAGAAGAGGGGCTGGGTTTGCAGGAGAATCATTAATGAGGTGCACAAAAGCTGTGGGTCATGGGGACAGCAGAGCCCACTGGCCCTCAGGACCTCACCCTCCTAAGCATCTCAAGGGACTTGGAGCAGATAAGCCTAGGGCTCTCAGCTCTGTCTCACGCAGCAGCTCATGGTGACTCTTCTCTTAGGGTCATTCTTGGGTTTCCGTCAGTGTTACTGTCTGTGAGGTTGAACTCAAGTGATTGAAGGAATTTAACAGCACAAAAAGGAAGCAGGTTCCACCATTACAATAGCTGCCCTGCTGCCCTGATGCATCACCTTTAAATACGCTCGCTTGTGCAGACGTAGCTTGACTCCAGGTTAGTTTATTTTTAACTCTTGGCAGCTTTGGATCTGTTCCTTTGCCTGCTGGGCCGGAGGGCAGATTAAGGCCTGGTTTGCCTTCGTGTGGAGCCGTGGTGGGGTTCTCGTGATCACCCTGGATAAGGTGCCACACTGGATTGTTGTTTGCTGATACCAGCTAAAATCAGAGAAAGGCAAGCAGGCTTTCATTTTTAGAGGGAAACACTGTAGTGTTAGATTAACCTTTACTGTAAGATACTTATTTAAAAGCTTCTTTTTTGGTGAAAAATGAGTTATAAGCAGCATAACCTCCATACGAGGAGCCAAGAGAAATGTTTTACAGGTTGTCCCAACCCTTGGTCCAGTCCATGAGCGCAGGACTGCAAGGCCCGTGGGGACCCCTGGTCAGGTTGCACCCCGTAGCTCTCCTTTGCCCTGGCTGCTGCTCCCCCGAGGACACAGAACCCCAGGCCTGCACAGCCGTTGTCTTGAGTTTGTGTCCCAGAAACAGTTGATTGTTAACGGTCTGGCGCGATTCATTGGCTTCCAGCTCATCTCACAAAGACGTAGGATTTCCATTGCATCTCTTCCAGGGGTTGCTGCAGTCTCCAGCTCGTGGAAATTAAAATGGTCCTTAATGCCTATGAGATTCACTGCAGAGTTGCTCTGCTGATGTTTTAAGTGGTTTTACCTTGACCAGAACAACAGTGTCTGGAGATTGAGGAGTGTTAATCCTCTGAAGCGGCCTCTCTCGATTTCAGGTGTTTAAGGATAACTGCTGTAAAAGAGAGATCCTGGCCCTCCAGATCTACTGTCGCAACGAAGCCAGGGGCTGTGCGGAGCAGCTGACCCTCGGGCACCTGCTGGTGAGTTGGGGCATTGGGGCTCCAGGCCTTGCAGAGGGTGCCGTCCTCCCGTGATGCAGGCGAGGGGCCCGTCACGTTCAGGCTGAGAGCTCCTGGGTCCTGCAGAGCACAGCCCAGGTGTGTGGTGTCATCTTGTGACACCGCTGGCAGAGTCATCCTGCCTCTGCCTCTTTAGCACAAGGGAAGTCACGTTAGACTTTAATTCTCCAAGGCACATGGAGCCCTTTCTTCACCATGAAATTTCATGAATGTATTTTTCTATTAGCATCAGCTTTACTTTTGCTTAGCATCAGTTTTATGCTGGGAGGGAACCTGAAGTAAAATGAGACCCTTAGCTGATACCCTGCATCCTCTCCCTGGAGCACCTGCTCACTCCATCCTAGCAGCGCTGTGGTTTGGTGACCACTGGACCAGGCGTGCACCTGTGTCCCCCAGGTGTGGTGGGGGAGCTGCTGCTCTAACATGTGGGTGTTCCCTGTGGCAGGGTTGGAATCTGGGTCTCTGCTGGGGTGGTTTTGCCGTAGGAGACCTGAGAATGGGGTGCTGCTTCACAGGTGCATCTGAAGAATGACTGCCAGTTCGAGGAGCTTCCCTGCATGCGTGCCGACTGCAAGGAGAGGGTGCTGCGGAGAGACCTGCGCGACCACGTGGAAAAGGCCTGCAAGTACCGTGAGGCCACGTGCTCCCACTGCAAGAGCCAAGTCCCGATGATCACGCTGCAGGTGCGGCCCACTCCCACCCCTCCCTCTGTGGGATTCTGACTCGAATGGAGCGGGAGACGGGACCAAACAGCAATTTTCATCTGAAGTTATTTCAGAGTAAAGCTGTATTTGTTTTCCCTGTCTTGATTTACATAATTAACGCTTTCCATTGCTTTGATTGAATATCATTGGAGAGTCAGAAAAGGAAAGAATGACTATTCAGGAAAGGTAGAATTTGTAACTTGTCCTGGAGAATGGCCTGGAAATTGTGATGGCTTGCGTATCTCCACAGCTGCATGACAGCTAAGGCTCGGAATGGCTCATTTAGCCCGTGGTGCTAGTGCAGCTGTCTGTTTTGGAGAGAGCAGGATGTAAAGCTTTTCTTGCCTCTGTTACTGCTGCGGGGCTCTGTGCCACGTGTGTGTGGCAGTCATGTCACTTCTGTGTAAGGCAGAGAAAAGCAGAGGCGTCAGGGTGGGAGATGGACTCTAAATGATCCCTTTGAGCACACCCCTGCTGTGCCCTGCTGTGTGCAGTGGCCTTCCAGATGCTGCCCAGGCTTCCAGCGAGGCCAGGGACATCACAGACCCAGTAACTGCTGTGCAGAGGTCCCTGGTGTCAGGGAAGGAGGCAGCTGGGGTCCACTGCTCAGGGCCTTGGGTGACTGTGGTGGAGGAGTGCGTGGGCCCCGAGGTGGCCAGGGATGTCCTGGGCTTGCCTGGGCAGTGGGAGGTAGAAGTGGGCGGGGCAGGGAGGGTAGCCATGGGCAGTGGATCTCGGGTGTATGGAGGGCTTTCCTGGGGTGCAGGTGGGGGCGTGGATTAGGCCAATTCGAGCACATGTCATGGGAGTCACTAGTGGCTGGGGTCTTCTTGGTGAAGACAGCAGGCTTGGCAGGAGAGGGAGGGTTTGGGCTGAGGGCCTGCGTGACCAGTGTTCCTGGTGGCTCAGTACTCGAGCAGGTGGAGCAGAGGCCGAGGGTCGCAAGGCCCTGGCACAGATGCTTCTTGAGTGCTAGGAGTGGGGATGGCATCCCTGGAGAGGCTGGCCGGGGGTGCCCTGGACAGGTGGGGAGAGGACTGTGAGGCTGAGCTCCTGGCAGCCACTCTGACCCGTGCGGAGACAAGTTCAGGAAGTTTTCTTTCTCCAGTTTCCCCATGAACAAGGTCCCCCAACCCATGTTGGTTACTCGGTCTCTCGCCCTGAGTTCCCTAGACCTTCCTAGGTCTGAAGTACCCTAAAGCCCTGCATCTCACTCTCCGGAAGCAGCAGTATGTCTGTTGTAATTGGGTAATTCTGCCATAGCTGACAAGATGCCATCTCTGGTGAACGCGTTCCCACACTGCTCTCGGAATTGCACTTCGGTGCTTGCAGAAGTTGGTTATTAGAGGAGAGGACCCAGCAGTTAATCTTGGTTTGAGATGGAACTGTGGAGGTTGTGAGTGACTCCCCAGTGGGCCTGGTTGTGAGTGACTCCCCAGAGCCTATACCCCTGCTCCCCACCCAGCCTTGCAGGGCTGACGCTTGCCTCTCCTGGGTATGGCCCAGCAAGGCCGCCAGAACGGTATGGAGCATGGCAGGGCCACGGTGAGAGCCCAGGGCCCTTGCGGGGAAAGGGTCTGTAGCCTGCAGGTCAGGAGGCCCCAGTGATGGTGCTGTGTGATTCCATCTGGGTCTTGGACTTGTGGTAGAGACCAGAGCGGATGCCAGCAGGCTCGGCCTGGATGGCAATTAGCGAGTTTGGAGTCAGAGTTACACATATTCTCGTGAGAGAGGGTTCATGGGCTGTGTGACTCCATGGTCAGTGGGGTGTGTCTTCAGGTCCTCCTTGCCTTCTTTCGGTCTGCAGTGGTTTTAACGAATGTTCGGGTTTGAGGTTGCCTCTCTGGCTCTCTCCATGATTCCCAGTGGACATTGTCCACTCTGCTGTGCACTGGGAGGGACCTGTCGCTGGCCCCTGGTCTCCTTGGTTCCCAGGTGTTTTGGTCACTCAGCTGTTCCCATCTGCTCAGGTCTCAGGTGGATTACCAGTCTCAGCTGTCTGAGGCCCAGGGCATCCTGATTTTCCTGTTCTCTGCGTTTTGCAGCGTGACCCACAAAGAGACTCCACTCAGCCCCTTTACACTGGGCCGTTAAGCTGTGAACAGTCACGGTTGTCAAGAGCAGGCTGCAGGTGGAGGCAGACGTCAGAGCATGGGAGTTTGCGTGCCTCGCTCCTGTTTGCCTTCTTGGAAGGTGACCCGGCCGTGTTTCCCAAGGCTGCACACCCAGGCTCCTGTCCCAGTGTGTCACCCGTGCACACTGGGACACATGGTCCAGCATAACCTGAGCACCAGAAGCCTGGAGACAGCTGGATCAGAGGGGTGTGAAGAGCAGGTGTGGGGTGGCGTCACTGTCACTGTGTGGCTGGTGGCAGGGAGGTGTGCACCATAGCCTGGAGCCATGCTGCAGGTGACACAGGAGACACAGGAGCTGCCAGGCTGAGCAGGGCTCCAGCTCAGCCCCACTGGCAGCAGTCTGGAGGAGGCAGTGTTGGCAGGTGCTCCTCGTGTATGTGACGAAACCTTCTGAAGCAAAGTGGGAACACACTTCTGGATTGTCATTGTAAAGTTGCTCCTTGGAGGCTGAGGCAGGCGGAGGAGCAGTGGGTGAAGGTGTCAGCTACTGTCACACCCTGGGTGTGTCTTCCTGAGTGCACGGCACACTTGTGTGCGTCGAGGTTACCTACATTGGTGTAGGCCTGTTGGTTTCACAGGCTCAGATGGTGAAGAGCCTGCTTCCTGCTGGCTGCTGTCACACGGTACATTGAGCTGGTTTATTCTCTCTCTGCTCTGCATCCAGAAGTAGGAAATGGGGTGCGGCAGGGCTGAGACTCTTCCCCCTGGGAAGGAGGCCCCCCCCGCACCTCAGCAACCCCAGCTGCCGGTACCTGTGACACTCAGCAGCTCACGGGGCTTCTCCCTGGCCTGAATTCTTGCCTTTGTTTTGTTATTTGTTTCTTATCCAAGGCTTTGCACTGAGCTATATTTCGAGCACCTTTAGGTTTTGTATTTCAAGACAGGGTTTCACTAAGTTTGCCACACTGAGCTCAAACTTGAGTTTCTCCTGCCTCAGTTTCCCAAAGTAATAGGATTACAGGAGTGTGCCTACCATGCCCTGCCAATGTCTGCCTTATCTGAGAATAATAGCTGTTTTGGTTACTTTTCTCTCGTTGCTGGGACAAAATACCTGACACCCAAAGTGAAGGAAGGAAAGGTTTATTTAGCTCAGTTTGTGGAGGTTTCAGTCCATACTCAGCTGGCGCCAGTGCAGGGTGGCACAGGGCAGAGGACAGCAGCTCATGGCCGCAGAAAACAGCACATGCGACAAGAGCCCGAGGGAGGAGCGCGTGGGGGGAGGAGTGCGTGGAAAGGACCGGGTGGGGAGGAGCGTGTGGGGAGGAGCACGAGGGGAGGAGCACGTGGGGAGCAGTGTGCCTCTCTCCCCGCCTTTTGCAGGTTGCCATCCCAGGGTGGGCAGAGCACTCACACAGCCAATCCCAGCACCAGACAGTGAACCAATCACAAACGCTAGATTCAGCCAGCTTTGAGACTGCAGGAGGCTTTGGGTCGGGGGGACACGCAGACACAAACCCTAACCCTGGCTGTTGGATTTGGGCCCATTCTTGGATAGTGTGGCCTCATCTTAACTAATCCGACCTGCAGAGGCCTCACTTCTGCATGCAATCACCTTCTGAGGCTGTGAGTGGACGTCAGTGCGGTTCGGCCAGGTGGTGGGCAGGGCCCGGGAAGAAGCATAAATGATAAATAACTACCAGAGTCACTTCACCACATACTGCCAAAGAGCGGCAGCCCTACCCTCCCACCCTTCGCGTTCTTGCCTTCTGGATTGTCACGGGTGGAGCCATGTGCTGGCACTGGCAGAAGTGTAGGAATGTGCAGTCTCGTGGACTTGGTAGCATGATTGATGTCGGTTTCTGGGGGGCAGTGGGCCATTCCTGTCAAGACCCAGTGCATTACCCACAGCCGACTCTGACCCTGAGTCTTGGCTGCACCACCCCGGGCTGCCGTGGGGCCGCAGTGCCCAGTGTGTGAGGGCAGTGTGCAGGCCCTTGGTGAGGTGACCGGAGCCTGTTGCAGGCTCCTTAGCCAACCCAGGGCTCAGCACCCCGAGAGATGCCCCAGTTGGCCAGCCCTTGAGGTTTCTCACTGGTACAAGCAGAGCCCAGGTTCTGAGTCTACCCAGCCAGGCCAGCAGGATACCATCCTCACCTCCTCACCCATAGGCCAGGCCCTGGGCAGCGCTCTCGGGGAGGAGGTGTGTGGTCAGTTGTACCCTGCTGGGTGCCTGCTGCCCGGTGTGGCATGGCTCTCTCTGGGCTCAGAGGTGGGGCAGGGCAGCCTACGCCTCTGGGTGTCACACTGCTGCAGACCACAGTATGGGCTTCACAGCCTTTGCCGCTGCCATGTGAAGCCAGGCCCACTCCTGGCCCTACCCACACCTGTGTCCTTGCCCTCAGGGCTGCCTTGCTGGAGCCTGGTGTGTGACTGGCCGAACCGATGTCCAGCAGCAGGCACACTGCCTAGACTCCCCGTTCAACCAGCACGGCCCTCTCTGCTGTGCCTTGTCACAGCCCGGGGTGCTCTCCAGGGACCTGGGTTTCTGTCCTCAGCAAAGTTCCTGCCGGTGCTGCACCTGGACCAGTGCCCAGTAGAAGCCCTGGCTTCATGTTTGTCAGTTGCTGTCTTCCTGCAGAGCCGAGGTGTGCACCCTCGGGGAGGAGCTAGCCGCAGGGCCGCGTCCTCCAGGCTCTGACCTGGCGGCTGCAGCTGCAGGACAGTAATGAGAAGAGCGTTTCCCACTGGCTGCGGAGTTAGCACACTGACAGGGACGATGCATTTCATGGCGTCTCGTGTTCTTTTCTCCACAGAAACACGAAGACACTGAGTGTCCCTGCGTGGTGGTGTCCTGCCCTCACAAGTGCAGTGTCCAGACTCTCCTGAGGAGTGAGGTGGGCATGTTGGCCGGACTGGGCAGTCAGGGCCTGGGGGTGCAGGGCATGTTCCAGCTCCCTTAGCTAGAGTCTCCCACAGCTCATGATCTGATGTGCAAGGCAGCAACGCACAACGACAAACGCTGTGGGGGTCAGGAGGAGGCGGTAAAATCCTACCAGACAGTAAATTTGAGGCTAAGACTATTGTGGAGGTTTGAGAGAATAGGAAACTTTGATGCAAGCGAAGGGGACACTGTTTCTAGGCAAATAAAACAGCGCATTGCTGTGAGGTGGTCTCTCAGCAGTGGCTTCTGGCCGTTCAGGCCTTGGCAGGTGGCCTGGGCCAGGCAGGTGAGCCAGGGGCGGGGACTGCAGGCCTCCCCCCAAAACCCACGTGCTGCATGCCCACCACTGACATCAGCTTCATTTGATCAGCACATGTTCCAATGGAAAACTTCTAGGGCTGCTTAACCCTGAGCTGGACCTTCAGTGGCTACTTTGGGGCCAGCGGGGTCCCCGGGCTTCCTGTCCTTCCAGGGCTCTGCCCCACAGACGCCACTCACCTCAGCCTCTTCCAACAGCCTGAGCACAGGCCGGGACCTTCGCATGTCCCCATGCAGGTGTAGGATGGGGACATAGGACTCTGCCATCCTTGCCCAAGGTCATCCCTGTGACCTTGCTAGGGAGATGCCTGGTGACGGAGGCCCTGGGCTCCTCATGTGCCTCTTGAAGAAGTCGGGGCTGGATGTCAATTACTGCTGGACAGTGCCCCCTCAAACCACTGAACTAAGTCCCGCTTTTACCCGCACCCTCCTGAACTCTGTGCTCAGCCCTGAGTTAGGGCGAAAGTTGCCTCTGTTCTGCTTGTTTTTATTTTTTAAAAAATACTTCAACCTTTATTTTTCTGGGTTTTTGGTGGAAGTTACCATTGGCTGTAGGTCTCCTCACCTGTATTCCAAGCTCCTATGAATTCTGCATGTTCTGGTGGTAAAACCACTTTAGGGAAAGGGTCAGCATGAACTCGTAGTAGTACACGAAAATCACATGGGAACTCGGCTCGCCCCAACTCTGACAGGAGGAGAGCTAGCTCGTTAGGGTCCTGATGCTGTTTGTGGCACTGAACGAACAGTTTACAGTCTTGAGTTGGCGTCTCCAGAAGCAGCCTCCATGGGTCCACGTCTGTGGGTTCTTCTCCAGGGCCAGGGGGACCCAAGGCTGCTGACCCTTAACTGCTGCAACCCCTCCCGACTCATAGGCAGCCTTGAAGGGTGTCCCTGCTTAGGACCCTGGGCCGTTCCTGCCCTGCAGCAGAGGCTGGGTCAGCCTCCCACATCTGCAGTGAGACCTGGCCCTCGGCCTGTTGGGCTGCTGGGCAGCACCAGCATGAGAGCCAAACACAGGGTCGGTCCCTTCCATCAGAGAGAAGAGGCACTGTGAGGTTCATGCTGTTGGAACAGCCTTAGCGGGTTTCAGAAGCCCGTGAGCTCCCAGTCATGCTGGGGGTTGCTTTTCAGAGGAGGAGAACCCATCTCCAGTTACCCCGAGCAGTGCAAGAGACAGTGCAGTGTGTGAGCTTACTTTGAAGACGGATTTATTTTTCTGTGCTGTGTATTAGCTGTGCAACCCAGTTGCATCCCGAATGCTACCTGTTTTTTTTTGTGTGTTTCATGCAATTTTGTTTATAGTCTTTAAGTGTGCATTTCAACTTGCGTTTTTTTGTTTTGTTTTGTTTTTAAATTTTGACTCTTCAGACAGCATGTCACATTTTGAACAGTTTGTTCTAAAGAAACTATGAGTTCGAGGGCCGTTATGGTGAATGTATTTCTGTATATCGGTGTATGCATGTGTACACGTGCGGTGCTGCATACGTGCTGCCCAGGGGCCTGACGGAAGGCCATGTGGACACGCGTGGCCGTGAACACACCGCGCGGTGCACCCTGATGCTCTGTGTGCCTAATGTGTTTGAACATTTTCATGCAAACGTTTGTGCCACAACTCACGTCTCTTTCCCGTTGCAGTTGAGTGCGCACTTGTCAGAGTGTGTCAATGCCCCCAGCACCTGTAGTTTTAAGCGCTATGGCTGCGTTTTTCAGGTCAGTATCCGATATCTGCCCTTCCCACTCACATTGTGCTACGAGAGAAAGTGCTTGTGCTCACTTGTGCACTTCCCAGTTCTGGACTCCGTGTGGGCCCTGGAGCCTTGAGACCCTGCCATGTGGGTGACGGGAGCCACGTGACCCGGGCGTGGGGCTCACTGGTCAGGCTGATGTCACCCAGCCCAGGAGGGGCACATTGCACTGACACCCACCGGGGGGCTCGGGAAATCCTGGGGATGACCTGGCTAGATGTGAATACCAAAGTGGACCTGGTCCGGACCCCACACACGTGTCCACACGTGCACTTCCTGTGCCCCTGGTGCTGCATGGAGCCACTGGGCCCCTCTTGAGCCTCTTCTCCCTGGAGACTCTGTCACTGCTGCGGGCACTGTGTGACAGGCCTGTGTCCAGTTTAGGTCGCCTCTCAGCACATCGGAGATTGCCAGTGAATCAGGACCAAGTTTTTACTTAAATGCATGTCTGAATTTTCAAACGTGTCAAAAGGTGAACAGTATCACAGTTATCATGTGCGTCATTCTCTGAAACATCAGCACATGATCACGACACCAGTAGAAGTCCCAGCTCCCGGTGTCTGTGAGAGAGGGTCCCTTCTTGTGGCCTCTGGGAGGCCAAGCCGTTGTCCTTGTGGCCGTCATTCCGTGTGTGTGTGTGTGTGTGTGTGTGTGTGTGTGTGTGTGTACATGCTGACGAGGGCCAAGCTCATCAACATGTATATACGGATATTCCATGTACAGAGTATATGTTTTGGAGATCATGAAAATGCTTTCCCTGGCTTCTTAATTTTCCAATTCCAATCCAATTTATATTTCTACTATACCAATGGTTTTCTAAAACATGCTATCTCGGCGTGCTGATTCTTGGTTCCGAGTGGTCTGCATCTTATGTACTCTGTAGATTGTTTCTGTCCTGTATGTAACTTCCAAGTGCACTTAGCCTGGTGAGGAGCTGGCCCTTTCTGGACCGGTGCATCCGAGCCGAGCGTCCGCATCGATGACTCACAGCCCACTCGCTGCACTGCCGTCGTGGTGTCCAGCTGCAGCACCTGGACATTTCCGCTTTCCTTTTTTAATGAGAAAGAATCTATAATGGAACAAGAATGAGTTTGAAATCTGATTTCTTGACATTGTGGTGTGAAATGCTGATAAGAAGCCACTGGCCGTAAGCACGGAGGGGCGAGGCCAGGGTTCGAGGCCAGCCCTGGTGCAGACCCTGGCCCCTCGGCCTCCCGGCGCAGCGTGGCGCCTGCTTCCTGTACATGAATACGCCCATGTGTGCGCTGCTTTGTCCTGTGTCCTGCTGTGTCCCTCCAAGCGAGTAATGCGCTAATGCCACTGCCTTTGCTCTCACAGGGGACCAACCAGCAGATCAAGGCACATGAGGCCAGCTCAGCGGTGCAGCATGTGAACCTGCTGAAGGAGTGGAGCAACTCACTGGAGAAGAAGGTAGCGCGCCCACACGGGGAGCGGCGGGTGCTTTGTAAGGATCAAGCAAATAAGTGGTCCTTTTTATGTTTTTTTGGCAGTACTTTTGTTTGTGGTACTTTTTAAAAAACCACACTGTGGTTATCATTACTGCTCTGGGCAGAGATTGGCCAGTTTTATAAAAAGTGGCCACCAGCGGAGCCCCAGGGTCCCACAGAGCCCAGCACTGGGTGCCCAGCTCCCCACGGCGCCTCCTGCCAGCCAAGGCTAAAGGATGGGGTAGAGTGGAGCAGCGCTGCTCCTGGGCTGTTTGCAGAAGGAGTGGCTCCTTGCTGCAACTCCTTTCCAAGAGTGGGTCCTGCTGTTGGGCTGGGAGGTTGCACCCTCCCGGGAGGGGCATTATTATGGGATCTCTGGAGCTCGTTAAGGGAAGGGAACTGGTCTGAAGCCCGCAGCCAGGTGGGCGCAGCGTTTGAGTTTAGACTTGCGTTCCTCGTTCATGTCTTTTAGTGTTGGGGTTTGTGAGATTAGAGTAGATTTTCATGAAGCCTGACATGGAGTCACTCGCTCTGTGACAGACACTGAGAAGCGCGACTTTTGCTGAGTGGAATCCTAGGAGAGAAAGTGAAGCCGTGTATATCCCGTGACACATGGCAGATCTCGTGTGTCTGGGTAAATGCATGTTTGTTTGAACGTAAAATAGGTCGTGGTTGTCCAGAGTTCTTGCATGTTCAGGCTAGTTGTCTAATCAGACAGCATCAGCTGTTGTGTTGTCACATTGCTGTCTCCTGAGGTGACCTCCAGCTGTCGCCTATGTGACTGCTGGCCATCCTTGGGCCATCATAGGGTCCCATTGGATATGAATGTGGAACCCAGGTCTCTCCTAAACTGTGGACTTTAGAGGCAGAGACACCTGCTGGTGGGCAGAGCTCTTTCCCTGGGGTTCAGAGCCTCTCGTGAGATCCTGAAGATGGGAGCTGAGAGGGGACTGTCCTTGGGCCCCCATCTTGAGACTGTTTAGGGCAGATATCAGCCAGGCATGAGGGTGTACTCCTGGAATCCTAGCCATAGGGAAGCTGAGGCAGGAAGGTTTGGAGTTTAAGGCCAGCCTAGGCTATACAGAGAGACTGTCTCAAAAAAGCAGAAATCACCACCAGGTGTCAGTTCGAGCTTGGGCGCTGTATCCCAGAGAACAGCTTTGCGGAGGTCAGCAGTGGGTTGGAGCACCACCCCATGGGCCTTTCCATGGCTGTGGTGGCGGGTGGCCCTCCTTGGTGTCAGTTGCCTGCCCACAGGCCACTGGACTGGCCAGGGGAACACGCTGGAGCCCAGAGTGGTGCTGTCTTCTTGCCAGGCTTCCTGTGAGGCTGGCGCTTTCTGCACTGCGGAACGCACCCCAGGGAGGGTTGGGGGTGACTTATGGGCTGTGATGAGTGTCTTCCAAACCCATGAACAGTGACCTTGTGTGTTTGTAGGATGCAGTGTGGTTTTTGACTGATGTGTGCGTCGTGGGAGGTGTCAGCCCAGCTGGGTCACGTAGACTCACGTGTTTGCGTGTGTGGTATCAAACCTTTATGCTAGATTAATTGAAGAACTTCTCCCAGGTTTCCTTGCTGCAGAATGAAAGTGTGGAGAAAAACAAGAGCATACAGAGCCTGCACAACCAGATCTGCAGCTTCGAGGTCGAAATCGAGAGGCAGAAGGAGATGCTCCGTAATAATGAGTCCAAAATCCTCCACCTGCAGGTAAGCGGCTTGAGAGGGTGCCCCCGCCAGCTCTTGGGGGCTGGGGGAGGGCAGAGGGGGCCCCAGGGTCTGCGTCCGGGAAGCTGGCCAGCCATCTTCTGGGCACCTCCGATCCCTGAGGGAGCGACACCATTTCCACATGAGCTGTCTAGCCCTGTGTGACCCTGAGCTCTGTCTGCAGTGCTAGAGTTAGCTGTTTCTGTGACTTAGTTACTTTTTCCTTGTTGCTAAGACAAAATCCCCAACACCCAGAGTTAAAGGGGGAAGGGCTGTTAGGCCCACAGTTATAGAGGTTTTGGTCCCTAATCGGCCAGCTCCAAGGCAGGGCCACTTGGCCGAGGGTCATCGCAGAGGAGAAGCTGCTCATGGCAGGCCAAAGGCAGCAAAAACAACAAGAGAGAGGATGAGCTTCCTTCTGTCCCTGCATTGTGTGCAGGTGACCTGGCCACAGGGCAGGTGCAGCACTCACACCGTTAATCCCAGCAGTGTACCAGGTTCAGTCACAAACTAGATCAGCCCCTCCGAAAAGCCTGCCCCCTGTGAGGCTTTGGGGGGACATCCAGACACAAGCCCTGACAGTGACTGTCTGGGCCTTCACATCACACAAGTGCTGGATCCAGTTTCACTTCCTAAAGTGGCTGCTTCATCCAGGCTTTCTATAGAGGCATGTGGCATGTCCCCAGCTGTACCCTACATAGTGACCCAGTGACATCCCAGAATGACAGACCCTCTGCCATCCAAGCCCATCTGCATCTGATGATGCAGACAGGTGAAGGGAAGGTGGCCCTCATCCAGGTGACCCTCACAGCTGCATCTCACACGAGCTCCCTTGCACCTCGAGAGTCTCACACAGCCCTAGAAGAACCACCCAGAGGCCCCAGTGGTGCGCAGGGCTATGCTTGCGGCCTCGTTCCCCAGAGCAGCGAGAAGGGTGCGCTCCTGGTATAAAGCTGTGCACCGCTGAGGATGTGTCTCCTCCCGCTCGCACCGCAGAGCAGGCTGGGAGCTGGCAGGGAGTTATTAAATCAACTTCGCTTGTGTTACACTTCACGGTGCCCAGAGGCGAGGAGGAAACGTGAGGAGGTGCGGTGGTACAAGCAAAAGCACAGCTTGTCGGCATCGGCTCTGCTGGGAGTCCACAACAGGCTGCCCAGCATTCTGGATGCTCCCTGCCCACACTGCCCACCCTCCTCTGCGGCCAGGGGCAGCTCTGGCTGCAGGGTGATGCGGAGAAGTTGCCGGGAAGCCCACGGAGGCTGGGGTGTGCAGTCAAGGAGCCACACGCCGCGCTGCACCTCCGGCCCCACACCTGTTATTTTTGCCCCTGCTGCTTGAGCTGGGGAAGCTCTCGTTAGCTTCTTAGTGGGCTCAGCTCCGGCCAAGTGCAGTGTATACGAATGACCCTAGGTGGCAGCCGTCAGGAAGCCAGGATGGGGCAGGTAGAGCCGCAGCGCTCCCGAGTGAGCAGGAGCCGGGGAGAGAAGTGTGGAGGAGACACGCTTGTCTGAAGAAAGAACCTGGATTGTGAGCCGGGGTTACAGCTCAGAGGCACAGGCACCTGCCTGGCAAGCTCAAGGGCCTGAGTTCGATTCCTGGTACCAAAAAACAAGAAAGAACCTGGATCAAGCGTGACACATGACTCCGACAGACCACTGTGGGTAGAGGCTGCCCACTGGGAAGTGAGGGTCCCCTCTGCGTCCCCCTCTGCTGTCTGCACAAGCACAAGGTCCATCCTATAAGGAGTGCGTCCCCTGGGCCAGGTGTGGAAAGTCCTGCCCAGGACCCAGTCAAGCTGGGCTGAGGGGACACCCCCTCCCCGCTTCCGTGCTTGAAGCCCATTGAGGCCTTGCTCAGCCCCACAGGCCTCGGGGCCAGTGTGAGGCTGAAGCTGACAAGTGGCCAGGGAAGGAACTGTCTCTCGGGCCACGTCCGGGTCCTCATTCACAGCTTCCCTCACTCAGCCGCTGCTGCAGGGGGCGGATGTGATGCTGCAGATGCTCAAGGGAGGGGGAGCGGCTGTGGGAGGGCAAGACAGGAGGGTTGTGTCGTTCCGCAGCTTCCAGGCAGCCTGGACTGCGTGGCCCCGGGCTCAGAAGGGAGGCAGGGCAGTGTGTGTGCAGTAGTGTCAGCCCCCAGAAAATAGTTTTTATGGGCTAATTTCTCCTCGAGCAGTTGTCTTTTCAGACACCAGCTAGCATTCTTAGAGAGTGGGAAGAACAGCCTGTGCTGTCACTACAGAGGTGGCACAGCCCTGCCATGCTTCTCCATGGTCAGTGACACCCAGCAAAGGCACCAAAACCCAGAGGCTCAAAACCAGAAGGAGCCCTGAGGCCATGATGGGTTCCCAGCCTGGGGCACCTGAGCTCTTCTTGGATGTGGATTCTTCTCAGAGTGGAACCCTTGGTACCCTGGCCTCTCTGTGATAAGTAGAAGCAGGACCTTTAAACCAGGCCACTGCAGGCGGGGTGCAGTCCTGTCCTTCCCAGCACCGTGACAGGGCCAGCTGTGTGTTCTGCAAGAGGGGCCACCTGGGTTCCCTCAACATAGGTGGTCACCATGGGCAGCTGCTGTGCAGGGTGTGGTGCAGGGAGGAGGAGGCCCATGCTGAATGCGCAGCTGTTCCCAGGTCCCTGGGGCATGGGAACCTTCAGCTCCGTGATCCTGAGGTCCATGCAGTGCTGGGTAGGAGGCCAGGGGGGCCTGGAGCACACAAGGGTGGGATCCTTGACACAAACAGGTGTGGGTAGCCAGGTGACACAGGAGTGATGTGGCACACACAGGCCTTGGGCGGTGCCCCCCACCAGAGCCCACGGTTGTCCGTCCTCTTCCAGTGCTGTGCCCAGGCCCCACCCCTTGCTCCTCGTGCCGGGTGCGTGCGGGCAGCCTCTTCGGCCAGTCCTGACTGGGTTTTGCCTTTCTGCACCTTTGGTCTGGAAGCGAGTCATAGACAGCCAGGCAGAGAAGCTGAAAGAGCTGGACAAGGAGATCCGCCCCTTCCGGCAGAACTGGGAGGAGGCGGACAGCGTGAAGAGCAGCGTGGAGTCCCTGCAGAACCGCGTGACCGAGCTGGAGAGCGTGGACAAGAGCGCGGGGCAGGCGGCGCGGAACACAGGTGCGGCAGGCGGGGCAGGTGGAGGGAGACTGCGTGGGGGGACTCGGGGCCCAGTGCACCCAGCAGATGGGGGCCTGGGTGAAGATGGGGGCACGCCTGAGAAGGCTTAAGGGGACGACAGGATTATCCGGCACTCGTGGCCGGATTAAGCAGGCCGAGGAGGCGGGGGCAGGGGCAGCCTAGCCACAGGGCACAGGTGACCACGTAGTGCAGGGTGCGGGAGGAGAAGGCAGGGAGGCTGCTGATGTGGCCCACTCCTGCAGCAGGGTGTGGCCTCAGTGGCTGCGGGCAGAGATGCAGGTGCATGTTTGCACCACTGCCCTCCAGTGTCCTGTGTCTCACCCACCACTGTCTCCCGCGGTGGCAGGCCTGCTGGAGTCCCAGCTGAGCCGGCACGACCAGATGCTGAGCGTCCACGACATCCGCCTGGCCGACATGGACCTGCGCTTCCAGGTGCTGGAGACCGCCAGCTACAACGGCGTGCTCATCTGGAAGATCCGGGACTACAAGCGCCGGAAGCAGGAGGCCGTCATGGGGAAGACCCTGTCCCTCTACAGCCAGCCCTTCTACACCGGCTACTTCGGCTACAAGATGTGCGCCAGGGTCTACCTGAACGGGGACGGGATGGGGAAGGGGACACACTTATCGCTGTTCTTTGTCATCATGCGTGGCGAGTACGATGCTCTGCTGCCCTGGCCATTTAAGCAGAAAGTGACACTCATGCTGATGGATCAGGGCTCCTCCCGGCGCCACCTGGGAGACGCCTTCAAGCCGGACCCCAACAGCAGCAGCTTCAAGAAGCCCACTGGGGAGATGAACATCGCCTCCGGCTGCCCAGTCTTTGTGGCCCAAACTGTGCTGGAAAACGGGACGTATATTAAAGATGATACCATTTTTATTAAAGTCATAGTGGATACTTCGGATCTGCCCGACCCCTGAGCAGTCACGGGCAGCGGCGTCAGCAGAAGGTAACTCCTCGGGGGTGGAGCCGGTCTGTCTTCACTGAGGTCCTGAGTGCGGCAGGAGCAGACACGGCCGGGGAGGAGCCCGCGGAAACACCCGACTCCTCCTCCCGTAGACTAGCCGCCCTTCGCTCCGAAGAATTATTTATCCTTTGACAAGATAAATATTGCCGTCAGAGAAGTTTTCCATTTTCGTTTTTAAAGATCTAGTTAATCAAGGTGGAAAACATATACGCTAAGTAAAAGAAACATGATTTTTCTTCCTTAAACTTGAACACCAGACACACGACACACGGGCTGGCCGGACAGAGCAGCATGTTAAGTAAAAGGGTAAATTATGAAATAATAACGCAGTTCTGAATATTCATTCTACAATTCAAAAGTGCACTCTTGTCCCAAATATAGTATATTGTCTATTTTTAAGGCCTCATCTGGTCTCTGTTTTAATAATTTGTTTGTCAGAAGACCCTGAAGTGTACCTAGGTTTTTTGAAAGTATCTAAATTCAGAAATCATTTTTTAATTTAAAGTTCTACAAATAATTGTTACTGCAGACATTTTACTTTCAAACATTGATAGACTGATACTTCTTGGAAGAAAATGTAAACTATCAACACTGGTTATCACTTGTGATAGGAAAGAGAATTCAACTTGTTGTTATTTCTCGTTAGAAATGTAAACCTTCAATCTCTGTCGTAGTTACTGACACTACTTCAAAATTATTACGAGAGGAACATTGCTCATGGATGCTGTGCATCATTTTCAGATTTATAATTGTTTTCACCCTAAAATAGGGCATTAGTTGAACTTTGCAGTTCTAAACAAAATCCTGTAGGTTTTTAAAATTCTGCCCCATGTCCAGACGAGCTCTCCATGCTGACAGCAGCACTCGTCCCCAGCCACCTGCCCGCCCGCTTGCGTCCCGTCCGTCCGTCTGTCTGTCCGTCCGGCGAGGTGGACGCTGTGCTGTGGGAGGCTGGTGGAAGTGTCTCCATCTGTCCCGCTGCTGCGTGCTATTGCAGTCTCTGGAAGTGATGTCCTTGCTTAGGGAAGGTGGCATACGGTACTCGTGCCTTAGATGTGACATGCTGCTGCTTGACCCTGGGTTTGTGTGTGATGGGATATTGTAGGAAGTGCTAGCTGAACCAGACCTCTCTCTCTCTCCGCCGCTAGATCTGTGTCTCCGAGGCCCTCACACAGCTCTGTCCCTGCCTGGGGAGGCCTGACTCCATCGGCAGCTTCCGGAGCCCCCATGGCTTCATCATGCAGATTCCAAACTCCAGGCCCCAGAGCCGCTCAGCCCCACCCAAGGGAGGCAGGTGCAGAGCAGAAGCTGCGTGTCCCCACACATCCCCACCCGGCCCTGGGCACCCACAGCTCATAGCGGAGCCCTCTGGGCATCCCAGAGACCACTGCCTGGAGGCCCCGTCCAGCTGGTCTGAGGGCACCTGCAGCTACCACCTGGTGGGAGCAGTGGCCAGGCCATCGCCCCGAGCGCCCGCCCGCCCGCCTGCCCCTGGGCACTCAGCACTGTTTACTGTCTCAAGCCCAACTGTGATCAGAAGCCTGGAGCCCCGCCTGTGCCCCTTTTGCTATGCACCATGCTCCTCGGTGCTCTTACACTGATGGGTGCTACACGCGACGGGTGCTTCTTAGGCAAAACCAGTGTGTGCAAGCCACACCCGTGCCGCTCGCCCAAGGGCGCACCCACGACCGGCCAGCTGGGCGCGGCCAGACTGCCTGCCTCTCGGCTGCCTGAGGTCGCGTGGGGTCCGCCGGGTTAGTGCCCGGCAGCCCTGTCTCTGGTGCTGCCCTCTGTCCTGGGTGTGCCTTCGCCCCAGTGCCTGCTGGACGTGCCCTCCCCTGCGCCCCTGTCCCCAAGCTTCCACACGCCTCCCACCCCCCGTGCTGCACGGCTCTGTGCCCCATCTGCTGCTCCCCTCCACATTCTGGGCTCCTTGGGCTTGGCCAGTGTCCTTGGTTCTGACTCTGGAGAAAGAAGGACTTGCCTTGAAAGCTGGCCCCTTAAGTGCCCCAGCCCCCATAGTCACCAGCGGTCTCCTCCCCTCCTGGCGCCGGCGAGAGCCTGCTCGGGGCCAGCAGGTTTAGGGTGTGGGTTTTAGGGCTGGGTAAGAGTTGCCCCTTCCCGCCGAGCCCCAGAAACCCACTCCCTGTGGGGTACGGACTGTCCAGCTGCACCCCACCTCCCCACGTGTACTGGAGTGACCGTACTGCCCTGGGGGAGGCCTGCGTGGCATGGCCGCTGCCTCCATGAGTGGTGCTGGAGAGTGGGTTGTCCTGCTCTGCAGGACCTGCAGGGACTCTGTCCCAGGTGGTGTGGCGGTGTCCCGCTCGGGAGCCCCGCGCCCCCCTCGGTGCTCACGCCCAGCAGCCTCAGCTGTGCACGCCGAGTGGCCAGCTCCCGGCCACCCCAACCTCGATTCCCAGGGTCCCAGCCAGGAGCACTGGGCGGCCGCACAGTGTGTCTGGTGTGTGCTGCTTAGTTACCAAAAGTGACAACATTCCCAGGGGTATAGCTGTCCTGCCCTTCAAAGAAACCTATGCTATGTCCCTCGTGTGGCAGCCTCTGCAGGGTAGCGGCTTCCTGTGTCTGCAACACTGTCACTGTAGCCACCCTGCTGCAGGGGTGAGGTGCTGCCAGGCCCAGCCAGGCAATGTGCACAGGCTGTGGAGGCCGGGTTGTGGGGGAAGGGCGGTGATGGGGTCAGGGCTGGGGGGCTGGGGAGTGGAGTCCATGCCCGGGAGCCATGTCCCCAGCCCCATGGGTGATGCCCCAGAGGCTCAACAGGAGCACATGTCATCACAAGGCCACTGCGCGACCCCCACCGTCTCGGCAGCCTGCTGGGGCTGGACACACGGCAGTTGTTTGCTGGGTGGTGGGCTGGGGGCTGTGAGAAGCCGTGTCCAGGTCCCTTTCCTTCCCTCATGGACAGAGCGGCCCCTGACCTCGTGGCCCACTGTGTCCTGAGGTCCCGCAGCTCCCGGCGCCCTAGTGGCTAGTTCAGTGGGTGCGTTTCCTTGGTGTCTTCCCACCTCCTTTCGCTCCACTCAGTCCTGTTTCCTCCTCAGCCTGTGACCCCGGGAGCTGTGGGGTGCTGTGCCATGGCTTCCCCTGACCACATATGGCTGGCCTTGTCTGTCAGGCTCAATCCTCTGGGGTCCGTCTGGCCCACCCTGGCTGGGGCTGTGTCCCAGGAGATGCCACCCCCTTGCTGGAGGGCTCCAGAAGTCAGCATGGCTGCATGGGGGCCACTCGGCTGGTGGACACTGCCCTCAGTGCCCCATGGAGCAGAGCATCCTGAGGGGTCCCTCGTGACAGCCCTGGGAGACCAGCAGCCACCTGATCCCCATCCCTACGCCAGCCTCTTGCACTCCCCCTGCCCACTGTCCACTGCCACAGCTGCAGGGCAGTCACTGCGGGCCTGGCCGAGACATTCCAGCCCGCAGGGCTGTCTGGATCACTGCGGGATTGCTCAGAGCACAGACTCCCAGGGTCCCCCAGCACCCTCACCCCTGCCTGCGGTGATGAGCACAGCGGGAAGGACCCAGCTGGGGCCTGGGACGCCATTTCTTTATGTTTGGTGCAGATCTTTGCGGACCAGGCTGTGGGAGAAGCGGGGGCTCAAGGCACGCCTGTGTGCCGCGCATGCGTGACAGATGAGAGCCGTCCACTGGCCCCTTCTCATCCCCACCATGTTCCGTCTTCTGTTTGCAGATCTCCATAACCATTTCCCCCAAAGTCAAGTATGTCCCTTGGGCCTGGGTCAGGTGAGCTTGGTGCCGGCAGGTGACCTAGTCACCACGCTGGTCTTGCCCCTGCTGGTGCTGGCTGCCAGACACCACGGGAGCCGGGTCGGTGGGACCCGGGGGCTTCCCTTGCCCATTGTGCCCTGGACAGCATCGCTGGGCAGGCGAGGCCAGCGCGGTGACCGGCGTCACCTGGGCGTCGTGTAGCAGGCTGCCCCTCCCCACCGCGCCTGTCCCAGTGCTGCAGACCCGGGGGCAGGTCCAGGGCCGGGCTCCACCCCTGAAACGTGCGCCTGGTTCTCCAGCTCAGTCCCCTTAGACACGCAAGTTGACCTCCAATTGCAACTCACTGACTCAATTGGAAAACACAAAAGCCGGCCTCATTCCAGGATTTCCCTCAGATCTCGAGGAGAAACCTCCGTGACCGACGAAGTGTGCGGGTGGACGCAGGCGGCTGCAGACCGGTTCTAGATTTGCATTCTTTTCCCTGGTGGTCCGTACGCCTCTTGTGTTCAGTTCTATACCCAAAAACAAAGACCAAAGAAGGCCAATCTCTCATCTGACTGTGCTTTTAATCTGCCTGTTTTACAAATTGCCGTGGGTGGTGCCTGCTGCTATGCAGCCCATCCTGACTCCAAGTGGTGGTGACCAGTGATTGGCATCCTGTGCTCTCAGCTCTTCTAAGAAAACAGTGTGAGTTATTGCTCAGCAATAATTGCGTCGTCCTGGGGGTAGCAACGTGTCTGACTTTCCGATAGCATTATTTCATTTCTGTTTCTGTTAACTGTATATCGTGTGTGGTTTTATTTGGTATTTATTTGTGTTGAGGTCTTGCGATGTTTTTGTGTTTCTGATGCTAATAACTAAAGTTTGTAAGACTGTAGAATGCAAAACTTGGAAATGCTAAACTGTCTTATTAGAGAAAAATAAACCTGATTAAGAGTCCTGGTCTCTTCTCACCCTGTCTTTCGCTGCTGGGCTTGGGCGAGGGTCTGGGCGAGGGTCCTGGGTCTATGTGGCCCCAGGGGCTGCGGCTGTCACTGGGACATCCACAGAGTTGGAACCAGGGCCTGTCAGGCCCACCCTGGGGCCTGGGATTGGGACTGCTTGGAGTTTGGAAAGGCCCAGGCTGGGCTCTGGAGGCTGTAGCGTGGGCTGGGCTGCTGGGGCTCACTCAGCCTGCCACCCTGGAGCCGCGGCTTCCTCTACAGTGTGGCAGGCGATGGTGCGGAGTAGGGGCCAGCAACACACTGCTCACTCAGTACTGGTGCTCTGGCCACCCCAGCTTGGCCTCCACATGAGACCTGGCACCAGGAAACCTTGCATCTCATTGGGGTGCCCCTGATTAAGCCGGGGGACCCTCAGACCCATCTGCAGCTCCCATAGCTCTTGTTCTGCTTCAGCCCATCCTCCAAAGCACAGCACAGGCCATCTCCAGGGGATGCTGCTGGCCACCACCTGTGACCCAGGATCAAGCCCCTGGGGTCCTCCGCTGGCCTCACCCTGGGCACAGCCCCACCCCCAGCCTGGCTCTGCCAGGTCTCCTGCTCTGCTCTCCAGGCAGTGAGACCAGATGGCCCCGCTTCAGATGCAGCCTGGCCTCCAGGAGCACCAGTGTTGGCATAGGGTCACCTCCACTGACAGCCTGGGGTGCCGAGCCAGGCCGAGGATATGCCCAGAAGCTGGATTCTCCAGGGGTTTCCTGAGCTGAGCAGGAGTGGGGCCAGGTGGTCATCCCAAGACTGGCTGCCTCATGCCAGGTGGAGGGCTGAATGAGAAGGGGCACCGAGCTGGCCCTCGCAGGGCACATTAGGGCCCTCGGGGGCTGCTGGGTGATGGAGCTGGGTGTTGGGGTCCAGGCTGGGCTCCAGTGTGAAGTTCCAGTCCCTGCGCTCAGGGTGGAGAGGGCACCGATTGGACTGGAAACCGAAATGCAGGGAATCAGGAGCTGGAGGGTGGGCGAGAGCCCAGCAGCCTCCAGGACCCCGGGGGCTGCCAGGGCTACCTTGTGGGATCACCTACTGCCAACTCCTGCAGGCGGTCCGGGACACCCCTTGCAGTACCCCAGGCAGCCAACCCTGCCCCCCTTCTGCCACCTTCAGCCCAAGCCCTGGTGGCTGCCCATGGGCCTCGATGGCCTCCCTACTCAGGAGACCTGCATGGCTGCAGGCTCAGGCCCAGGGCTCAGCAGAGAGTGCAGTGGCCCAATCCACAAGGCCACGCCTTTCTGTGACACAGGGTGCAGATTGGATGTTACTCCCAAGTCCCCCTGTGCCCCTGGATGGCGCTTCCTGTGGGCTGGTGGAGGGGGGCAAGCTCCAGGCCCACCGTTGGCCACCTCCCGTGCCCCACGGGCGGGAGGTGCACTGAGGGCAGCCTGTGCAGCCACCGCCCTGCCGTGTGAAGGCCTTGGCTGGGGGGTCCCCACTCTGGCGTGAGGTGTTGCAGGAGGGCAGAGTGACAGAGCACACAGCTCCCAAGCTGTCCCCACCACTGGTCTTAGCCCCACTCCATACCGCGAGCCTCACACAGGTGGCATGCGCTGTGACTGACCCCTGGCCACCCCACACTTGTCCTCCCCCTACTTCGCACACACCGCTGCCCTCTGTCGCTGCAGCCGGTCACTTTCACCCACTGCCCTGCACTCCGTCCACCTCCCCTCGCCGGATCAGTTCCTGTTCACCACATCCATCTGCACAGTGAGCCCTCTGCGCACGCCCCTCGCCGGCCGGTGCTCCTGGGGTGCGCGAGCTGCGTGGTCCCGCCCTAGACATCCCGTTCCCCCCACCCCCGCCCCGGCTCCGCCCCCCGCATCAGCGCGCGCATCCCCCTTCTGCGTCTGTCAGCAGGGGTGGCCCCGCCCCTGTGAATGTGTAACCTGGGCCCCGCCTCGCCCCGCCCTCGGCCCGGGCAGGGGCAAAGTCTCACTGCACCCGACTCCACGCGTAGAGATGTGGCCGCTGCGCCGGGCGCTGCTGTGGCTGCAGCTCTGGGGTAGGCCTGGGACAAGGGGCTCGGGGGCCCGGGCTGGGGGAGCGCACCACCCGCCCTGCCCACTTGCATGAAGCAGGCGGCCTGTCTCAGTTTCCCTCTTCTGAGATCTGGGCCGAAGCCCCGCACTCCAGCGGGGTGCCGCCCATGCCCAGGAGGCTTAAAACCCAATGCCCGGTTGCCGCCCACCAGCCTCTCTGCTACCCGAGGGCTCCCCAGCCCTTGGCCCCCCCCCACTAGCTGTCCTTGTCTGGGCCAAAGTCCTCGCCCTGGAGGGGCACATGGGGCTGCAGGGTCCGGGCTGCGTCCTGGGGGCTGGCACCCGGGGCGGACAGTGCAGGAGGACGGGTGCCCAGCGCGCAGGACCAGGCGCAGAGGGGAGGGGCGGCGGCACGGCGTCCAGGCCAGGCATACCCTGCCTCCTCAGCGCTGGCCCAGGCGGCCTACAAAGTGTGGGTCCCCAACACCAACTTCGACACCGACACCAACTGGAGCCAGAATCGGACCCCATGCGCGGGAGACACCATCCAGTTTCCGGCAGACAAGGTGCCTGGGACCCCGGGGTGGGGAGGGGCCACGTGCAGGGCAGGGTATGGTCGTAGGCGCTGACCATCTCCTCCCGCAGATGGTGTCGGTTCTGGTGCGCGGGAGCCACGCGGTCGCAGACCTGGTGAGGCCGGGGTGGGGCTGGGGACACGTGGCCTGGCCTCCTGGGACCTCTGATGGGGGCGTTGGGGCAGAGTGATAACCGTGGGTCCTTGTCCCATTCTCTTGTTAAAGTGGGCTCCACACTCCTGTTCAAGGCAATGGTGCACTGGTTCGGCACAGGGTCTCGCCATGTAGCCCAGGCTGGCCTTGAACTTGAGGTGAACCTCCTGCCTCAGCCTCCTGAGTGCTGGGATTACAGGTGTGCACCGCCATGCCCAGTTTAAAGGTAGCAGATTTTAAAAGATGTTTTCTACTCTGTGTGGATTGAGATGAGCCCCTGGGGCTCTGGGTCTGTCAGGAGCTTTTGCAAAGTCTGGCTCTCCTCAACAGGCTACTGTCGGGGACAAGGTCACATCAGCCACTTCTGCAGGTCACTGTGTCTGCCTGGGCTTTACACTAGTTTTGGTGGTCTCGGGCTCTCCACTGCCACCTGCTGGACACCCTCTAACATCACCCCTCCTTCCCACACCTTGAGACCCAGATCTGCTTGACCACCATCCGTTTCTTCAGTCCAGTTTAAACTGAACGAGGTTTTTGTTTTGTTGCTTTTGTTTTTCTGTACTGTGGATTTTCTGTACCGAGGTCCCCTGCTACATTCTCAAACCTTTAAAATATTTTTTTTTTGGAGACACGATCTCCCTAAATTATTTAGTTACTCAGGTGGGCTCAAACTCATGATCCTCCTGCCTCAGCTTCCCAGAGTGCTGGGATAGATGCGCTGCACCATCATGCCTGGTTTACATGCACTGTCCTTGCTAAAGAATCTGACTCAGAATTTCTCCCCTTCTGGAACAATCCATTCTTTCCCCCTGACATTCCAAATGTTGTCTGTCTTTGGTATAAAATATCAACACACAGGGGCTGGGGACACAGCTCAGCGGCATGAGAACCTGCCTGGCAAGCACAAGGTCCTGAGTTCGACTCCTGACATCAAAGAAAATATCACAAAGCAGCGTGTGCATTCCCGGTCCCCTTGCTGTGTTCCCTGTGCCCTGGGCTTCCTTCCTGCAGTCCTGGTGCTCATCCCCTGCTTCTGTCGTCCTCTCAACAGGGCCATTTTCATATTTTATCCCCATTTCCCTTCGGGGCTTTTAATTTATCATCACTATTGCCCAGGGCCACACACTTGCTAGGCAAGCACTCTACCACTAGGTAGCGGCCAGCTGCTGTCTTTATAGACACCTTCTATGGTGGTAACCCCGCAGGCCTAGCACTCGGGCGGGCTGAGGCAGGAGGAGCACAAGTTTGAGCCCAGCCTCGGTAATCAGCATCTTTGCAAAACAAAAAATAAAAAGGGCTGCGGATGCAGGTCGGGGCGAAGGCCCTAGGTTCTGGCCCCAGCGCTGCGGGACAGACACCCCTCCCCCTTCGCTCAGGGCCACTCTGGTGCCTTCCCATCCCAGGCCGCGCCCGCCTTTGGCCGCTGGTGACCTTGTGGCGCACGCAGTGCTGTAACCCCAGGGCTGGGCTGAGTGGGCTGCGTGGTGAGCAGGCCCTGAGCTGGGGTGCAGCGCTCCCCGCACCGCCGTTATCAGGGGCTGCGCAGATATAAGCTGTGCTTCCCGGGACCCGGGTCCTGGCGGGACAGCCGTGGGCGCTGTGGGCCAGGCTGAGGCTGTGTCCCCCGGGCCGGCACAGGGCGGGGAGCCCGAGCCCGACAAGGCTGCGCTTTCTCCCCTGCCGCCCCGGTCTCCCCCGGCCCGTCCGCGGGCTCGGGCCCTGCCCCAGGGGGCTGTAGGGCGTAGGGCGGCCAGGTCCTCAGCCTGCGCCCCTCGCAGTTCCTGCCGCTGGATGGGGAGCTCGTCCTGGCCCCAGGAGCAGGCTTCAGCGCCGCCCCCGCCGATTTGCACAGCGACTGCAACCCCAGCTCCGGTGAGGAGCGGGCCGGGCGGCTGGGCCCCGGGATCGGGCTCGGGGGTGTGGCCTGGCGTGGGCGGAGCTCCGGCCTGGGCGTGGGCGGGGCCAGGGAAAGGCCTGGGGCGGCGGGCGGAGCTCAGGGACGCGCGCCCCCAGGGGTCCCCGTGCTCTTCCGCAACCCCGACCGCTTCTCCTGGCTCGACCCGCACCTGTGGCGCTCTGGTGACGAGGCGCCAGGCCTCTTCTCCGTGGACGCCGAGCGCGTGCCCTGTGTCCACGACGACGTCTTCTTCCCACCCAACGCCTCCTTCCGCGTGGGGCTGGGCCCCGGCGCCAGCCCGCTGCGCGTCCGCAGCGTCTCGGCGCTGGGCCAGGTGAGCGGGCAGTCGGGTCCTCTCGCGGGCGCATCCCCTCCTGGGCGCGCGAGTCCGAGCGCCGAGACTCCGATCCCGATCCGCAGACGTTCACGCGCGACGAGGACCTAGCCGCGTTCCTGGGGTCCCGCGCCGGCCGCCTGCGCTTCCACGGGCCGGGCGAGCTGCGCGTGGGCTCCGAGGCCTGCGCCGACCCTTCTGGCTGCGAGTGCGGCGGCGCGGAGGTGAGCGTCCCCGGTCGCGGATGGGGGCGGCGGCCGTGGCTCCGCGCTGACCGCCGCTCCTGCCCCAGACGCTGCCGTGGGTCTGCGCCGCGCTGCTCCAGCGCCTGGGTGGCCGCTGTCCCCCCGCACCCTGCCGAGATGCCCTGCGGCCTGAGGGCCAGTGCTGTGACCTCTGCGGTGAGCGCCCCCCAGCGGGGCTGGGGGAGAGCCTGCCTCAGTTTCCCGTCGAGCGTGGTCCGCGTGGCTGAGTCCGCCTCTGGTCACAGGAGCCGTGGTGTCGCTGACCTACGACTCCGCCGCCTTCGACCTGGAGCGGTACCGCGCGCGGCTGCGGGACACCTTCCTGGCCCAGGTAACGCGACCCGCCCAGCTGGCCCGACGCCCCCACCTGCGCCCCTCGGCCGACCTGTCCCCTCTCCAGCCGCAGTACCGAGAGCTGCAGGCAGCCGCGTCCAAGGTGCGGCGCGACGGGGGAGCCCGCGTCCAGGTGGTGCTCTTGGAGCCCGCGCCCGGGTCGGGCGGCGCGGGGCAGCTGGGGCGCGCGCTGCTGGCGGATGCAGCCGAGCATGGTACCACTCCGGGCCTGGGGTCCCTGCTCCCCACCCCCTGGAGTCCCTGATCCTCCGGCCTGGGGTCCCAGCATTCCCGCTCTCTGGAGTCCGTTTTTCAGCCTGAGGTTCCCGCCCCCTCTTCCCTTTCTTCCCCCACTTCGCCCTCTGGAGTCCCTGGCCCAGGGTCCCGCTCTCCTGCCCGGCTCCTTGCAGGTGCGGCCCTGGGGGTGCTGTCTGCGATGCTGCGGGAGTCGGGCGCGCCCGTGGAGAGCGGCTCCGTGGAGGGGCAGGTCTCCCCGGGCTCCCGCTGGGGGCTCGGGGCCGGCTTGGCTGCCGCGGGGCTGCTGGTGCTGCTGGGGTCAGCGTTGCTGCTGTGCTACACCGGCTGGTTCAGGTATAGTGGGCGGGCCAGGGGGCCCCCGCTGGGCGCTGCGCGGTGCAGAGGGGTCCGCCCGGGGGTCCTGGGCTCCTGAGCTCCTCTGCCTCCGCCCCCCAGGTGGAGACCCCTGGAGGCAGAGTCCCAGCCCACCAGGGAGTCTGAGGGCTTCTCCAACCCTATGTTCAACGCAGCGACCTGGGAGAAGCAGGTGAGGGTGCAGGAGGTCATGGGGTTAGGTCCTTAGGACACCCTCTACGCTGATCCCAACTCTTTGCAGCCCCCAATGCAGCTGTCCAGCCCGGCCCTGAACGTGGACAACAGTACCTGCTACTTCGTGAACCCGCTGTTTGCAGCTGAGACTGAAGCCTGATCCCTGGCTGGCACCTCCTGCACAGCAGGACCCCACACTGGAGACCTGACATCTTGTGACCAGAGCACCCTAGTAAAGGGCTTTCTGCACTGCTATGAGCACAGAGCGTCCAACCTTGCTCAATTGGGCCACACAGCTGGCCTGCAGGGTGGGGTTCTCAGGGCTGGGGAGGGAGTGGGGGTGAGGCACACTCAGGAGCTGAGGCTCCCCATGGTCCCCACCCCAAGCAGCTTGGGCCGGCGGACGTCAGTCACACACTCCAGAGAGACGGGAAGGAGACATGGCCAGGGGTCTGGCATCTGTCTGCCGGCAGGGTTGCAGAGCACACTGCTGCATCACCTGCACGGGAGGGCAAGGGGCACACCGGTGGGTGGGGGCCATGGGGAGGCTGTCCTGAGGCTGTCGCACACTTGGCTTCCCTGTGGCACTTGTGTACTGTAGGTGTGCCTTGCCACTTGGTGCCAGGGACACTCCGCCTTGTCAACATGTTTGTTCATAGTGGCTGGTGTCATTTTAAAAAGTGGCCAACAGCAGGGCCGGCCACAGTGGCCTCTGCCTGCGACCTCAGCATTCTAGGAGGCTGAGGCAAGACAATCACAGATTTGAGCCTTTGACCTGGAACAGTACCGTGAGCTGCTGCTGGACACTCAGCATTCCCTGTCTCAACAAGTAACGGCGTGGGGATGCAGCTAAGAGCGCGGCACCTGGGCTTTGTGCCCAGCATTTAAATTAAAGCGGCTGACAGCCAGGCGTGGTGACTCGCGCCTGTAAGCCCAGCACTCTGGAGGCCGAGGCACGAAGATCACTGAGAGTTTGAGGCCATCTGGGCTACTCAGGGAGCCCTGTCTCTCAATTCTAGGCCACTTGGTAGACTTCAAAGCAGAAAAGGGCTGGAGGTCAGCACTCCTCAGGCTCCGTCTCTACTCACTCGGAGGCAGGCAGGTCCACGGCCGTCACAGGCTCTGCAGACACTGGCTTTCCACCGAGGGCTTTGGGAAGGGTCCCCCAGGGTGGCTGTCTGGCATATGAGGAAACGGGGCATCAGTGGGAACCCCTGCAGCAGGACTCAAGGGTGGTGTGCCCCACATTTGCTCTATTGCTCCCTGCTGTGTGAGTGCCCTGGGCCTAGGTCCCCAGGGCTCTGCCAGCCAGGATCTGGTGGCTAGTGTGGCCTGTGCCCTGGGAGCAGCTGTTTTGTAGGGAGCCATTTCTCCCATAGCGGGAGCCACAATGGGGCTGCCTGTCCTCATGTGGCTGCTACCACCAGCACTCTTGGCCACACTCCCAGGAAGGCTTGGTCACTGCCCAGGGCCCTGGATGTCCTCAGCCACTGGCAGACAGCCCGGCCTGCTGGCCTGGGTGGGGGTGTGTGGCCCGGACTGCTCTTGGGCTGAGACCCCCCCCATCCCTTCCCCACCAGTACTTGGAGGGACCTGGGAACCAGCAGAGGTGGGACCTCCGTTCCCACTCCGGTTGTGTGCGCGCACACGGGCAGCCCTTTGCATGACCCCTGACCCCTGCACCCTGCTGCCCCGACCTCTGCCAGACCTCTGCTGTGTGGTGCTCCCCCGTACCCACACACACCTGAAGCTGCATCACCAGCGCAACCATGGCGGGCTTTAAAACTTCCGTCTCTGCTTTATTGACAGATAAACTGCTCAAAAATGTCCTCACGATTCAATAATTACAAAGACTCAGACTTACATTAAAAAAGTAAAAACTAGAACCCCCAGCAGGGGCCTGTGCAACACAGGCCAGGAAGGGCAGGTGGGGCGGGCAGGCAGGGGCTGCATGTGACACCACAGGGTGGGGCCCTCAGTGCCACCTCAGCCAAGTGCATGTCGTGAACTGGGTGGGAGGACAGGGAGCCCGTCCTGAGATGGGGACAGCCGTGTCTGCTGACACGGTCAATCACGCACCTCACGTGACAGGATCACAGACCTGACCACTTGACGTGGGACAGGGGAGAGCAGGGTTCAGTACAGGAGGGCATCCCCAGGCTGTGGGCCGGCCGCCATGCAGAGTGTCAGGGACTCTGTGGACCCGACCGGGTGCCTGCTGTGTGCTCCTTGGACTTGGGCCACCTCTCAGCCAGCAGGTGCAGTGACTGGTCTGCTTTGACATGCACTGGCTCAGTGACAGGAGGCAGCAGCAGATGGGACTCCCACAGGTGGATGTGGCGGCACTGTCCTGGCCTCTGCCCACAGCTAACCTGCACTGTCCTGTCTGCAGGCCTCACGACACTGGGGTGACACACGACTTGTTCCTATTCTCCTAGGGGCTTGGGAATGGTTTCAAGCAACAGGGGAGAGACAGGGAGGCCACGTCCCTCCACAGGCGAGGCCGGCGCCAGGTTGGTGCGGGGTGAGGTGTGCGATGGTCCTTCATGTGCAAACGGAACATGGTGCCTTCACGGCTGTGCAGACAAGCGATCTGGTCCATGCCACGGAATGTGGAGCCCAGCTGGTCCTTATATATAAAGATTCATCTCGTATCTACAGACGACTCTACATCTCCTCAGACGACAGTGATCAGCTCCTCTTGGCACTGGTGTGGGGTAGGGCAGGGCAGGTCAGCAGCCTCAGGCGTCACAGGTGGGCTGCTCCAGGCCATCGAGGGGCAGCTGACTCCGGTGTGGGGAGTTGGGGCTTGGCGGGCCGCTGGGGTTGGAGCTGTTCGAGGGGGTTGAGTGTTTGGTGGAATCTGAGTCAGGCTGTCAATGCAGAGAGGGGACATGTGAGGAGCCAGTGGCAGCCCACTGCTGTCCCTGGTCGCGGAAACAGATGCTCTACATGAACGCGGGCCGCCACTCATCGGCCACTGTCCACCCGCACTCAGCAAGGAGGTGGTGGTCACAACTCTTGCAGAGGGGACTCTGTGGAGAGGAGCTGAGTGGTTGTCACTGGGTGGTGCAGAGCCACACATAGGACACTCTGATGGAGACGCGGGAGGAAGAGGGGACACAGTGTCCTCTGCGATGAGCAAAGGAAGAGGGGCGTGGCTCTTGCCACTGCTGAGCCACGCCGCCTGGAAAGAGCAGGTACCGAGGTCCCCAGCTGGAAAAGAAGTCAACTCCCCGCCTTGGATGACACAGATCCCGAGGGTCTATGTGGTCTGAGTGAGTCCGGCCCAGCTGCAGGCCGTCTGCGGTCAGCTACAGGAGGGCTACCCGAGCAGACGGGGCAAAGCAGCCAGGCCTGAGGAATGGAGGAGCTGGGAAACCCACTGAGACTGCACAGCACTGTGGAGGAAATGGAGACCCCACAAACGGGAAGATGCCCGAGTTCTGGCCAATGCTCGAAGGTGACTAACTCAGCTGCAGGCCAGGTGGGCTGCAGCGCAAGGCAGCCCTGTTAGAATTCTAGCTGCCTTCCTGCACCAATGGAAAAGCCGGTCCTCAGAGCTGGCCAGGAGCTATAAACAGTGTTTAGGCAAAAAGAGACTTGCACGCCCCAAACCTCTTGAGAGCACACTGCAAACTTGTGAACAGAATGGGGCCTGCCTACACTGGGCCAAGACCGCCCCGGGGGAAGGGCTTTTCCGGGCCCCAGAGTGGGCAGTGGAATGCAAAAGGACCTGTACCTCACACCACACACAAACAGTAACTCACAACAGCCAACAGCTAAAACTACGCAATCCAAAACCTTGGTTCTGCCAAAGAAAGAAATATAAGTTGGATTTCACCAAAGCCAGAGATCTTAATACATCAAAGGATGTGATCTAGAATGTGAAATGATGACCAACAGAATGGGAGGAAATAATCTGAAAAGATAACAGCTGGAATACATAAAGAAACACCTCAGTTAGAAACCTGACAGAGCTGGGCTTGGCTGACCCATGCCTGTCATACCAGCTACTTGGGAGGCTGAGGCAGGAAGGTCACAGTTTGAGGCCAACCTGGGCAACTTGGGAAGATCACATCAATGAATTTAACAGTGAGTAGGGGACACAGCTCCGTATCTCCAGCTTTAATCTCCAGCACTGCCATCCCTGCCAAAACAGGCTGAAGACTTGTTCCTGAATAAAGGAGACAGCTGGAGATATAGTTCAGTGGCACAGTGCCTGCCTGGCAAGCACAAGGTCCTGAGTTCAGGTCCTGCTTCCAAAAAACAAAGAATAGCAGAGAGAAGGCATCAACACAAGCTATGTAATCACGTGTGTGTGCTGCCCCAGAAGGAAATGTACTGGAGAAGATGGCGCGGGGACACGGGAAGCCCTGGGAAGTACAGGCTGCAGCGGGCGTGTGACAGCTGTACAGTGGGGTCAGAGAGAAGGCCCTTGCCCTCAGGGAAAGTGTGATGCATGGTGCCTGGGGAGCATGCCGCCACGTGGGTGCATGCGTGGGCTGAGGCTGGAGAGCTCAACACTTGGAAATGAAGGGGGGCCCTGCAGGGGCAGCCAGAGCCCCCTGGCAGTGGGGGATGGGAAGAGGCAGCCGGGGCAGCGCTTAGAAAGTGCTGACCTTGCTTCCTGCTTTCAAAGGGATTCTAATAAGACCCATGGCCAAAACGGGGAGAGTGTGGGGCTCCTTATGCTTTCATTCTTGTAACTTTACTGGATCCCTGACACTTTTTTTTTTTGGTACCAGGGGTTGAACTCACAACCTCACCCTTGCCAAGCAGGCACTTGTGCCCCGGCCCAAGACCTGACCTTTCTCAAAGCCACAGCTGAGGGAAGCACTGAGCTAGGAGAGGGAAGGCCTCTCTCAATAGCATGGGTGTCCGCAGCTGCTGAGTGAGAGTGAAGAGACCACTGAGCAGAGCTGGGGCCCCTCCCTGAGCGCCAGGCCAGCAGGCACAGGATAGCGTGTGCTGCAAGGATGGCAGTGGACACTGGTGACTTCCACCAGCAGGTGGTGGGCAAAGCCCACCACGGTCATGGCCATGGCCACGGCGAGAGGATGAAAGGGCTGTGGACTGGTCCATCGCTACCCTTTGGGATGTCAGGGCAGTGAGGCTCCGGGCACAGAGGTCAGGGCCCCGGCGGGCACAGACGCACACATAGTCTTGAGATGCAGCTGACGAACATCATCAGAAACTTATGAGGACCTTTAAGACCCCAGAGGATACTAACCTCAACTCAGGAACGGAACTGCACAATAGGATTATCAGCTTCTGTATCACAAGGCACCCTTAAGACTACTAGACACTAAGATCCCTGAGGCATGCCAACTATGGGCAGCACCACCCAGGAGGGCAGGGAGGTCGGGTGGAGCCCAGGGCATCAGCTCTACGGGCTTTGGGGTTTGCGCTGGGATTGGAGGAGCCTGCTGGTGGGTGTGCCTGGGGTCTGCGCTGGGATTGGAGGAGCCCGCTGGTGGGTGTGCCTGGGGCCTGTGCTGGGATTGGTAGAGCCCGCTGGTGGGTGTGCCTGGGGCCTGCACCAGGATTGGTGGAGCCTGCTGGTGGGTGTAACTGAGTGGTAGTGGCCTTGGCCAGGGTTAGGGGCTAGGGGCACCCTTCTTCTCCACGCCAAGGAACTAAGTGCCTCCTTGCAGACCAGCTGTGGAATGAATCCCCTGGAAACCTCTTCCTGTTTTGTCGTGGCTGTCGGTATTGTGGCAGAAATGAGCAGACAGCCTGATGCAGCAGAAGGGGTGGAGAGCCAAGCGCATACTGGCCCTGCAAGGCAAGGGGACCCTGGTGCTGGGCGGATGCACCCCGACCCCGCCTCCTCCCCCTGGAAATGCGCCAGGGCAGAGTCGCTGTGTTCTTGTCCTGCGCGATAGGAAACAGACGGGAATTGAGGCTCAGAGGCCTAACAGCACTGCTGCCCACAGGACACCGAGTGTCTGGAGAAGAATAGGGAGACAAAGGCCAGCAAAAAAAGCCCCCCTAAAATGAGAGCAGCTGGGACTGAACCCAGGATGCGACTGTATCCCTTCCCTTTTCATTGTGAGCCAGGGTCTCATAAGCACTAGGTTGCCCAGGCTGGGCTGGAACTTGTGATCCCCCTGCCTCTGCCTCACAGGGGGCCAAGCCTAGCTGGCAGCTCCTGCTTTGATGTCCTGAGTGTAAAGCCTGGGCAGAAGTCCAGAAGGAGGGGGTGCCGACCAGACTCAGGGACCGGGCTCTTTCAGGCTTGTGATACCTGCTCAGCCCTGTCACGAGTTGCACCCATCCTGTCCTGGGCCTCAGCCTAGGGGTTGCTCTGGGATGGGCCTCACCTCTTTATCGAAGTCCTGGTCCGGGTCGGACATGCTCCTCAGAGGCATGGTCACCCCGGGCTCTGCCCCACCTGAAAGTAAGGATGGCCTTTGTCTAGGGAGAGGCCCGTGTGCATGGAGGGCCTGGGTCCCCACCCTCTGGCCCCTGGGTACCTGAAGCGGGCCAGGAGATGTAGGGCTTGTTCCGGGGTGGTGGCGGCCGGGCCAGGCCTGTGGACGCAGGGCCGGGCCTCTCCTCCTGTGCAGTGGGTGCGGCGCTCTGGGGAGAGAAGACAGCAGGTGGGTTGGCCGGCCAGGACAGGCCACCAGGCCCAGGGACACAGCAATCATGTGATTCCCCAGACCTCTGGATGTGGCTCCTACTAGCAATAGCATTTTAGCAAAAGTCAAACTACAGAAATTGCATTGTTTAAAGTGGGGAAATGAAAAACCCAAAACAACAATCCAAAAATACCACCATGCTACCAATTCATGCTAAGCAGTTAAAATTCCAACAGGTGGTTTCCTGAGGGACACGGAGGTGGTCACAGGGTCTCACCCACCCGCAGGGGTACCCAGGGCAGGCCCCTGCGCGGGGAGCAGTGCCCGGCTGTGCATCTGTCACATCCACGCACCAGAGGCAGGTCCATGAGCACCTGCATGCCGTCACCCGGGCCCATGTGTGCCACGTGGTTGAAGTTGGTCGGGTTGGAGATCATTTTGGATCTCAGCTCTGGGTCTCGGAGCATCTCTCTGTGGGCAGAAGCACGGTGAGGCTCTGCAGGAGGATGACCCCGGGCTCCCCGTACCCCTCTGGCGCAGCCCCTTACCGCCGCTGCTGCAGCCGCTCCTCTTCCGGCACCTTGAAGACGAAGCGCCGCTTGCTGCGCGTGCGCAGCATCTGCTTTTTGCTGCTGTCCGAGGTGTCCGGCACGGTGAGCACGGCCCCTGCAGGAAACAGCGATCAGCGGGGCAGTGGCCGCGGGGGCGAGCTCCTTCCGTCACGCGCTCCCTCACCCGCGAGCTTGCTCTTGAAGTAGATGAGGCGCGGGGGTTCGCAGCCCAGCAGGTTGAGGCTGCCGTCCGAGTTGAGCGGTCTGATCTGGGGTGGGAACCAGAGGGTCGGTCGTGGGCTGCTGTCGCGGTGGGCAGTGGACACCCAGCCACCCGCAGAAGGCCCGTGCTTACCCGCCGCAGGCCGATGGTCTGCACCCATTCCATGGTGCGTACGTCGAAGACGTCCACGCCGTAGTCGCTGTACACTGTGATGTGGGAGGAGCTGCAACCTGGCACGGGCAAAGGACGTTGGTGAGCAGGGCCCACCCTGCTGAGCACACCGCTGCCCCAAGCCCGCTTGCCTTGCCATCCGCTCTCCTAAGCTGCCCCACCACCTCCATCCCAGGTCACCTTCTCCAAGGGCCGGGGCTGGCACCTGGGTCTTCACAGCACGCTGCAGCCCCAATTCCCCATCCGCAGCCTCCCAGACGCCACGTTACAGGCGCACACCACCACGCCTGGCCGACACGGGTGACGTGGGTGGTGACAAGAACTTAAAGAGTTTGCTTTCTCACTCAGCTCTTACAAGAAATAACAGTTGTAGCAGCTGACTGACGCAGGCCTGAGCGAGGGCCGCCCTGGCAGGGTCAGGGTGCCTGCTGGGCCGGCCTGCAGGGTGAGCTTCGGCAGAGAAGCCGGGGAACACCCTAGACCCACAACTGTCTTGTCTCCCCTCCCCCTCCAGGAAGGGCATGACCTCAGCCTGTTGTGCTTCGGGGCTGCTGACACCTGGGCCAGGGAGAAGATGGGCCCCACATGTTCAGGGGAGCAGCAGCACAATCTGTCTGCGTGACCTGAAGGACCAGGCGCTGTGGCTGCCCGCTATGGCTTGGCACCTCATCCCTGGGCTGCCTCACCCCTGCACGGTTCCCAGAAGTCACCTTGTGGGACACAGAGCAAGTCACAGGCTCTGAGACACAGGTTGTCATCAGCTGAAGATCTCTCTACCCAGCACCCACTCTGAGCCCACCCATGGGCCACCAGCCTGTGTGACCGCCTTTCTCTCGAGTACGAAAAGGAGAGAGCACAAGGTTTGGGGAGCAGATGAAACGCTGGGGCTAGAAGCAGGGACACCTCAGTCACCAGAGCCTGAGGGCCATATACAAAAGCCAGCCCTGTGTGGCTTGCAAGCAACCCCCCAGCATTCTGAGGAAGCCCCTCTGCTTGCTGGATGGGGCTTACTTTCTCTTGCCAATAAATACAGTGGCAATTTCTGAAGAAACACAGTGGAAGGAGCATGACTGGAGTCGCATAGATGTGCAAGTCAGAGGACACTGGCCTGTCTCCGCGGTGGACAGGACCCATGACCCGTGTCCTGTGCAGGATACATGGAGTGCTCAGCACATAGCTCCAACCAATACTTCTGTGCCCAGCCATCTGGCCATTTCCTGCTGGCCCTGAAATGGACCACAGAGAGAGGCAAGAGGACCCCAAGGCAGAGACGAGGGAACATTGAGTGGGTGCTGGATGTGTGGCCGAGGTGACCCATGTCCTTCTCAACTTTCCAAAAAAATTAAAATTCCGGTGGGAAGGACCTTGCTAAGCAGGAAGACAGAGGCCTGCACTGCAGCAACGGAGAGAGTGGGGCCCAGCGGAATGGAAGGCAGGGGTGGAGCAGTCAGGTCTGCAGCCCAGCCCAGCCGTGTTTTACTCACAGGCAATGAAAGAAAAGTACACTGTGGTCACCCCGGTGCCCCAAACCTTTGCTGGTTACTGACGCCAACCCCTAAGGCAGTGAGGTGCAGGATGAAGGCCTTCAGGAGCACACAGGCAGTGGCCAGGTGCATACAGACTACAGGCTGGTGGCAGCGCTGTGTCACATTGAGGACATGCCAGCAGCGTGGCTTGCCTGCTCCATGACTCCCGAAGGAACTGGGCTTCTGGCTTCCACTTAGTGCCCCGTTCATACCCCAAGCCACCTCCACCAAGAGAATGACTGATGTGAGAACAGAATGACTCCAACCACCCTCAGAAAAACTCTGGCCCCAATAGGGGCTGCACTCTAGATGCCAGAGTTCAATTTCTTCTGGCCACTGAAAGCCTTTAGCTTTATGTAATGCTTTGTGTAGTTTTTTTCTTTTCCTGGTATGAGAGATTAAACCCACAGTCTTTGCAGTGAACTCCATCATAACCCTTCTTTCCCCTTTAGATAGGATCTCATTAAATCACTAAAATGCCCAGGCTGGGTTTGAACTTGTGATCCTCCTGACTCAGCCTCCCAGGGTGCTTGGACTATAGGCATTCCCCACACCCAGCCTGCTGTGTAAGTTTACACATTATGAGGAATGGGGAATGTTTTTCAAAAAGAGATAAAAGACCAGAACCCTTTTTCCATTCGCTGAGCTCTCTGGGCTCTTCTGCGGGAACCCTGGGCAGCAAGAGGCCACTGGGAGGCTGCTGCAGTATGACGTCCGGCCTGCACAGCACCCCCTGTCCCTGTAACTACCTGGCCAGGGGGCTGGGAGACAAACCAAAGCAATAGAACACATGGCGACTGTCGATGTGAGAAGCAGCAACAGGGATATGGCAACAGAAAACATATACATACTACAGGCGACAGGAGCCGCAGGCCACATGAGCTCCTGCATGCGTGACCTCCGGCCTTGAGGGTCCACGTACAGTCCCATGTGGCTGAAGCAAAGCAGGTACTCCTCGCTTTCGAGCTCCACAGCACAAAGGGCATCGAAAGACTGCTGTGAGAGGAATGCAAGCGAGGGGTCAGCGGGATTTACCAGGTCGAGGGGCTGCCCGTCCCCCTGGATGCTCAACAGCGAGAACCCAGAGGGGTAGCCAACACAGAGCCTGTCCTGGAACACGGCCATCCACTGCACGTGTCCGGGGGCCAGCAGCTCGTTGAACTTCCTGTGGAAAGGCTTAGTTCTCTGGATCTCGTAGCAGAGGACCAGCCGCTTCACGGCAACAAACAGGCAGGTGGCAGAGCTCTTCTTCAGCACTGCAGTAGCCAGGAGCTGGCAGCCCTTGGTCTCTGGAAGCTTGATATCAAAGCTGCCTTCTGCTCCGTCCAGGGTGGACCATGGGTAGAGGTGCACGTGGTGGTTGCGGCCACAGAGGAGGACGACGATCTTTTCCCTGGGGGCGAGCTCAATCTGGTACACCTTCTTACAGTCAGCAGCACGGACGATCACTGCAGCCGGGAGGACAAGAGTGAGGGAGGCGCAGCACCCAGCAGCCTGGCTCCATGCTAGGACTCTGCCCCACTGTCCCTGCACTCTCCCATGGTCTTGGGCACTGGGGTTCTGGCTGCTGTCCCTGCTGCAGAAGTTCCATGGACCCCACCACATGCCCAAGCCGGTGAAGCCCCAGGTGGGTGAACAAGCGTTCCCTCCTGCCTTGCTGGCTCAGGGTCTCGCTTTTGCTCCTGCTCTGGAACCAGAGGGACAAAGCAGCCCAGCCACACAGGGCTCCTGGGCTTGGCCCTTGTCCAGATGGCCTAGATTCTGGGTTCTTGGTCCCAAGGTGGGCTGTGCTGGGCAGGGACAGGGTGACATGCCCCAGGAGGAACAGAGGTACTGGTCTCCGCGAAGCCTCAGCTCATCCAGCTCACCCCTGAACCCCGGACCCCAGAGGTGCTGTGCTGATGGACTGAATACCTGCCATCCTGCAAAGTTTTTCTCTGCTGTCTGCCTTTTCCCTTTTGTAAAGACCTCTGTCAGTGACTTGGCCCTCGCAGCAGGCAAGCTGCTTACTTCCTGTGGCAGCCCTGCCTACTCACCATCTCGGGTGACCTCGATGACATAGAGCCCTTCTTCCAGGCCAATGGCGATCCTGTCTCCATCTGGAGGGACAACACAAATGGGGCCAGTGAGCCAGCAGTCTGCTCTGCAGGCGACACGGTATGGACGTACCGTGTGCACCTAGCTGTGGCCAGAGTCCTGCGGGGACGTACCCACGATGGCAGCCGTGAGCACGGCCTTGATGAGTGGCAGCGTGCTGTCATAGGCCTCCTGCGGCACATGCACGACCTGGTTCCGCAGCCGGTTCTTGTGCAGGATGGACTGGAGCCCTTCTAGGATCCCCACCCACTTCCGCTTTTCGTTCTCATTTTCTGTCAGAATGAGCAGGGAGCTGTTCTTAGAAGGTGAACCTAAGAGAGAGGCTGTCACCTTCACGAGAGAAAACAAAACAGAAAAAGAGCTGTCAGCCAGCAAGGTCGTTCAGGCACCCCATCCTGCTTGGAGCAGGAAGCACATGTGTGCCAGAAGCCACACAGTGGCTGTAACACAACTCCGCTTGACTGCCCCCTTCAAGATGGCTTTCTTGAAGAATCTCACTCTAACTGCAAAGTAGACTCTCAGAATGTGTCCTGGGGAGACGGGGCCCCCAACCACAGCACTCTCCCCTAAAGCCTGTTTCCAGTGCTCACTAAGCACATGGACAGTGCTGGGGAGGTAACAAACAGCTCGTGGGGCAGGCATGCCACTGGTGCACCACTGTGGCCCAGGAACACCGTGAGCACACAGTGGGGAATTCCTTACATATGAGGGGCTGCTGGGGAAGAGAGCTGTAATTTGGGGTCAACCAAAATTTGACTTGTAAAATTTCCCAAAAGAGGAAGCTAGGTGTGTGTGTGTGTGTGTGTGTGTGTGTGTGTGAGAGAGAGAGAGAGAGAGAGAGAGAGAGAGAGAGAGAGAGAGAGAGAGAGAGAGAGAGAAAGCGTGCCCCCTTATCTTTCAGAGGCTTCCTTGATGCCACAGTGTCTAACCCTCGGCAAGCAGCAAGGGCTCCAACTCAGTCATGGGCAGGCCAGCCCAGCCTAAGGCTTTGTACTGTTTTGCTCAGGTATTGACAAGTAAGAGGTGGAAGGGGCATCTGGAGGGGTTGTTCACAGGGGACCCACCCTGAAGTACCCCTCGGCATGGCACCCAGCTTGATGAGGGGGCCTGCGGGGTGGAAGGAGCTTTGGAGGTGGTAGGGAGGGCCATGGACAAGGCTGCCTGGAGCTCCCGTGTGAGGGACACCGCTCTGTGTGTGGGGCCTGCTCTGGCACAGCAACACACTTAGGTATAATACCTAATGAAATGTTCTCGGACATGAGAACAACTCCTACCCTGAATATGCACGGGATGTCCCGGCGTGTGGCGTGGATGACATCGGAAGCCAGCACGGAGCTCACCGAGAACTCCTCATCCCTGGGAAGAGACACACACACTCAGAGCCTGAGAGGGCCCCGCGGGGCTGCCCCATGCATCCTCCACACTCCTCCAAGGAGGGCCTGGCACCAACTACTGCTGGACTGGAGCCGCTTACACAGACCAAGCCTACTGAGGAGGTCCAGTGGCGACGGGAGGCAGAGGGAAGCCAGCACCGGCCTGCCTCCTGCTGTACCATCCCACACTGCTGCCTCAGCACAACCAGGCTGCCTCTGGCTGGGCCCTGTTGGGTGGGGGCACAGGCATGCAGCACTCCATCTGCAGCATGCTGAGGACACAAACTCTGCCCCAGAGCCCATCACCAAGGCATTTGCATGCTGGGACACAGCTTGTCCTGACCCTCTATCGTATGGCCATCCTTGGGCACCTGCCCTAAGAACTTACATTGGAACCAGGAGCCTAAGTGTGTTCACGGCGCCCTCGTGCCAGCTGGCAGACAGCTGAGCATGAACAGGGAGAGGAGGGGAAAGGACAGCTGGCTGCCAGCATTGGGTGCCAGAGTGGCAACATCACACAGCACAAGGCCTGAGCTCTTCAGGAAGGCCTGATGCAGCTCCCAGAAGGCACAATGATGGGCTTGGTGGCATATCTCTGACCCCAGCACTATGGGAGGCTGAGGCAGGAGGATCACAAGTTTGAGCCCAGCTGTGGGAACTTAATGACTTAGCCCTGTCACAAAAAAACAGGCACAGACTACTGTAAGCTAAACCATTTCTGAAACATTTTTACTTGGGGCAAATAATTTTATATGAAATGCCCATTTGGCAAAATTTTCAATAGAAAAATATCCATAGCAATAATGTTATAGTCAGGTCAGGGGCACAGCTCAGCAGTGCAAGGCCTGCCTGGCAAGCACAAGGCCATGAGTTAGATTCCCGGTAGAGAAAAAAGAAAGAAAGAAAGAAGAAAAGAACAGTATATGCTATACTTTAAAGTTAACTGCTAATCTTTTACTTTTTTTTCTTTTCTTTTCTTTTTGAGACAGGGTTTCACTATGCAGTTCCAACAGGTCTTGAACTCACATTGTAGCCCAGGCTGGTCTCAATCTCACAGCAATCCTCCTATCTCAGCCTCCTGAGTGCTAGGATTACAGGCATGAGTCACCATGCCTGGCCCTTTACTTGTTTTTGAACTAGTGCAATACTCTTAACAAAGATGTAAATGACGTTCATGATTACCCAACAAACTCTGACTAAAGACAAGTGAGTGGAACCTGATTCACAGAACAGGACAGTGCTGCGTGGAACAGACCTGAGGTCCAAGACTTGGCTGGCGACAATGCCGGGCTGAGTGGATTTCCCCTCGGGCAGGTCATACAGAAAGAGTTTGCAGTCGCAGACCACGGCATAGGCCCTCTGCCACCCTTTCTTCACCCCGGTGGGCTTGGGGACCTACAGTGAACAGTGACCATGTTCTACCAGGCCAGGGAAGACACTGGGTCCCTAAGCTTTGCTCTGAGTTTGCTTCCACCTGCCGCGTGACTGTCTTGGCTCACCAGGCCGGTGGCTGAGGCTGACAGATCCCATGTGAGGACCCTGTGGGGGAGGGGCCCTGCCCATAAGCACCAAGCAGACAGCCCCCCATTGCACATACACGGGTATCCTGGGAGATGGGCTAGGCCCAGTGGTCTGCAGCACCCCTAGCTTTGGAGTCCCAACTCCATGCCCACTGGCCAGGGGATCTGGCCTCAGAGTGAATCTCAGGGCTCTGAAGCAGCAGCTGTCCTGTGCTGCCCGGGACTGGCCACTTCACACCACGGCAGGTGGCTGCTGGTCACTGCATCCCAGAGACACTGTGGGCTCTGCCCCTACCTTGACGTAGCCTTTGTAGGCTGTTCCTATGCCTCTCTGCACGTCCACACCAAGGGGCCTCTTGGACTGCTCGGGGGGGATGGGGCACACCTGGGGGGCGCTGTCTTTGCAGGACACGTGGCAGGCGAATGAGCACACTGGAAAAGAGGAAGAGCCTCTCACAGCCCCGCTGCAGAGCAGGTGCTGCCAGCCACACTCCGCCAGGGAAGTCCAAGTGTCCCACTCGGTCAAGACAAGCTTGCGGTGTGCACCGGGCCCTTCAGGGACAGGGTGCACCGATGCCTCTGCTCTGCTGCTATGCAAACAGGTATTCACTGCCACACTGATGTCACTCACTGGGCAGTGGGGATGGGGACAAGCCAGGGTCCCAGCAGTGAAGCAATGGGCATAGGAGTTAAAACAGCACAAGAAAATGTTCTTTGAAGGAAAGCATGAGAGTTGTTTGTGCAAAGCCACGGTTAGGAGTGGCAACTCAGGGACAGGCCCAGAATGTCACACACTGCCACAGAGCAGCTGCAGGCCACTCATTCCCCTATAAACAGAGGTTAGAGTGACATCAAATGGGCTTGGCAAGCGCCATCACAGTGCCTCCAAATCCCAGCAAGGTAAAGAACGTAAGGCGAAAATTTTACAAAGTACTGACTAACAACAAAAATACAATCCCTATTGTTTCCAGATGATTTTTTTTTTTTGTACCAGGGATCGAACTCATGACCTCGCGCTTGCTAGGCAGGCACTTGCACCACTGAACTAAATCCCTGGCCCATCCAGACAATCTTAAAAGTACAAGACTTCACCGTCCAATGTCTTCCATCTTTCCTGATTTTCCAGATGCTGCATCTGCAATATTCTCAGCAGATGACCAGTCACCCCTTAAGCCCCCCACCCAGTAAGGACTGCTCCCCTGTGGCTGGCACTGGAGCAGTACAGCAAGGTCACACACTCCGACCTTGGCAGGGCAGCACTCACCCTCGCAGGCATAGCCCTGCCGGATCAGCCCAACCATCAGGGAGGTGCAGTGGCTGCACTGGGTGGGGCTGGAGAAGGACTTGATGCTGAACTGGTGAGCTTTTGGCTGCAGAGAACAGTGAGAGAGGCGAGGTCAGGCATCCGGAGCGGGATGGATAAGTGGTAAACAGTGCTACCTTGAAAAAGCTGACAGTGTGTCGCCTCCACTAGGAATGGAACATGAGGCTGGCTGAAAGAGCAGGGTGTCCTGGGCATGGGACAGCATTTCAAACAGCCCTGACATGGTCACAAAAGGCCCTCCTGCTCAGGAAGACACAGCCGTGGGCGAGACCACATGTGCTCTACACCCAGGGAGAGAAGGGTGGCAGTAGCGGCCAGGCTCTCAGGGTGTGTTGACACCTTTACGGAGCTGTTTCCGATGAGGCAGGTTTCCAGGAGAAACCTCTGGCCTTGGTGCCTGACTCTGTGAGAACCTGAGTCTGAAAGTCAAACTGTAATTGAAGCCAAACAGGATGGAGCTCTCTATCTCCAGCTGAAGCTGGGGGCCAGGCCTATAGTCAGCACACAGAGAGGAAGCTGTTCCAGGTACCCAGGTGAATGTGTGCTGGGCCTGAAGCTCCTGGCCTGGACACAACAGTGACTTTCAATCTGTAGTGATGATTATATGAAAGAGGGGACTGACCTGCAGGACCCCAAGGTTAGAACGAAGAAGGCAGAGCTGGGCACTGAGGCACAAGACATCTGGATACACTTACAGAAAAGCCAAGGTTCCAGAACTCTCACCCACAAACCACAGGTCTCTCCAAGCACAGGCAGGTGGGAAGGCATTGGCAGAAGGGACACGATATGGGTAAGGTTGCCATGGAGGCAGGAGCATGACCAGGGAGGGGACAGTGCAGCTGAAGCTGTGCATGGAGGGCCTCACTGTGTGCATGCAAGACAACACACTGGCTTTATTTCTGCACCCAGCCATAAGCAAAGCCTACCTTGGGCCCGACCAGGGCTAGGGCTTGCGTGGTGGGCAGCGGCACAGTGGGTGGCCTCTGTGGGGGCTGAGCCATGCCCTGGGAGAAAGAGGGGACAAGTGAGCACTGCTTGCTGACCATTGCTGGTGGCTGCCTGGGGCTGGTGCCTCTCTGGGGCATATTCATCAGCGATAGTCTTGCTCATCCAGCTGGCTGCTAACAGGACCTGAGAATGGAAGGTGAGCCTAGAGCCCAGAGGGGCTCCTGCCACAGCTGCAGGGCAGGGACCAGGTAGGCTGGGCCTGGCGTCAGTGCGGCTGCTGGTCACTAATGGCACCTGTGTCATGTGGGCAGGGGAGACCCAAGGGCCCTGGGAGCACCACAGGGCAGCGTGCTCTCACCTCCTGCTGCTCTGTGCTGGCAGCCACAGAAGCTGATGGGGACACTTCTGGCTTTGGTGCTTGTGTTTCTTGGTCACTCGATGAGCTGGTCTGGGAAACAGGAGATAAAGACAAAGTTCTTCATCTGAGAAGTGCACCCCAGCGGGGCTGGGGTCAGGACTTCTCATTCCTGTGTCCCAGGCATCCCAGGTCTCACTTGGCCTTCCTGCCCCACCAGGGCCACTGTCCATGGCATTCAAGGCTGTGATGCTGGTGACAGGCTGTCCAGCTGCCCTCTAGCACGAGGCCCTTCCCACCTGCCGCTTCCTCTCCCCCAGCCATGTCAAATGGAAACGCCAACCGCCTGACTTACTCATAAGTAACTGTACCTAGATCTCAGCCTTCACACCAACAACCCAAGTGCTTCTTATCCACATTTCAGGGACCTCAAGAATCAATTCTAGCATCTCCATGAGCCTGTGCCCTGGCCCAGGCACTCCCTGGAAGCCAGGGTCAGTCTTAAGAACACATCATCTACCTGAAGTGAAGACCACTCTCAAACCACTAAAGGCCACCCTGCTACTCATCAAAAGCTGTCCCTGTTCACACAGTCCTTGCCACCACACAGAGGACATGGCAGGGTCAGCCCTAGAAGCAGCATCCCTGCAGGGTGAGCCTGCAGCTGGACTTGGCTCTGCACAAGCCCCAGCAGCCCTGGTCAGATGGTGGGGGTGCCTTCCCATAGGGGCAGACTCAGGAGGGCAAGGCCAGGTCAGTCAGCTGACTGTCACTGACCAGTAAGCATGTACGCCCCACAAACCAGGGATGTCAATGAGTTAGAGCTCTAGCTGATAAATGAGGAGCAAGGCTACTGAGTAATTTGATTTTAACCATGTAAGACCCTACTAGTTTCACCAAGCTGGTTAATCACACAGGTGCAAACTAGGGAAGAGGAGCATTTAGGATGCTGCTACTGGCAGCTGCAGTCACGGAGGAGCAGAAGCCCTTGGTGTGACAGACAGGAGGAACAACACAGTCTTTCCTGCCGTGCTCACTGCTGCCCTCCCACCTGCCGCACAGGCTTGAGGGCAAGCTTCAGAGCTGGACTTGGCCTCTGCAGAAAGCCTGCTCCCAACAGGTCACAGAGGAAGGGGGCTGAAGATGGTGCCACAGCTGTGACTTTGTCACTGATGGCCACTACTGGCACAAAGCCCTCATCACTGAGCTCTGTGCTGTGTCACTTTACGGAGAAGCTACCGCTTTCCTGGCCACCTCCATGCAGCCAGCAGCCAGCCTTTGGTCTTTGGGAACTGGTTTTTATCAGTAAGTGCTGGGCTCTGCACGAGCTACATCTCCAGTCCTTTATTTTGAGATAGGGTCCCACTAAGTAGTAAAATGTCAGGGCTAGCCTTGAAGATGCAATCCTCCTGCCTTGGCCTCAAGAGCCTGGGACTGCAGCCATGTGCCTCATACCTGGTATTAGTTACCACTTCCTCTCCAGGATGGGGTCTGGCACCACAAGGACCAAAGAAGGGCACAACTCACACAGCACCAGGTTTATCAAAGGTCCAGTGCACAAAGATCCGTTAAACACAGTGCTTCTTAAGATTTGAGGATCTCAGGGAAAGACAGGACTGCCAGTTTGATAAGGACAAGCAGGCTATCAGGTGACAGGTGCCCAGGATGGCTGGGAAAGGCTCCTGAGGAACAGCACCAGGCTGACAATGAAAGGCAGTGCACAGAGGGCATGGCATCTACTGTGCAGAAGCTGTGCCATGCCCATCCTGCATGAGTGGACAAACCCAGTGCAGGGTGTTCACTGGTGTCACGGAGAGAGAACAGGGAAACTAACTGCTCACTGCAGCCCATGGCATCGGTGGCTCCTGCCCTGGGGAGACCAAGCCATTAAGGATGCTGCTGGGACAGCAGGGGAGACTGCAGACAGCTGGGGCCGAGCATCACAAACGGTGCAGATGCTGCAGCACACAGGAGTACGTCCTCAACCTTGGCAGTCACACAAGTGTTTTGGGATCACTGTCCAAGGGAACTTGGCCCCACCACGATGCAGGCAGTACCTATTCAGGGGCTCCAGGTCATCAGGTATGGTCTGGGAAAGCTTCTAGGCACCAAACCATTTTCACAAATCCCCCTTCTTGCCAGTCACAGAGACCCAGCTATCTCACCACGTGGAAGTCATGGAAATGGGAACACATGACTGGTTATTATTGTGGGAGGTTTTTTTTGTTTTGTTTTTTTGTATCAGGGATGGAACCCATGACCTCGCGCTTGCCAGGTAGGCACTTATGCTGCTGAGCTAAATCCCCAGCCCAAGAATTTTTGTTTATAAGATTACCCAAAATTCTCACTCCTACAAGCCTGAGGCCCTGTGGTTTCCACCCTGAGCACCCCCTGCACCCACTGGCACTGTCTGAGTGACAAGGCATCTGTGGGAACCGTCCAATTCCTCAGCATCCTTAGCCTCTTGGAGTGGGTCACTTTGGTAGCTGGCATCTTTGCAGCCCCAGCTCGTCACATTCTACTCTAACTTGTCATGAATCCTTCTGTCACTTTTAAAAAGTCATTACTCACTCTAAAAGTCAGATCATGTGCAAGAGGTGTGGCGTTGAAGTACTCAAAGATGGAGTCCTGAAAATCTGGAAGTTTGAGACCTGCAAGAAGGAACAGTCACGGCAGAACATTTAAAAGACAGATCTTACTGTTAAGTAAGAATCCTCAACATCACCTGCACTGGGACGGCTCCGCCCAAGCCCTGACACACATGAGGAGCGCTAAGTGTTGACACCACGGGGCCCTCCCCAGGGTGAGCCCAAGAGCTGAGGCCCCCCTGGATAAACCTGGTCTCCCTGGGAAACCCCAGCCAGGAGCTGACAGAGGTGGCAGGAGGAAGGGCTACCAGTGATCACAACTGAGGTACTGAGACCAGAGTTACTCCAAGAGAGACAAGGACACTGCTCAGACAGAGTCTCGGTGTATTCCAAATGGACTGGTCAACCGAAGTCAAAATATATATTTATATACAAGACAGATAACTATACTACTACTGTCTGTTAGTTCGTCAAAACCAGTTTGTGCTGTCATTGTTTGTTTCATCATTTTTTATGCCTAGCTCTTATAACCCGAACAACTACCTCTAAGATAACAATACGCAATATATTAACTAGTGTTAATTTCCTATTTTTTTTTAAATTCTGTATCATTTCTATCCTTTTTGTGCTGCCTTTAAAAAAAAAAAAAAAACAGGTCAGAGAGGTGGCATCCATCTGAATTCCAGCTATCGGGAGGCCAAGACAGGAAGACCACAAGTCTGATGGCTGCCTGGGGAACATGGCAAGACCCTGTCTTTCTGGGGGAAAATGTGAAACCCTCCAAATATCCAGAGAAAATGTGTAATCCCTTGAATGGCAGGAGCTCAGGGATTATTTTCCTAGTTATGACTCAAAGAGGGACAAAACTGATAAATCTGACAGGCAAAAACTTTAAAAAGCAGTTAGGTGTGGTAGCACACAGCTGAAATCCTAGCTCTCTGGGAGGCTGAGGCAGGAGAAGCACAAGTTTGAGCCTAGCCGGGGCAACTTAGCGAGATTCTGTCTCAGGAAAAAAAATAATCAAAGATGTAGCTCAGTGTCACAGTACTGGGTTCAATCTCTAGTACTGCAAGAGCTAACCAACTACACAAAGCTTTTTCTTGACAAAAACCCAACATCAGTAAGAAGTCAATGTCACAAAAGACTTTTAATTGCAACACATAAAAAGCTTCTAAAACTTAAGACAACTAAGAAGTTGGATTTTAAAAAATGAGCAAAAGAATGCAAATTATACTAAGATGCCATCTCTTGCCTGATCAGGACAGCAAACCCCCATGTGTGACGTCTGCACGTGTGGGGTCTGAGCAGGCACCCCTCGTGACACATGAGCACACACGCCCTTTGACCTGGCAGCCCCATTCTAGAAATCTGTCCCTGAACACAGGTTCAGGTATGAGGACAGGAAGAGGACAAGCTGCTTGCTGCTGTGTTTTCTCTGACGGGTCAGCCAGAAGAGCTCAGCGCCTACCCTCAGGCTGCAGCCTCCAAGCAGGCATCCTGCAGCTCGAGGGGAGCTGGGGCGGCATCTGGGGATAGCTCACTGCCACCTTCTGTGTGACAGGGACATGAGCACATCACTACACACAGGTGCATTTGCTTTGCTTTCAAAATAAAATAACTAAAGGAAGAAGCAACCAAATGCTGTAGGGTCAGGTATCACTGAATGTCCCACTTCATAATTAAGACTGACACTATGTCACTACTTCATGTAACTATTAAGAAGACTAATAATAGCAAAAGAAACAAAGTCACCCACTTAAAAAGGCTGAATTTTAAATGACTCACAGCCTTATGATTACAACTTACCAGTCTCTGCTCTAAACTTTTCTTCCATCTTTTTCTTCAGAATTTCCATTTCTTCTAATAATTCTCTGTTTTTGGCTTCAGAATCCTTCAGTTTACTAAAATGAAAAGGTAGGCAGTTTTAAGTGCACTGAGAAGATGCCAGCGTAGAGACATGGCAGGTGAGAGCAAGGCCCTTTTGTGTTGGCCACTTCAGATGGTGCCAAAGCTTCAGGATGACTAGAACGCAGAAGCCACAGTGACGGCCCAGGAGGGCACATGTGAGGAGGCCCGGGGTGAGTTTCTGACACTCCAGTCATGTCTTTGTCCTCCAGGATCACACGGCCCAGATCTCATAGCTGTCAGGCTGCCACCCAAGCATGGGGCCCTTCGAGTTCACCAATTGGTGGAGGGAACAAGAACGCCAAGCTGCCACAGCTAACAGTGGCCAAGGGTGAGCAGGGGAGATGGTGCTTGGCCACTTATTAGTGAAGTGACAAACTGCTTCATCCCTGTGCTCCTGCGCCTTGGTCTCAGTGTCCTAACACGGTGACAGAAGTATCTGCCCTGCAGGGTGTGTGAGCCAATGGAACAAAGTCCTTAGAGCGATTCTGGGTACAGAGGAAGAAAAACAGTGGCAGTCAAGCTTTTTGCCAGAATCTAGCAAACCTGGGGACACAGAGTCTCATCAGAGACCTGTCACCCATGGCAGAGGTGGCTGTGTCACTCCACAGCAGCAGCACTGGCGTGCAGGGGCCCATAGCTCACTGCTGCATCCGGAGCAGGGAAACGGCCAGTGGGAACAGCAGGTCAGTGTGTGCATGGTGGACCCACTGTGTGTGCCACTTCCAGCTGAGGGGAGACTTCCAACACTGCAGCACCTTCAGTCTCTAATGCACTACCTTTAGCTTGGAAAGGAAAACTGTGAGCTGACAAACTTCGCAGCCAGAGTCACCTGTCAGACATGTGGACGTCCACCTTGTCACCAGTACTGCCAGGCACACAAGGCAAGAGCCACTGACCCCTTCACACTGTGCCACCTGGCTGCTGCCCAAGGACATAGACACCCCTGCAGGAAGGTGCCCCAGACTCTCCTGTACACCCCTCAGAGCCCTCCTGCCCAGCCCAACTCCCTGCACTACATGTCCTGTGGAGCAGCAAGCTCCCCGTCTCCAGGCAGGAAGAGGGCAGGCAGCTTGGTATGGGCCATGTCACCTTTCAAAGGCGAGGCTGGCATCCTTGACCTTCCTCAGCTCCTCCTGCACCAGCTGCTTGGCTCGGATCTCGGCCTCCAGCGCAGATTGCAGCTCCAGCCGGGCAGACATGTCCAGCTTCTGGCTGCGGCGCACCTTCCACAGCGGGTCCTGGGCATGGGGGGCAGAGCACAGACACTCAGGCTATGTGCTTCTTAGACCAATCACTCTTCACTTCCAACCTGAAACCTTTCCTGTTACGGCCATCAGACCTGACTACTATTTTGAAATTATCTAACTTTCATTTCTAGAATTTTTAAAAATCAGACTAAAATTGACTCCACAGTGCAACTTCTGTGGTGTCCCAGGTGCTCCAGGGCTTCCTGTCCTAGCCGTGGAGTCTTAATCCTATGCGCCTGTGAGGACGGACGGACTCAAGAGGACAGGAAGAGTGAGGCAACCTGAAGGGTGCAGGGCGCCAGCTCGCTCCCGCTCTCTCCCCTTCCTCCCTGAGCCGCACCCTGGCCATGGCTCTCGAGAGGTGGTGAAGTCTAGAAACACTGTCTCATGCACTTCATTTTAAGCCTCCTTGAACGCAGGTGAGGAATTTTCATTTTCCACCCATAACATAAAAAAAGCTGACGACAACATTTCACATGTCCATCAGAAGCTGACAACAGGCAGATGGCAGTGCCCACCCAGACACTTGGAGCAAAGTCCCAGTGAATCCTAAGATGACCACGCCCGAGATGACAGTTACCTATTTGCCACACAAGTCTCCCCTTGCCTTAGAATGATCTGAGTACCTAATGTACCACATTTTTACTTATGAGAAAACCATGCATGGATGTTGTAGTAGTGAAAATGCAGGCTGCAGACCAAGCTTACCAGAGTCCTTGAACCCAGACTGGAGCTCCTCAAAGTCTCGAGTTCCTCGGTCATCTTGGAAGCAAGTGCTTGGAGATAGCCACGGGCGTCTTTCTCATCGCTGACCCTGGGAAGAGAGACACCCCAGCTCAGAAGGCACAGTCCGAGGAGCCACTTGTGACGAGCACTTCAGCACACGGCCTGCATAGCCAGAGCAGCAAGAGTCCATGGGGGCTGGCACTGTGCCGAGCTGGCTCCAGGCACTGCAGTCATGTGACGACGGGCTCTCTGGGAAGAGTCCCACCTGCTGCACTTGGTGTACATGGTGCTTGGCCAAGGCAAGCTGGCTGTCATTTGGGCTTCCATGCAAAGGTTCCCTAAAGCCTTAGCCATCACAGGCAGGACCTCTGGATGGGCTTGATTATGGGCTCAGAGCTGGCTTTATGTTAGGGGATAGGACCTGGCTAGGAAGGTTTCTCTCCCTCCCTGCTCTGCACTTTGTGCTTGGCTTCTGTCCCCTGATGCTGCGGGTGGCCTCTGCTCATGCCATCCTGAGTTGGAGCCAGCTGACTGTGGACCGGAACATGAGCCAAAAATCAACCTGTTCTCTCTTACATTGCAGGTGATGGTATTGTGTGTCAGTGACCAGAAAGTGACTGGACAGGGGTGTCTTCCCAACCCAGGTCAGTGATGGTCACCGGACAGAGCTGCCGGCCAGCCCATGGGGCTCAGGGCAGACAAAAGCGAGGCTGGGGTGGGGCCACAGCAGTGCAGCACAGAGATGGGCATGGCGCTGGCATACCACTGTATGATCTCTGCGATCTGAGCTTCCCAGTGTGCCACGGACTCCTTCTTGGCTGCCAGATCCTGCAGCTCATCCTCCAGCTGTCTGTTCTGGGATGTGAGTTTATCCACAAAGGAACAAAGCTGAAATTAAACAGCCCCACCACAGCGCTTGTTAATTGGTACCCTTTAACCACGGCAGCATCACCCAAGCTTGACGTTCTCCTAGAGATTTTGGACATTTTCTTTCGTCACTGGGATTTTTCCTCAGACTAAGTTCAGGGTAGAGATTTTCTGCTTATAGCTAACTAAAATTTCAATTCAAACCTAACTCAAAAAGTGACAGTGCTGGTGATTTAAAGTAACAGATCTTTTAACCAAGTGAAAACTCACTAAAAAAAAAAAAAAAAAATCACTTTGTTTAAAATCTAAAATACTTGGAACAGTCACCAAAAGACGTAAGAATGAAAAACTGTAACTTCCACATTGATTTTCCCCATTACCTTTTCGTTTTCTGCAATCAGTTTCTTGTTTTCATCAAATAGCAGGGCTCTCTCCCGTTCGTATTTATCCTTTACAGTACCGACAGCCTCCTCCATCTCGCTGTGCCTGCCGAAAGGGGACAGGGACTTGTTGCAGAGCTCCAGCCTCACTCCTGCCCATGCAGTGGCCTGTGAACGAGCTTCTGCTTGCGGCCACGTGCAGCTCATGGGAACTCACCGTTCTCGTTTCGATTTTTCCAGTTTATCTTTCAACATTAAGATTTCTTTCTGCAGGGCCAACTGGTGGCTTTCCGAGTCATGCACCTCCTTTTTCACATTTTTCACTTCCAGGACATGGGAGGCCTCACGTCGGACCAACTCCTCCTCATAGAACAGGACTTTTTTCTCAAGCTCTGACTTGATTTTGGAGATCTCCTGCTGGTGCTCCAATGCAGCCCCCGGCCCCCGGCCTCCTTGCTTCATCTGCAAGCAGAGGTGGAGGTAAGATGGGGGGTCTGTATCCTCCCTCGGGGGGCTCACAGTGGCAGCGGTGTGCCAGGACTGTCTAGTGGTGCAGGCGAGCTGAGCGATGGGCGCACTTGAGAACAAGTGCCCTGCTCTGCCTTGGCCCCTTGGGCTCTTCCCCCATTGGTCTGACCTTCCTTGTTGGTTTGTTCCCCCCAAGCATCTTTTGCAGACTGACTGTGTGCATGCCCCTGGTGATGGGTGACAGGAAGGGCTCTGCTCTCACGGGCAGGGACCAATGGCAAAGCAATCACCAAGTGCCAACACACTCATGCTAGGTGGAGGGACAGGGTGGGGGCCCAGAGGTCGATTAGGAAGGCATCTGTGGGATGGTGGCAGAGGAGGCTGGCATCAGGTGAGGAGGATCTCAGACACTGGATAGGGAAGGAAGCACAGGAAAGAAGGTGGGAAAGAGGTGATGAGCTGCGTCAGCCCAGGGCAGCTGGGCGAGAGGCTACAGGAAGCTGCGGAGGGCACTGGCTCAGAGTGACATGTTCCAAGTGCCCAATAAGTTCCCCGCAGCCGCAGTGTGCAGGACATGCAAAGAAAGCAAACAAAAGCAGTGGAGCTGGAGCAGGTAGCAACACAGACAACACAGAAGAAGACAGGCTTTGGGCCTGTGTGCGGCCCAAGAGCCACCATGGGAAGCCCAAGCTCAGAAGAGGGAAGGTGCTGTCTCGAGCCGCACCGTGCTGACAAGCAGGGCTGGGTGTCCCCTCCCATCCCTGCAGCCTCTTCCTGCCCGCTGTCCCACCAGCTGATCCTAGATGGATGACCAGCCTGTCCACACCACCAGCAGCAGCAGACTATGGGCTGCAGGGAGCTTTTCCAGAAATGGACCTAGCCCAGCTGAGGAAACCAGCACAGGAAGAATGTATCTGAGGTGAGCTCCCCTTGTCTCACTTAACACTGCCCAGAACTCTACTCAGGGAGCGAAAAACAGAGGAGCCAGCTGCACACGAGGACCACCCAGGCAGGGGCTGCAACTGCCCCCTCCTCAGTCTGGCTGAGCCCCGCCCCCGCATGTCTTGGCAGATGGGAACCACACGCTACCTTGAGGGCCTCGAGTTCACTCTCCATCTGCTTGCAGAAGGTCTCGCTGTGCTCACGCAGCTTGCGCTCCTTCGAGGCCTCAGCAACCGCGTCCTCAAGCTGAGCTTCCAGCTGGGGAAAGCGTAACTTAGGAGTTAGGACCACCCAGATCACCTGCAGGCAACACCCCCCGGGGTGCCCAGGGCACACACACTCCAGCTGCTCCTGTTTCCTCTGTGTACTTCGTCCATTCAGCATGTCTAACTCTGAACAAGACACAGGTGCCTTCTTTGACACTGGATGGTAAAGAAAGGTGCAAAATTTAAAAACACCTCTTTTTATTAAAAATATCTGTATTAACAGGTATTAGATTTGCCGTACTGAAAAGATCCCGGTGGCAGGGCATCCACCAGGTTGGTCTGGGCTCGGCTCAGGGGAATTACTGGCACATGGAAAAGGCTGCAGTCCCTCTAACAGCCTTCTGGGACCTTGACCACCTTCAAGAGTGTAAAGAAGTGCTGAGACCAGAGTTTCAGAACTGAGATTGTGGGCAACTGACTTGAAGGACACATGTGGCTGACCTGTCCATACAACCCCTTCCCCTAGGTGGGCCACAGGGCATGCACGCACTGGAGCCACATCACAGAGCGACCTGAACATTAAGTGAAAAAAAATTAACATTAGCACTATAACAAGACAGACACAAGCTGGGGAAGTAGTTCAATGGCAGAGGGCTTCCTTAGCATATAGGCAAGGCCTGGGTTCTGACCCCCACACAGCAAAAAAAAAAAAAAAAAAGAGAGATTACACCCTAATACAGTTACCTCTTTCCTGAGCTTCTCGGATTTGCGCATGTCCTGCCGCATGGAGTCGATCTTCTGCATGGCCACTTCCATTTCTTCCTCCTTGTCCCGCAGCTGCCTTGACACTTTCTGCTTCTGGGAGCGGAGCTCCGCCATGCGCTCGTTGAGCTCCGAAAACTCCTGCAGGGCTCGCTTCCGCTGCTGATGAGCATCTTTGAGTTCTTTGGTCTGGGATTTTAATCGCTCTGAAACTTCAAGCAATTGCTGAACAAAAAGAATTACAGATGTTTCACGTACAGTTAGTAAAGATGTGGAGAGACAGCAGTTCAGTCTTCTGCTACGTGCAGAGTTCAAAGCGATGGCAAATGCTGTGGATTATAGCCAGAGCACCCAGAATCTGCTTCCTGGCAAAGCTCTGGCCCCGTGCTCCATGACTCAAGCAGCCTGGAGGAGCCAGCTGGGCTCTGCCACAGAACACCAGCTTCACACAGCAAAGACCAGCACCACAGGGCGGCACAGCCACACACACAACCTGTGGCTCCGAAACTCATCTATGCAATACACAGAGCATGGGTCTGGGCACTAGTCTCGTTACTAGCCTGGAGCAGACCCAGGAAAGAATGTGCACGCAGCCTCTCACTGACTAAACAGGTTCTGAAAATCTTCGGGCAGTCTGTGGTGTGATCACAGGGATCCTCACATTAACTGGGAGGGCTCTGCTGTCAACAGATAATGCGCTCTTACAGGACCACCCATCTACACAGCCTCCTGTCATCAACCCAAATGTCACCGCGCACCCCATGACTATGCACACGCTTAATCTAAGTACCCATCATGAGAGCTGAGGGACAGATGCCTCTGGGCAGTCACGACTGGGCCTTGCCACTGGCTACATTTATAGCCCTCATCTCCCAGTGGCTCAGCTGGCAACTGGCTGATCAATGTCTACAGTCAGTCGACAATCTGCCTGTTTGGTCACTGTCACACCACTTGTGAGACACGAGGTGACACGGACTAGAGCAGGGCAGCTCCCACAACAGGGAGGGCAGGGCCTCCACCAGGCTGCTCTGCACTTGATTGAGGGGAATTACTGTGGCTGTGTGGCAGCAAAGAGAGATCACATGTCCCCACACTGCACCTGGGCACGCCACAGATGTGACAGTGTGGAACATGACCTTGGTAACTCAGGCCGGACAGCCTGCAGATTTGAGAGAACTTTTGAGAACTTCATATCCCGGACTTAGGTATGTAAGGGATGTGTTTTAGAAAACATGGTCCAGGTTGTGGTATCAACGCACTGGCACTGCGTGTGAAGTCTGACACACCTTGGAAGTCAAGCTGGAAAAGGTGTCACAGGGGACGTCCCCAGGTCAACACCTCTTCAGAGCTACTGGTCATAACCAAGGAGGCCCTTCTGAGAGAAGGGGCAGGTGCCAGGGCAGGGGTGTAACAGGGCAGGGGAGCACCTGGCTCACTGTGGACAACGTCGCCATGTTCTGCACTGCACCCTTGCTCAGGACGGGAGGTGCTGCCTGCTCTGCAGGGTGGGATGTGGGCTGAAGACAACAGCTGCACAATGGGTGCACATGAGGCCTCCAGGGAGCACATGCTCTGCTGCCACTTGGGAGCTGCGGGAGGTCTGCAGAGGGCTCTGCGGGGCACCCCCACCTTGTGGAAGTCCTCCTTCTCCTGCCGTGCCAGGCGGTACTGCTTCTCCAGACCCTTCAGCCGGTGCACAGAATCCTCGTGCTCCTGGCGCAGTGTCACGGTACCCTCCAGCTGCCGCTCAAGCCGATTCGAGTCTGCACAGGAGAGAAGTAAATCGTGTTTGTGTTCCTTGGCATGCAGGCTCGTGCTGTGAGCTGGTCTGGTGGCAAGGTATCTGCTAATGGGACATACTCCTTGTGCAGAAGCCTTCTGCTTTCTCACATGCACATGTCAAGTGCTACCTGTAATGAGCAGGTCCCCAGACTTTACCCTGATGCTCTCTCCTCAGGGACTTAGAGGCCTTTGGAGCATGTGCCTGTGTGTCACAGTCTCTGTGAAATGAGACGTGGTCCTTTCTCAGTTGCAATGAAGGCTGCAGGGAGACACTGACTCAACTGTGTCTTTCTCTGGATCAGGACAGTGGGCTCAGGTGGGAAATGGGAAGAGAATGGAGGCACAGCAACCAGAGCTGCAAGTGGATGGTAGGACCAGCCCAGGTGGGGAAAGTCATGGTTCAGAAGGGACCCGAGTCCTGAGTCCCTAAAGCTTTCTTGTCTAGGAACCACCGGTAGAAGGCCCCCAGATATGGAAAGGAGGCCAGTCACGAGTGTGAGAGGCTGGGGAGCAGTCAGCGCCCCACAAAGGAAAAGCAAGAGTTCATGGAAAAAACACAGGGAACTGACCAAAGTCAGCAGCTCTAAAATTATCAGTCACACAAGGTGGGGAATAACCCTGATAAGGGGGCAGAACTCTGAACAGGTGCTAAAGTGTGGGCCTTTCCTGCTTTCCAGCTGTGGAAAGGACACGGAAAGGACCCTCTCAGGAACAGAGAAGGCTCACCTGCTACCTTATTTTTCAAGCGCTCGATTTCTTCATTCAGCCTCTTGATCTCCTTGTCCCGGTTAGAGTTGCCCAGGGCCCTTGCAGAGCCATGGAGGGACTGCACCGTCTGGGTGGATTCTACAAGGGGCACAGTGTGAGTGCAGCTGTGTGCACGACGGCACTGTGGCCCGCGCCGGCCGCCCCTTCACTCACCCTGCAGCTTGCGGCTCAGCTCCAGCTTCTCTTGCTCCAACCTGCGGATCCTCCTCTCGTAGGCCTCGACCTGCAAGCTGTTCTCTAAATCCCGCTGCACGTCTTCGTCTTTGGTGAGTGTGTTCGACTGCATCATGCTCTTCAGAGAGCCTCGGTCTGAAAAGCAGCTGTGAAGGAAAAGCACCAGGCTCTCTCAATCAGCAAGAGCCGCCCATGACTTCATTACCGTTTAAAGACATCCTGGGGACAGAGTCTCTTTAAAGTGGAAAAGAGAATACCTGTGAAGGGACTTTACTATGTATGGAGCCAGAGCGAGACAAGAGTCTGCAGAGCGCTAGCTGGGCCTGGGCCGTGACATGGACACATCTCACAGCTTGTCAGAGAGAAGGCCTCCACAAGGAGGGGACGTGCCTGCTACCTCACACTCACACCTGACTGAACACCCACCCCACATTGCATGTAGCAGGCTGGAAGAACAGGCCACCTGACTGTAGGCTCTCGGCAGGTGGCTGGAGCCTGCAGGTCACCGGAGCCCTCTACTTGTGGCACTCACCGGTTGAGCCACCTGAGACAGTTAACTCTCTGGGCTCCTCTGACTGCATGTAAAATAGCCCCTGTAGGCTGAGCCACTGAGGCCCAGCCACTTTGCACAAATGTGAGTGCGTGTGCAAGCACCAACTCTGCCAAGACAGAAGCCAAAGACCAAACAGCCTTACATCCCAGGCTGCTGCAGATGTATGCAGCTCTGCTCAGTTGTTATAGGCCACGATGTCAGGAAAAGCTTCTTGATATGCCCCACTAAGCCTGCTAAATGCAGCAGGTGCAGGACCTATTACAGAGCACAGCCTGGCCAGTGTTTTTACAGGGGTGTCTGTCCTGGGAGGAGAGCCAGGGGTGCACCCAACCAACCTGGGCCTTTGCGGGCAGGCCTGGAACCGAGGCCTACAAACGTGAAAAGCACTCAGGAAGCCGGGAGGGAAAGTCAAGGGCCTCTGGGCCCACCCCTACCCCTGCAAGACTCCCACTGGCTGGGGTGAGGCAGCCTGTCCTGAAGGCCCTTGCTGCCTCAGCTGCCAGCGCCCAGCTCCTAGGAGATGCTGTGAGTCCAATTATGCTATTTTCCTTTGGGCATGGCGGTGGATTATCTGTCGTTTCAATTTTCTTTCTTCTTGGCCTCAGCTTCCTTTCTAAATCGGGCCACACAAATTTACAAAGAGGCCCAAGAGGAGGCAGTCTTGACACCTGAGGGCTCGCACTACACCTGGACGTGTTCTAGCCCCACTGAAGGAATACGCAGCTAGGGCTCCAGTCCTTACAAAAGCCAGCAGGTGCTCTGAAGGAAGATGGCATGGGGCTGAGCCAAAAGGGAACAGCTGCAGCCCCCAACTCGGTCACAATCCTGCCAACACTGACCCATGGGCCAAAGTCCACCACGGCCTCTCATGCCACACAGGTGCTAGAGTGGCATTTGGTGATGCCCATGGGCTGAAGCAGAAGGGTCACAAGCTCAAGGTCAGCATAGGCAATTTAACAAGACTTGTTTCAAAATAGCATAATAAAAAGGGTTGGGGACACAACCCGATGGCAGAGTGCTAGTCTAGCATGTGTGAAGCTCTGGGTTTAGTCCTCAGTACTACAAACAGATGGTTGTAAAAGGAAAACAAAAATGGACAACAGAGACCACAATGCCCAAGTTATATTCCTGTGTTGCTTAAGGATGGGGATAGGGTTCTAAGAAATGCACTGTTAGTTTCTGTTGTGCGAACACAGCAGCTCACTCACACAAGAGGAAATCAGACACAAGAGAAAAGACACACACAAGAGGTGCAGTGCACACAAGCTACATGAGGCTGCTGCTGGCATAAGAAGTCACCTGGCTGTTTACTACAGTACTGTGTGTGACGTCCTACAGTAGCTGTGTGTGCTGTGCTTTTTTTGTTTTTTCCACTACCGGGGATTGGACCTAGGACCCTCCCACAGAGCTGCACCCCAACCCTTCATTTAAAGACAGAGCCTTGCAAAGCTGCCACGGCTGGGCTCAAACTTGGGATCCTCTTTCCTCAGCCTCCTAGAGTGCTGGGCTTACAGGTGGAAGCACGGGCAGCCCAATAGATATGCTGGCATCACACTAACAGGTAAGGTGTTGTCTAGAGCAGACCTTAGGAGGACCACAACAGCACTAGGTGTGAGGAGTCTCCTGTTTGCCGTGACCTCACAGAACTGCCACAGCATGCACAGTCTGATGAACCATCCTTACGGGGCATGGAACCAGACTCACTATGCTACCCCTTAGAGGAGTGCCTTTGACACAGACCTGTAGCATCAGGCGTGCACATGTAACAGACAAGCTCCTGCATTCCCCCTTGAGCAAGGTCTCCATTGCCTGCCACGCTCAGACCCCACACCCCAGAAAGGCTCTGCTGGGGAGGAAAAGGCACACATACCTTTCGGTTGTAAATGTGAAGCCGATGAAAGGCAAGTGCAATCCAGAGAAGCCCGTGTGAGAGCCAGGAGGTAATATTTCCTGTATAAGACAAAACAATACACACAAAATCTACATTCAAACAGCCGCCCAAGAGGACAGTATGTTCCAGTGCAGTGTGTCAGGAGGGTGCCAGGGAGGAGGGGACAGGCTCGAGGAATGTCTGCTCCACGTGGCGCCTGCAGGCAGTGTGTGGTATCAGCAGGTTTGTGTAACTCTGCCCCTGGAATGCACAATGCAGCCAGGAGGACAAACACACTGACCGTGCTGCCCACTTACATTGGACTAGACTGCTGAACTGTTCAAAGCCGTGAAAGCACGATTCAGCATGCCCAGTGCAGACACAACAATGCAAGTACAGCACTCTGGGGACACAGGCACACGTGGGACCCTTGGGTCTTTGGCCCAAAAGAGGCCTCAGGTGGCAAAGAGCTCTGGAATCCAAGGCAGCTATTTTAAATAATTTATTACAGCTCTATTTTCCAGGTGAAAGACTTCAATCAAAATCACAGGTATTCTTCTGGAGAGTTTGGGGTGGAATCATTCTCCAGTGTCCCAAAATGAGCCTGTCCATTATGGTGCCACTTCCATGGGGCCTGAAATTGGCTCTTATGCTGGGAGGGAGGCATCTAAACCAGTGCTAAGTTAAGCAGACAACTTCCTGCAAAGCTGCACAAGGGGTTCCGCAGGTTCTCCCCAGGACCTCAGCTTCTGGATGAGAACTCCAAGCCACCAGGAGTTTCCCAAGGTCAAGTTCAATCATTTTAAGAGGTCAAGAGGGATAATGCATGTGCAGCAACTGGCAATATTCTAATATGACAAATTCTCCTAATTAAGAAGTAACAATTTTTTTTTCACTTGGTTAAAACCTCAGTTTCTCCACTCCCAAGCCAACTCACATGTAAGGGTTTGATGAGGCCAAAACAAATTTTTTCTTGGCAGCTCAGATTAAACCCTGGGCCTCACACAAGCTAGGTAAGGACAAAGCTGATCTCCAGCACTTTATTCTCTTTTTTCCTGAGAAGGGTCTTGCTCAGTTGCCCAGGCAGTCTTCCTGCCTCAGCCTCCCAGAGTGCTGGGATTGCAGGCTTCTCTCAAGTCTCTATGTTGACACAGTGTTGACAGGGCTTCAGTAAAGCTCTAACACAATAACGCATATGATACTGCTTTGACAATGAAAAAAGTATGATGAAAAGAAAAGCAAAAACCTTTCTGATGAGTTCCAAAAATCAAGCTGAATCACCTATCTTTTAAAGGGGGCAGTAAGGACCAAGCAGAAGGGTGGAGTAAAAGTATACTTTCAAGAGACAATTGCCACACTGTCACAAAACAGCACAGTCCTGCAACCTACTGAGGAACTGAGCAATGTCTCTGGCCTCACACTGCCTGCTGACATTGAGGCCGGCAGGCGCTGCCGAGACCTGGCACTCGTGACACTCACAGTGTTTCTCAGCACATCGTCATCCACATCGAAGTTGGACGTGTCAGAGGGACTGCTCACGTCTGGAATGTAAGGTGCTTCGAGGTTTCGTATATTTTCCCAATTCAGACCTTCAAAAAATGCATGTTTTTTGAAGTCTTCTATTCCATTTTGCCCTAGCCGGCGCTCTCTGCTGCAGATCAACCTCTGAATGAGGTCTTTGGCTTCTTCGGAGACATCGGTGACATGGGAAGGGAACTGGAATCTCTCCTGTGCAGAGGGGAAAAAAAACAGGGCAGAAGTGGATGTAGTAAAAGCAGTCTGAGAGACAGAGACACGGGAAACAGCAGCCCTTACATTTCATGATAACTAAATGCAAACCAAAGCTCAGGTCCTTCAATTCTAAAAGGCAAACTAGAAAACCATCAGGGCTCTCCGGCTTTGTTCACAGCTAACTCACTACCACACTGCGTGATGAACCTTCACTCCTCAGAGCGGCACAGAACAGGAAGCTGTGCAGTGGGGAAAGTGCACCAGCATAACCGTCAGCATGCGCTCTCAACACCCAGGGCAACCCAGGCCCAGCAAGCTGCTCCACAGAACACACACATGGCTGTCTCATGTCCTGACCAAGAAAACAGCAAGTCATCTCATGCCCAAGCCTCCCGGTCAGCAAGCAGCATCGCTGCAACCAGGCCCCCTCCTTTCCTCCTGGCCTTGGAAAACGCAGCACTCAGGGAGGTGTGAAGTCTTACTTCGTGGTTCATGATCTTCCCGTAGGTCTCCACAAGGGACTCGGCGTAGAAGGGTGTCTCCCCATAGAGCATCTCGTACATGCAGACGCCAAGGGACCACCAGTCGCACTCGGGCCCATACTTGCCCATGCCATCCTCCATGGCTTGCAGGATTTCGGGTGAGATGTAGTCAGGCGTGCCCACGGCCACAGAGGACTGGACCTGGGGAGGAAGAGGTGCTGAAGGGAGACTCCAGAGCCTCGCACTTTGAACCTCTGCAAACTTTCTGTGAAGCCTAGCAGCAACAGGAAAGGAAATAACTGTGAAACAAAAATGGTTAACAGGGGGGCTGGGGATTTAGCTCAGTGGGATAAGCGCCTGCCTTGCAAGCACGTGGTCGTGAGTTCGATCCCTGGTACTGATAAAAACAAAACAAAACAAAAAATGGTTAACAGGGCCAGGAGTTTAGCTCAGCTACACAAGTGCCTGCTTAGCTCAGCTACACAAGCACAAGGTCCTGAGTTTGATCCCTGGTACCAAAAATAAATAAATACACACAGATATATATATATATATAAAATGATGAAAAATGGTAAATAACCAGGATTTAAAAGCCTAACTTGAGCCGGTGATATAGCTCAGCAGCACAGGTACCTGTCTGGCGAACTCGAGGTTCCAAGTTTGATTCCTGGTGCTGAACAAACAAACAAAAAACCCAAACTTGAAATTAGGGCAAACCAGCACTCTCTTGGAGTGCTCAGTGCAGGCCCCTGTTGCCAATGTTTCAAGGCCCAGAGTTCCCACGCCCAAGGCAACCCCAGAAGGCAGAGTCCTCACCCTCTGTTGTGCCTTGGTCCCAGTGGGGCCTGGGCCCATGTGTGTCCAGCCAGCCCTTGACCCTCCATGCAGCACAGACCTGGGAAAGGGTGCTATGTTTCTAACAAGGCTGCCCGCCTGCAGTGCACCCTGGGTCTCCTAGAGGAACACAGGAAGTTGGTGTACCCTGGCATTGCCTGGACAGTGGACCAGGAGGTAATCATACCCCCTCAAAGGGAGAGAAAAACTTCCTGGGCCTTGTGCCTAAATGCAGGGATACCACTCCTGAACCATGTTCATGGGGTTCAGGAGTGAGGGGCACTCATCACATGAGGCCACAAGGGGACTGTGTCTCCCCCCTTGGGTCCCCTCTGGGGAGAGTACTGAGATCTGCATGGTGGTGTCTAAATGCATGGCGAGGAGACTCTGGTGGGGTAAGAAGGGGAGCAAGACCAGCACACTGGTCACTGGGAGGCTGAAGGTCAGCACAGAGGCAATTGAGGCGAGACTTCAAGCAAGACCAGCCTTGTGCAAAGAGCGAGCACACAGAGTGGTGCCTGTGACATGCTGCCGGCTGGAGCCTGCTGGACAGCTGCCTCACAAGCGCTGGGAGGAAAGGACGGGCTGCTTGCCTGGGAAGTGTCACAGCACACTCCGAAACACCAGGAAAGCTCCCAGCAAGAGCAGGGCTGGAGGTGGCCAGGCTGCTAGATACCCCCACAGGCCATGGCAGTGGGGTAGAGGACAAGCAGGGGGCCTTTGTCCTGCAGCGAGAACGCTGTTGGCCTGCGAGCTCCACTGACCATGAAGCCCAGGGTCTTGACCCACAACACCACTGCATAAGCCCTGAGCAGCAGGAGGTCACACAGCAAGCTGGGCAGGGCTAGTCAAAGGGGTTGGGAGCTGTGCATGGGGGTCTTAGGAAGGGCACACATACAACCCTCACAACTTAAAACACAACAAAGATGCTTTTAAACTTAAAATTAAAAGTCTTTAAACATGAATCTTCTGTTGTCCCCTAAAGGGATTCATTTTCTTAATCTACATTAATAAAGTTGATTTCTTTTGTTCTTTTCTTTTCAAGAAAAAGTCTCAACTGTGTATTCTAGGCTGGTCTTGAAGTCATGGAGACTCTCCAGCCTCAGCCTCCTGAGTGCTGGGATTATAGGCATGCACCACTACACCCAGATAGTAAAGCTAATTTCTTAATTGTATCTCAAATTAAACATTTGAACCCTTTGTAACTACAAGCCAAAGTCAAAACCAAATGGGAAATCTCTAAAAGAAATACCTACAGTTCCATCATCATTCATCTTCAAACACGATCCGAAGTCAGCCAGGCGGATATGACCATTCACATCCAAAAGCACGTTGTCAGGTTTGATGTCTCTGTGTATAAAATAAATGTGCAAGTGAACTATCTCCGTGCAGCACGCCAGGCCACAGCCCTTCACTGGAAGTGGGAGGAACAGAAACCAGCACTGCCAGGAGAGCATGGCCACCAAGCAAGGCCACAGGGCAGCCCAGCAGGAAGGGCAGCAACCACTGACACTGCCGCCACCGCGAGTCACCAAAGCCCTACTGACCTAGCAGGTGGCACTGTTTTTCCTGTCCATCTCCCACCCAGCCAATCTCCCCTGGGACTGAGACAACACCACCTGTGTTCAAGAGGATGCACAAAGCCCAGGCTCTGACAGAGGACATCCAAAGGTGTGACCACACAGGTCACTTTGGGGTCACAGAGCCAAGGCACTCAGGGTGCCCAGAGAAGGAAGCAGCCAGTGCCGCCTTGGAGACACAATGGAAGATCCTGGCGGACTACAGCTAGCTAACAAGCATCACCCCAAGCACATGGGATAAGGAGGCCATGCGGCAGAGTGCCGTGTACAAGCATAGTAGCGTGAATGCAGGCTGGGCAGGAGGCTGCTTCTGGGCAATTCCTCTGCACCCTCCCCAATGCCGGCCCTTGCTCTCCCCTTCCCAGCAGAACGAGCTCGCAGGCTGCAGGGCTGTAAGGGACACGAGCTCTAAAAGCACCCGATGACACATTCAAGCCTCTTCCCAGCAGTACCACCTGTACAGACACGCAGGGAAATGACACAGCCATCTGCCTGCAGGAGCAGGTGGCCATGCCTGGCTGCCCCAGGTACATGAGGCTCCTGATACACACAGACAAACACAAGCAAAGGAAACTGTTCTCACTGACAGGGAAAACCACAAAGCACGCTCACTGAAACGAGTATTATCAAACAGGCATTCAGGAAAAAGAAAAACAAGGAAAAATCCCACGATGAATAATTAAAAAAAAAAGAAGAAGAAGAACTGGACAAAAATAACAGAAATACAGAGTCGATTTAATTAAGGGAAACAATATAAGACAAAGAATAACATCAGAAGGGAACACCAATTTGGGTGGGGGGTACCGGGGATTGAACTCATGACCTTGTGCTTGCCAAAGATCCCTAAAGGAGAATAAACTCAAAATCTAGTGAAAAGCACTAAAGATGTTGAAAGACAGAGGAAGTGTGAAAGGATGAGGAAGGTAGCTGGAGATGGACACACAAGCTAGGCCGAGAGAAGCCACACACATCCACAGCTGGGGCCTGGAGCAACCCAAACACAGAGCAGAATATTTCGCCCTAATCCGAGTACTTTCTAGAAGCAGAGAGAGATGAGAAGGCCTAACAGATGACTACAAAAACAAAAACAAAAAAATCCAGGTGTGGTAGCGCACACTCAAGATCCGTGCACTCAGAAGGTTGAGGCAGGAGGACCACCTCTAGTTAAAGGCCAGCCTGGGCTACAATGAGTTTGAAGCCAGGTGAACTATGTAGCAAGACTCTGTCTCAACAACAACAAAAAACAAACTCAAAACAAAACAGAATCAGCAAAAGCAAAAACAACTCCTGGCTTTTGGAGCCCCGGAAGCTAAAACAGAAGAACCCACACACAAAACAGCCACAAAGAGCAAGAGCAGGTGCCCAGACAGGGTGGCCTTCGTGGCATGGTGAGGGTCCATAGAAAGGCAGATGACAGGACCCATGGTGGCATGAAGGGCCTGAGACCATGACGAGGTGCTGAGAGCCAGGGTACACACATGGCCACCATGGCCAACTGTGTGAGGGCAGAACATGAGGACAGAACAAGAGCCCTTCCTTGTGCTGCACAGGAGCAATTCCAGCATGTGTGATGCCCTGGGGCCAGTGCTGGGCCCTGGAGAAACAAAGAACAATAAACCCTGAATGGATAGGAGACCCATTATGTAAGAAATGAAACTGTATGAATAAAAAACAAACTACCAAATGGAAACACGAGTTCTCCTCTCCGAGGATTTAAAAAAGGACTTCTCGCTGGGTGTGGTGGCTCACGCCTGTAATCCCAGCATTTGGGAGGCTGAGGCAGGAGGATTATTGTGAGTTCGATACCAGCCTGGGCTACAAAGTGAGCTCAAGGCCAGCCTGAACTGCACAGCAAGACCCTGTCTCAAAAAGACAAAAAAAAAGGACTTCTCTAGCTGGGCGCAGTGGTATACACTTGTCATTTTAGCACTTGTAAGGCTGAGGCAGGAGGAACTTCATGAGTTGGAGCCCAGCCTGGGACAGATACTGAGTTCAAGGCCTGAACTACATAGCAAAACTCTGTCTCAAAAAATAAACAAGTAAGTAAGTAAGTAATAAAAAGCCTAGACATGCACTCAGTGCAAAAGCCCTGGGGTTCAAACCCCAGCACAGACAAAATCAAAGTGTGAGAAATTGTTAAGACAGTCATTGACTGTACTGTGGGACCCTGGCTGGGCCAGCAGAAAGAGCCAATAACATAAAGAAAAAATAACCAAAAGAACAGTAAACAAGATCACATTAAAATTTTTTCTTTTAATGTACATGGCGACAAAGCTACAACAGCAAAGTCAAAAAGCAAATGGGAAACTGGGAAGAATATTGCAACACGTGTTACAGATAAAAGACAAGGATTTCTCTAACAACTGAAGGAAACAAGGCAGAAATCCTATAAAAACTGAGTCAACAGGAAATAGCATGTGGAGGCAGGAGAGAAGGCCACAGCCATGGTGCCACTGTCATCCGTCAGATGGCAAAGCTTCTGAAGCTCCACAACGCTGTTGGCAAGGCAGCAAGGACAAACGCACCCCACAGGTGCAGGGGCAGTGACCCCTCAGGAAGCAGGGCCCAATAATAAAGCTGCATGCGCACTGAGCTGCTTTTGACCCAGCAAGGCCACTTCTAGGAGCAGCAGAAGACACCAATAACACAACCGCACTCAAGCACAAGGGTACCCATTGTTACGTCTATAACCACAGAGCGCTGGAATCCACCTCATGACCATTCCCAGGAGCTTGGCAAGTAATCACAGCATTTCCGCAGAACAGAGCACTACGCATACATCAAACAGAATGCAGAGTTCCATGACCTAGAGGGAGGACTTGGACCATACAAAATGCAAAGCATACACACCTAATGACTTAAGAGTCCTACCTTTTAGGAAGGGAGAAATAAGAAAACATGAACCCAAGAGCAGAGGACTGCAGCTGGCAGGTAGAACGGGGAGGGCCGACCCCTCTCCCAGCTGCACTTCCTCAGCAGAGCCTCGAGTGGAAGCTGCTGACACCAGTGAGGCAATGGGACTTGGGCACCACACTGAAGCAACATTGGCAGGAAATCAACCCATCCAGGCCCACAGCACTTGGGAACACAAACTTCAGGGAGGGGCAGATAGGACGTGGGCCCAGGGTGGAAGGGTCAGTTTGGGGGAGTGCGGGGCAAGGTAATTTGGAGTGTCTTGGTCACGCCACAGGCCTGAGGTCTAAGCAGCTGAGCTGATGTCGCGAGGAGCCAGAGGCTCTAGCAGGGAGAGACCCGAAACCTGGAATGGGAGGGGCCCGAAGTGAACTCAGCTTGCACACTGTGCCGAGGCGCATGGAGTCCGTGTGCACACACATGCCAATATGTGTGCACATGCCAGTGCTTATGCCTGTCCTCTGACAGCTGAGCAACAGGTATTCCTGCTGCTAGGAGCATACCCAGCACCTAGGTCTTGGTCATTCAAACCATTCACTGCTGAAAGACAAGAGCAGCACAAAGAAACGACCAAGCCAGGGCACACACAAGGTAAAGTGCACCAGAATCTGAGGTCATCCTCATGCAAAACCCAGGGAAGACAAGTCACAAGCGGGGCTCAGCTGGAGGGGCTTCTGCTGGCCAATACAGGACAATGTGGGGACAGAGACAGTTAAGACAGTGACAAATTATAAAGCACTAGGAGGAAGAAAGCTCCCTGCATCTACACAGACAGTGCAGAGTCAAACATGAGAGGGGCTTCCTAACGGCAGCAGGTCAGAGCCAGCCGATGCCCCGCAGAGCTTGCCGTGGACACCTGAACCAGGTAAGAGATTCTGAGAAAGATACTGGCTTGGGCTTAAAGTATCTGCCCACAAGGAAAAAAGTACTAACTACACAGCAGGAAATAAATCTAACAAAATCTAACAAAATCAACCTGGTGATCTAATTCACCAGTGCTGTAGGGCTGATGGTTCCGTCTGCCTCTTGGTGTGAGCGCCCAGAAAGACACAATATATTCACATACACACATGCCAGCTGTAAATGCACGATCCCAGTCTACCAGGAGGAAACAGCCTCCCACCCAACCTGAGAAACATGCTATTACAAAAGCAGGACACATCATATTCCTTAAGTGTGCCAATGTCCTGTAAGACAAAGGATGGGGAACTATTCCAGTTTAAAATGGATTAAAAAGACACTGCAGCCAGAGATCTGGCTCAGCAGCATAAGCGCCTGCCTGGCAGGTGCAAGGTCCTGAGTTCAATCCCTGGTATCCCCTCCCCTTATAAAAGAGACTGCAGCTAGATGTAACATGTGATCCTTGGCTGGATTCCACAGAGGAGAAAAGAAAATATTACTATCAAAGATGCCACTGGGTCAGCTGACGCAATGTGGATTCGGCTGGTAAGACTGGGCATGAGTATAATGTTAAGTCTCCTGAAACAAGTACACTTGGAGTAAGGAAATGCCCTTAGTCTCAACACCTGATACAGCACTGTATTCTAGGACAATTCCAGAAAAGCTGTGGCCATGTGTGCGTAGCATCAAGGACATAGCACCAGCACTGGGCATCAACCCTACACCAACCTAAAAATAAACCTGTGGGGCTCTGGCTGTTTAAGAACAGAATTTAATACAAAAACCAAAAAACAAACAAAATAACCATTTTATAAAAGTATTTCAATACAATTTTTTATAACATCCTTTTGGCTAAGATCAAGTGTAAAAATATTTTTATATAAATATTTTATAGTCTCTGTGTATCTGCAAGGTGTTGCCATCCCTACTCCTGCACTGATGTGCTGGGAAGGAGGCTGCTCTATCGACCTGTGCAGTCCATCCCTAGTGGGGCTTCCTGGGGCACTTCCCAGGGCTGACTCAGGAGCAGAGGCCACCCTAACTGCCTGAACTTCCTCTCGGGGTTGTTTTTGTTGGATTCCTCCTCTTCACCATCTACAGAACTTTGTATATTCCCAGAGTTTGTTTTCCCTTTCTGTTCTCTAAACATCCCATCACTAACTCCTTTTGTTCTCTCTTTTTTTTTCTCTTTTTCGAAACAGGGTTTCATTATGTAGTTCAGGCTGGCCTCAAACTTACTTTGTAGCCAAGGCTAGCCTCCAACTCCTGGGCGAGCCTCCTGCCTCCACTTCCCAGAGTGCTGGAATTACAGGTGTGCACTGCCACACCCAGCTCCTGCCTGTTCTTTCTTCATTCTCTGCCCTCTCTGCAGCCACACTTTCTGGCTCTGTAATCCTCCCTGACTCTGCCTCTCCGGCTTCTGCCTTGCCTGCACCTGGAGCTGAGCTTGGGAAGGGAGTGACATAGGCACTGGGTGGCCTGGGCCCCAGCTCCCACCACCTCTCGCTCCGGAGCACCTACAGGTCAGACTGCCGCAGCGGCTGGTGGGCAGCAAGCCCCACCCTCCAGGGGCCTCAGGAAAGGGATGGCTGTGTCAGTCACTGGCACCACCTGTGTGCCCAGGAAACAGCACTGTGGCCCCCCATCCCCCACAGGCTTCCTGTGAAGGCTGAGGGCTCCACTGGGGGGGAGGCGGTCCAGGTTATTGCCGACCTGTCTCTTTATTAGACTCTTTTTGGCTTATGTCTTGTATGGAGTAACTACTTTGAAGATACAACAATACATAATAACTATTGTTACTCTTTTATTTGGTAATGAAAATTTATTTTTTCATAAAATAAAATGATTTGTTGTTCCCCACACCTGATTATGTTAAAAGGGAAAATGCTAAGTAGACTCAATAAAAATGTAGATGATATCTATGAGATTTTGAGTTTAGGAAGAGTTCCCTAAATAAAATACAAAATGCATTAACTATAAATAAAAGATGTATAATTTGGACTGCAGAAAATATACAATAATACCTCAGTTCACAAATGCTTCTGTTTGCAAGGAATTGGGTTCACAAACAAAAGTGTCTGGCAATATTTTATTGTTTGCAAACTCGGTGACAAACATGACCACAGCCATCTTCCCACACAAAGACATCTCTAAAATCATAACACAAATTAAGTTCACAAACCAAGATACCACTATAAATAAACTACAAACTTACAAGCCAAAAAAAAAAAGGCTAGGGTCTTCCATGCACTGAAACTCAATGAGTTGTCTTAGGAGAAAAAAGCTTTTGAATCACATATTTCCATGTCAAAGCTAGGCAGAGTGGCACACCCCACCAGCACTTGGGGGCTGAGGCAGGAGGATCACTGTAAGTTTGAGGCCACCCTGGACTACATAGTGAGTTCAAGACCAGCCTGAACTATGTAGCAAAAACCTGTCTCAAAAAAGCCAAACCAAACCAAACAAACACACAACACACTCATATTTTCATGTCAACTGTAACTGGAGGTCAAAAGAGAGAGAAGCTACTATGCAACTGATTGAAAAATGAGGGAAAGGCTTTCTAACCAGGAGCAAACTGGACAGGATAAACCATTGAAAAGGTGGTTAAATTAATTTCCTTGGAGACCTGTGACAAGATCTCACTTCTCTATTGGGAATTACGCAAAGTTGAAACAAAGTTAAAGGTCAAAAACAGCAATGACTTAGAGAAGCATAACTACTGCACATTAAACACAGAGAATGAAAGAAAAGCACTGTGCGAGACCACATCACACCGCCAACACCACCTCCCCACCACTTTGACGGCAGCCCCCTTCTTGAAGCCATGTGTGGGCTTCGTGGGAGACCACCACAGCCCCTCTCACAGTGTGGCCTGCAGGAAGGGCACAGCCGAGCAGATGCTGATGGCCAGGCCATCACAGTACTGACAGAACTGAAAACTTGCGGGAGCAGGGTGTGCTGTGAGGAAACCATACTGCGCTTGCTTGTTCACGGGGTGGGGGATATGACTGCTGCAGGCCTCGGGGGCCTCCAGGGCCTGGGGCAGAGGGGACAGCCAAGGCAATGCTCAGTGTGCCGCCTACAAACTACACAAGGGTGGTTACCTGTGCACGTAATGAAGCTGGTGGATGGAGTCGATGGCCAACACCATCTCACCAATGTAGAATCTTGCCATGTCTTCTGGAAGCTTGTCTTCAAATTTACTGAGTAGGGTCAGCAAATCACCTCCCACGTAGTAATCCATGACCAAGTACTGCAAGCCGGGACGAGAAGGAGATAGGACAACTCAGTTACCACTGAATGCAACAAGTGAGAGCCAAACTGCCCTCAGGAGCCCTGTGACCCTCCAAGGCTGGACATGACCACCTGGCGTTTCCCTTCTGAGCAGGCTACCCCAACATACCACAGTGCTGCCACAATTTATGCTGCACACGTGGCAAGAGAACCAACTAATGACTATTTAGTCACTAAACAAACAACTGAAGGGCTGCAGTTGGAGAAGGCCCTCCAAAAGCTGGTGACCTGAAGAACAAGATTTATTGTCCACCAAGCCCCATGCTTTGGTCTGCCTGGCCCTGTGGCACAGGCAGGGGGTAGGCCAGGTCAGGGAGGGGGTGTCCACCACCACACAGGGCTAGCAGCTGCTGTGGGAAAGATGGTGTCATCAGAGAACAGAGAGGGGCACACTTATACCACACCCCACAGACCAGTCAGAAAGGTTGTGGTTCCCGTAAAAACCAGAGCAACAAAAGAGAAGTCTTCCTCATTGGCAGACAGGCACTGGGCCAGCTGCATGCTGGGTGTGGGAGACCCAGAGCCATGCCTACACAGACCTTCTGTGTGAGGGTGGGGGCTCAGGCTACAGAGGCCCAGGTACCGAGGAGGCCCCAGTGCAGGCTTCTGACTGGTCAGAGGCCCAGGATGGGCAAAAGCACCACAGCCTATGGCCGTGTGGCAGCTGATCCTGTATAGCTGGGGACCAATCCACCTCAGAAATACCTGGGGACACTGGAGAAGCACCAGTCCCATATCGATTTCCTTTGAAAACATAATACTCTGGTCCAGCCCCTCAATCCTTTGCACAGAAAGAAAACACCACTCCTGGGTTTACTCCTTTAAAAGTATCAAAGAGTAGCTGGGCATGGTGGCGCATGCCTGTGATTCCAGCATTCTAGAGGCTGAGGCAGGAGGATGGCTGCAAGTTCAAGGCCAATCTGGGCTACATAGTGAGACCCTATCTCTAAATAAACAAACGAATGAATCAGTGAATATATCAAGGACCTATGAACAGCAATGGCTACTGCTCACTGTGTGGCCACCAGGCTGTGCACCTTTAGGCTGCCTATCCTGGGCCTATGGCTCCTGTCAGCTCTCACACCAGCCCTGTCCTAGGTATAGTCAAGATCCCATTCTACAAGGGAGTTTCAGTGATCAGCCCATGTCACCCAGCTAATCAATGACACAGCTAGATCAGTCTTCAGCATTGACACTGCACACACAGGTCCTGCCCAAGACAGGAAATCTCCACTATGCTGCTGTCTGAGTCTGAGGAAACTGCAGCAGGGGCCCTGTTCTGAACAAAACATCAACCAGCAGCTGCTCACTGTGCCTTCAAGGCCCCTCTGCCAGTGCCATTTCCACCCTGAAGGGCAGCGTGAACCCCAGGGTGGGTCCTGGGTGACTGCAGCCTCTCCATAGACATTTTGCTGCATCAGCTCCCTTGCTTGCTTGCAGCAGTGAACCTGTGGGCACTCCTGGGAGCCAGGGACTGGGATGTGTGGCAGAAGGCACAGTCCTTACTAGCAAAGCCTGCGTTAGTACAGGGAGGAGGACCACAGCAAGCAGCAGCAGCAGCAGCAGCAAGATAGCCAGAGGCACAGGCCTTGCTAGCTGGCAGGGTGGCCAGGGGCTCCTGAAGGCTGGCCTGGGGATGTAGGGGGTGTCCAGCAGAGGCCTGAGGGGTGGCAGTCTCCAGACTAGTGGAGAGAACACCTGGCAGCCTGGTATGTGGGATGGGTAAGACCAGGCTTCACCCCACCGGCCTGACAGGGACTGGGAAGGCTGTGACACAGTCCTACAGTCCAGCCAGGGCAGGGTGCTATGCAGAGGGGTGGCAGGCAGCGAAGACAGTGGCAGACCCTGCAGGTGCTCCAAAGAAGGGGAGGACAGCGCTTCTGGGACACAAGGGGAAGGACCAGGACAGCCAACAGCCCAGGTCTCTGGCCTGCATAGAGCAATCGGCGTGGATAAACAGCCACAGAGAATTGAGCCCAATGGTTCCTATTCCAGCTTAGAAATCAACAAAGATAAAAGGCATTCTACGGAGCGCTAATCTGACATAAACTCTAGTGCATGTAGGTCACACAGTAAAAAGTTTTTTGGAGTAAGAATTAAACCAGTGACTTCCTCTCTCTTGTGACATAAGATACCGAGTTAAGGTGATAAGGCAACACTTCTAGTGAGTGGGGAAGTGGGCTTAATTTTTGTGAGGCTACAAGTTGGAAGTCACAGCACTGCCAGGCTCATGGGGGTCAGGAATTTGTGTCTCAGCAACATGAGAGTCACAGACACCAGCCTGCAGGTCCACACAGGCCTTGTCACCCCGGACAACACAGCCTGGGGACTTCCTGCACACACCTGTCTTCAGGGAGCAGATCTCTTGCTCCCCAGCTGGACTCTCAGCCACCTATGGGAAAACTGCCCGCCTTTACAGGCTTCCTGCATCCATGCTGCGTCACTGTCCTCACCAGGCCACTCCAAAACTCAGGTGAAAGGCATCTCCTCAGAGCCGCCTAATCAGCGTGTCCAGCTCAGGATACACAGGCTAATGCTTACCACTTTACCCAGCAGCACACTATGCTGATTTCGGAAAAATATCTGAAATAAACCAAAAGAGCACCTTCCTCTGTACAGAACTGTGCTGCCCAGTGCTCCCAGGAAAGCTACTCAGTTCCTATCAAAAAAGGAAACAAGCTAGAGAGGCAACTGAGCCCTCAGGATACTTGCTGACCCAGGAAGGTGAAGGTTCATGGATGCAGCCCTGGTCACCTGCCACTTGCCACCTACCAGACAGGAGCCCTGGCACTGTGGCAGCGCCTGTGTGTGGACCACAGGTGTGTGGCTGCGCCCCTCTATGCCCCACATACCCCATTTATAAACAATGAAAAGCCCAAGGCCTAACTCCCAGACTCACTGGAAGACTGCCCAAGGTGACCACGGGCCTGGCGTGCTGCAGCTGCTCAGCAAACACCAGCTGCCCTCTGCTGGAATCCATGTGTTCAGCTGAATTCTACACAGACAGCATCACGTTTTACCAAATGTTTGTTCAAACATTTCAAAGGGTTTTGTTTTGTCGTCTCTTGAGATACGGTCTTACTATGTTGAACAGGCTGGTCTTGAACTCTCAATCCTCCCACCACCTCCAGAGGAGCTAGGATTATAATATGTGCCAGTAAATTTTTGATGTTTAAAAGACTGTTCTAAAATGAATACAAGAAACCCTACATTGTTCTCTTTTTCATGAATAAATGAAACACATGACTGAGGCACTTCAGGATGAAGAGGTTAAGTTGGTCACTGTGTGAAAAGAAGAGCTGGATGTGGTGGTACATACCTATAATCTCAGCACTCTGGGAGGCTGAAGCAGGAGGACCACAAGTTCAAGCCCAGCCTAGGAAACTTAGTGAGACCCTATCTCAAAATAAAAGCAGCTGGGAACTATAGCTCAGTGCAAAGACCGTGGGTTCAATCCTCCCTAGTACCTCTAAAATGAAAAACAGAAGGACCTCAGGTTCCCCCCCTTGGAGGCTGTGGTAACAATGGTGGTCATAGCCTGCCTGGCCACAGTGGTAGAAAACACCACGGGGAGGAAGGGAAGCTGAGACCTGCTTCTCCAGTCTTTCCTGGCCTGTGCACTGCCAGCTCCATGCCGAGGGCACTTTGAGGTTAGGAAACCCAGAGCACCCCTCCAGAGAGAAAGTTCTGATTGGGCTTTCTGCAGGGCACTCTGGGCTCAAGGGCACGGCCTGCTTTTCCCGCACTCCTAAGCTGGCTGCATGGTGCCCATGCCCAGCTCCACACACGTGTGGACTGTGGGGCTTGCTAAGGAAATAAAGTAAGAATAAGCAAATGACCAAAGTGACTGAAAACACGGTGAGATGGCCCGCAATGGCACTCTCAGCAGATAGCCCAGAGGCGGCCAGAGGCAGGAACACAGCCCAGGGCAGGAGCACTGCCCATCCCCAGGCCATCTGCTGTCCTCACGCCTGATTCATGCCAGACGTTTCAAAGCTCCAGGCTACTAAACAGGATAGTCCCAAGGACTCAGTAACCCAGTGACTGGAGGAGAGGTACAGGCTTCCATGCAGACTCTTGCTCTGTGGCAATCCAACCCTATTGCTGACTATGACAGCACCAGCCGCTTCAGCTCGGCTGCCGAGCACATCCTAAAGGCAGCACAAGTAGTATGGGCTGAAGGAGGCCAGGCAGACCTACCAGGTGGTTCTCATCCTGGAACGCGTAGTGCAGTGCCGTGATCCACTGGCAGTCGCCATTCACCAGCACGTCTCGCTCTTCGCGGAAACACGCGGTCTGTGGGGGAGGAGTGGCAGTTAGCTGTGTGTCCTCAGGGTGTGGTATGGGCACAGCCATGCATGCCTCTCCTGCAGCCCTACAGCAGCTAAGCAGCTGAGCTTCTCGGTCCTTCCCCTCTCTGCCCCCCAGGCCTGAGCAAAGGCCACTGAGAAGGTGCTTGCCCTTCCCATGTTCTTAGGGCCATTTCTACAGCCTCCTTCCCCTGCCGTGGGGTTGCTCATTCTCAAGAGTGGATTCAGACTTCCTCTTGGCTCCGCTGTCCTGGGCTGACCTCCTCAAAGGTCCCAGGGTGTGGTGCCACACCACCCTGTCCTGTGCCTGTGATCTGAAATGTGACTTATTCAGAGAGAAACAGGAGCCACTCTGCACACCAACAGCCAGAGGCTACCTGCATGGTTAAAGACGGAGAGACGGGAATAGGGAGGCAGAGTGTACACACCCTGCTGGGCATGGGTACCTCTGCTAAGAAGCAGTGCAGTCCTGGGGAGCACACTACAGAAGTCTTGCCGTGAAGCCCCAGAGCCTGCTTTACTTGCTCTCATTTGAGATTTCTATAAATTTTTCTCCTCAAAATTTGTAAGACATTTCCCTTTCAAAAAAAACATGCACCCCGATTCCACCCATGATCACATGACAAGGGGCTACAGACAGCAGTCAGTGTCCAGACGTGCAGGCACAAGCTCAGCCTCATCCTGACCTCCCTGGCCAATGGCTGCCCACCTGGGCTTGGGCAGGACCAGCCCAGATGCCTGGGCACTGGCAAGCCTGGCCCCCTGCTTACCACCCAGCACGCTGCCTACCAGGAAATGGATACTGTGGAGAGTCCCCACTGCAGCCACGGCCAACCTGAGAGCCTCCATCAGACATGCTTCTGCAGGGGCTGCTCTCTGTGCACCCAGCCTCTGCCCAGCAAGGTCAGGTCACAGCCCAGTCTTAAGCCATGATGCCCTACCTGGTGACTTATTGACAGGAAATGTTATGTATTACTCTGCAGTTTTCTTGGTGTGCACAGGTGTGGCTTTTAGGTATGAGTTTTTTGGGGTGAGTGTGGAGACAGTATTTTATTTATGTAGCCCAGGCAGGGCTCAAACTTGCCATCCTTCAGTGGAATTACATGTGCACGCTGCATGACCAGCTTCCAGCATGTTTTAATGACCAAAGAAGATGAAATAACCCAGCCTGCTCATAGTGAAAAAAAACACTATGACACAGCTTAGTGGCTCTTTTACTGTTAAATCTCTTTAATCTGGTTTTAAAGAAAACTTTTTAGATGCCAATACTATAAAATTTAATGTTTAGAATAAACCTATTAAATGCGAATTGAAAGATAATTATTTATAACTAGCATTCTATATGGATACATATGTGATATGCACAGACCAATCACACAAAAGTCCCATTACACAAACTCTAAGGTCATCGTAATGATTGGCAGACACTCTAGGCCTTTTCTGAGAAGGCAGTGAAATCGGATCTGTGTAATCAAATTCAGACCACAGCGGCCATGCTGCCTCTTAAGATGGGGCTGGGGATTTAGTTCAGTGGCATAAGCACCTGCCTGGCAAGTGTGAGGTCATGAGTTTCATCCTCAGTACCGCAAAAAAAAAAAGAGAGATCCATTGGCTGCACCCAAACACTTTGCACCTCCATGTTTGCAGGGCCCCAGCTGACCTGACTCCCACAGGGGTTGGGAGCAGGGCAAGGAGCTGAGGCGGGTCGGGGAGCAGACCACGAGACATGGAGATGGACAGAGGATGGAAGAAGACTCCACGCCTCTGGGAGGCCATGGGCTGCAGGGGCCGAGTCACAGTCATGAGGCTACCAGGTGACTGCAAAATGGTGGCAACTCAGCCATCCACACCTACTTCTTAGGCAACAAATGGGTGTCAGATGTCATCCCAGGTGCCACAGCAAGAAAGACAGCACAAACACAAACAGGAAAAGCAAGCTATCAGCGATTCAGATGTGAGCTTTTAAGAGCGAGGTGGAGGCTGAAGGGAAAAAGCTGCCACATTCCCAGATATCTGGCACTCGGGAGTGAGACCCAGCTGAAGCCAATGGTTTGCACAATTACCTGCAGAACGTGATGGGCGGAGCAAGCCCGAGAGAGGGCAGCAGGCATCACCAGGGAGGAAGGGATGTGAGGGGCAGAAACTGAGGCAAGAACTAAGTGCACCAAGGCTGCATGCAAGGACACTGGGTCTACATAGGGCCTTTGCCCCAAACCTCAAAGAGGCCTACAAGCTCCAGGCTGCTGTTCTCCTCTCAGCAGCCGGAACCCTGTGTTGTGAGGGCAGCTGGCACGGAGGTTGCAGAGGCCACTGCCTGGCAGGGGAGCCTGGGTTGGGGAGTGGCTGCACTTTCCTCTCACACATATACCGCCTGCTTACGTGACATCTGCACTCACCTCTGCTCTCTTAAGCATCTCCCATTTGTTGAGGATTTTCATTGCATAAATTCGCTCAGTGCTCTTCATTTTGACAACAGCAACCTGGAATAAAGGTCAGTTTAATAAAAACACAATTAGTGGGACAAAAGGCTAACAGGTCTTCAAACTGCTACAGTAGAACCCTGTCTGGAAACCCTGGAGAGTGAGCTAGGAAAGCGCACTTTTCCTGGTAAATGGAGATTGGTCCCTGTGAACATGGGAACTTGACTATAACTGTACTACAAGTCGACTCTGAGCTTCAATACTGAGCAACAGGCCCAGAAGAGTTGCAGTCCGCCACTTGGATCACATCTGGAGATCCCCACTGTGAAGAAACCAACAGTGCCAAGAAGACCACACCTCCTGCGCTCTCTGGCTGCCCTCAGGGCCACGCATGCTGCTCGGAGGCCATCTCCATCTCATGCTCCTTGCCTGGCATTGCGGGGCCAGCTGTTCATATCCTGATTGTGTCACAGAGGCAGTGAGCACTGCGTGAGGCCTGGTGTAACCTGGACGAATTCACTGCTTTGGGCCTCAGTTTCCACAACTACAAAAGAGAATGAGCAGAATGGCCTCCTTGACTGCTGGGAAGAGTGGCAGAGTCATTGTGCAGCATGCTCAGGGCAGGGTCAGGTAGCTGGCTCAGCATGCAGGCTGGCAGCTGTCCTCTAGGGTGTGACTCCAATGCACCTCTGCCAGGAAGTCCTCTTAGGCTTTCAATTTGTGCCAAATCTTCCATAAGGTTGTTCTCCACCACCTGGCCTGCTGCGATGGTGCACACAGCATGGCACATTCTACTCCATACAGGTATGGTTCATTGGCCAAATCCCAACCTCGACCCTGTAAGCTCCCCAGGCTGTGACACTGACTGTATCCCTTTGCTGCCCATGGCATGTAGCTGGCATGCCTCCTCGCACAGCAGTCACGGAACAGAGTGCAGCAAGCCTATCCCATGCTTCCCCACCTTTCTAGTCACTGCACACCACACCAAGGCCAGAATGTGTAAGAACCAACACAACTTCGAGCCCTTCATTGCCAGCACCCTGACAGCAGTCAGCTGTGCTCTCACACGGTCCCCAGCAACGTGGGCAGGGCACCATAACGTCCACTATGGAGTCCGAGATTCAGCAGGTTTAAACCACCTGCCAAGGAATGCAATGTCACTCGCAGCTGTGTGCTGTAATGGTCCAGGATGCAGAATCACTGTCCCTGGACAGCCCAGTCTGTTAAGGGACGGACTGGGCCCCCACCCTGCCCCTGAGGGTTCTGGCCAGCTTTGCTGACTGAAGTCCTCCTCTGGCACCTCTAGACTCCTGTGGTGGTGGGTTTCTCCTGTCCTGTTTTCCTATGATCGCACTGAAAGGAAAATGTCTACATAAAGGCATGGCAAGCCCATAGGCACAGATTATTGCCAGAAAGCATGCAAAAATGGCTGAGAAAATACATAGTAGAATATATCTTTCTACAGAAAACACTCATTAACTTGAGAATATATCACAGTGAAATGTAGAAGTAAAATTTAATATTAAAAATAAGGCAATGCCAGGCCGAGGATTTAGCTCAGCAGCATAAGTGCCTGCCTGGCAAGCAAGAGGTCCTAAGTTCAATCCCTGAAACAAATTAAAAAAAAAAAAGGCAATGCCTGCAATATTGAAAAACTTTCCTCACTGCAATGCAACCTATAAAATAAACAATTTGTAGAAAATCTTATTTAATTTACTAGAAACTTCTTCCTAGCCTAACCATCAATCTTAATTATTTAAAAAATCCTAAAAATTTCTCCAAAATTAAACATTTCAGCAAAATACAAATCAAAATCAAAGTCATTTTACAAAATGTTAGTGATCTAAGGACACAAGGATAAAGTCACTTGGCAGCAGAGGGAAAAGGAAAACAAAAAACCCTACCCACTTTAAATGCAAACATGTGAACGGGGAAATGTACAGGACAGTCCGCAGTAGGGGACAGGCTAGGTACTGTCAGTGGTAGAGCGCTCAGCTAGTGCTTCTAAGGCCCTGGGTTCCACCTACAGCAGCACTAATAAACGGCCCTGCAGTATTCAGGGCGAAGCCACTTACTACAGTGGCTCAGACACAATCTCATGCACAGCCAGAGACAGGGACAGAGGAGGACACAGGAGTGGCACAAATGACAAACAAGAGACCTGGCATAGGACAAGACCGGCTGCCTCTGCACCACTCATGCTAGCCATGCAGCTGCTCTGCATATCTGAAACAGTTTCTGACCAAGTCTTGCTGTTTTTCAAAGTGACTTCAGAAACAAGAGATGGCATGGCACAGTGGCCAGGCTCATGAGTCCAGGACAGCTCCACCTTTTGAGCCTTGGCTCTTTAAGCTGGCAGCAGCTCAGGTGCAGCTGCATCACAGACCCTCAGGCTGCCACCCAGGCACAGAAGAACAACAGGGGTTTCTAGAACACTCTGCCCCAAGGGGAGGGCAACACTCCATCTTCCAACCCTCGTTTCAGTGATGAGCTGGACAGTGTCTCCACCCTCAGAGGGCTCTGGGCATGCAGCACGAGTTCTGCTCTGTGCATGCTGCACACCGACACATCAGTGTTGTCCTGCAGGGAGCCACACTGGGTCCCCGTTTAGTGTGATCCTGGGGCTCTGACTTGGCATTGACACTAAACTCAATAATGTTGTTGTCATTGTTATTACAAGCCACCACAAGACAGGAGCTTGAAGGGTCTAAACATAATGAAATGACGTAAGGGCTGGCAGACGTAAGGGCTGGCTACCTGCCCCAATCTGGTCCTACACTGTACGCATACCATGAAATGTCACTCTGCCCCATAAACATGTACAATTATTAACTGCTACAATTAATGATTGCTATTCCACATTCTTATTCCCCATTATTTTTCTCCAAAAACTGTCCTACTCTTTAAAAAACAAAACAGAACTCAGTCATAACTAGGTGAAGATACTTCTGCTCCTCGGGCTGGCAGGGGTCACTTATCTGACACAGGGGAACCTCAGAGGTAGGGAAGCTGAAGGGGGCTGATTTCAGCACTGTGACAGGAACGGCTCAGGAGGGTGACTGAGGGAGGGCACGGCCACCTGGCCCATGGTCCACAGGTGTGCAGCTGGAAGGCAAAGGACAGCAGCAGAACAGCCGGCAGCTGCAGGGGTGGACAAGGGAGCCGCAGGGGCCTGAGAGGGCACTGGGGAGGGATGGTGTGAAGTCTGCTGAGGACTGCTGGGGGACACAGGGACGGGGTGTAGCAGCTGCAGTGCCTGCACAGGAAGTGCAGACTGAGAGCTTCTCCAGGAGGTGGAGGCCTGGGCAAGGAGGACACACTCCTCCTCACCTGGGAGGTCCAGGCACCAACCAGCATCACTGTCTTTGAAACACACAAACAGTACTGCATCAGGTTCTGTGTCAAAGAAAACCACTAAAAATAGCTATAAACTATTCTGGGAAAACAATTTTCCCTCTCTTCTTTCCTTTTTCCTCTTGACTGCTGCCTCCCACCTCCCTCTCCAAAATGCCCTCTGGCCATACACGGGCAGCCTGGTCCCACTGGCTGGCGCAGGTGGGAGGCAGGGAGCAGGCAGGCAGGCCAAGTGCGCACTGCAGGAAGGCTGGTTTTCATTGTAAAAGGCTGTCCCTGTCTTTCACTACGTAACAAAACTATAGCTTACCTCATCAAACGCACTCATTCGAGAGACTTTTTATTGTATGTGAAACTCGAGTCTTTTCTGTGGTTCTCTTAAATGAAAAGAGCCCTGCTGGTAGCAGCACTCAGAGTCCCTGCTTCAGTGGGATGGTGATGTGGAAGAGAAGGGAGCTCTCTAGGATCAGGAACACCATGTCCCTTGGGGTGTAGGTTATAGAGGCATAGGCAGTCAAAACATGCTCAGATGTGAGCATTTTACGTGTAATGTACTTTTGAGTTTTCTTTGCTTTTGTCTTTATTTGAAAGCTTGCTGTCTCAGGTTTGCTACCTAATCCAGGCTGGCCTTGGAACTCATAGCAATCCTCTTGCCTTAGCCTCCCAAGTGCAGGGATGACAGGCATGAGCCACCATGCTCAGCCCTCTTTGTAGTTTTTACAAAGTACTAGGCCATCTAACAATTAGGAAACGGGTTTTTCTGAACTTATTTATGCCTATAAATAACTACTCTTAAGTCCCAACGACATCCAGCCAGAAGTTCTCCTGCCTTGCCTCTCTCAACAGTTCAACAGTGTCTTTGGAGTTCATCATCTGAAGTCCCCGGTCAACATCAATGCAAGGAGGGGTGACTTCGCTGCCTAGGTCTCCCTTACCTCTCCAAAAGCACCTCTTCCAATTACTTTGATTATTTCAAAGTCCTCTCGATGAAGTTGCATTTCCTTCACAAGCTGTGTAAATGGTTTAGCTGTAAAGAGAAAATGTAAAATTAACAATTTAGTCAGATAAACTCACACAACCAAACTCTTCATTGACTGAGGCACCCCAACAAGGTCTACCTTTTTATTTTTTTAACCTATTTAATAGAAGATCCTGGAGGTCAGTGCACATGCTCATTAATGTGGATGTTTTCTCATAACCTGGGCCTCACTGTCTATTATAACAAACATCACCAGTACAAACATTGCCAGTAAAAATCTTCATCTTCCCGGTTAAAGCCATGGTTCGCCCACCAAGAAAGCCCACTGAAGCAGGCACACCTCCATCTGTGCCCAGCGCAGGACAGCAGCTCTGAACTCCCATAAGCCACAGGGCAGGGGGGAACGGGACCCCTCCGCCCTCCAGAGTGGCCAGAAGCACCCCTGGCACCCTCAGAGTCCTGGGTGGGCCGAATGGAGTCCACGGATCAGGCACTTCATGCCACAAGGCCACCGGCCACATATTCCCACACCAACTCCAGAAGAGCAATTCTACCACCATCCATGTGCCACTAACAGGACTCTAAGTCAACTTCTGTGCATGGCTTAGTGGGCTGCACAGATTTTATTTCAAAACAAGGTCTTTATAGGTAATAACCAATTTAAGATGATATCACCTCGTGAAACACCATGGCTCTGAATTCCATTAGACTGGCATTCTCTTTTCTGTGGGGTAGGTGGCATGAGTACTGAGGGGCCTTCACATTGAGCCATATACCCAGTTTGTTTCATCTCTTTATTTTGAGATATATTCGCCTAAGATGGGCTCAAACTTGGGATCCTCCGGCTTTAAGCTTCCAGAATGCTGAAATAATAGGTACGTGCTACCATACCCAGAACAAGCTGGACACAGAGGCAATGGGCAAAAAAAGCCACGTGAAGATGGGGGCAGAGGTTGGAGGGAGGCAGTTCCCAGCCAACTGTGTCAAGAACTCCTGGTAGAGAAGGGGAAGGATTGCTCGGGAGAAGTACAGCCTCTCCACACCTTGACTTTGGCCTGCCAGCCTCCAATACATAAAAGGGGAAATACGTCTTTTAAACGCCACTGCACCCCAATATGTAGTAACCCAGCACAGTGGTCCCAGGAACTCTGAGGAGAGGGGAGGTCATTTCTTCCTAGGACCACAGAGCAAGTGGCAGAGGCAGATGTGACCCTGCACCCAGGTCACTGTCCCTGCTGTCCATGCTCTTGCCCACCAAGCTGCAAATGCTGGTCACTTTCTATTATGTCCGTCTTTATTTTCACCTTCAGGCCAAATCCACATGTTTTGCCCTAACTTCTACTTGTTCTACATGGCCCTTTTTCAAATCTGCATTGCTGAACTCTTAGAAATCATTACCGTCGGGCAAAGGAGATCAAAGTGTATTACCTCTCACACTGTGTATGTGTCTACAACAGCTTCCCCCAAAATGTGCAATCTGACATTTTCTGGGCTTTTAATTGAGTTCCATACTATTCATCAGCACTTGCCTAGCAAGTCTAAGGCCCTGGGTTCAGTCTTTAGCACCAGGAAATTAAAATTAAAACAAAACAAAACCTAGAAAAACTTGCTCAGGACACTAGCAGGCTTGACCACAGTGTTCACGGCCCCAGAACCTATAGAGAGAACAGCTGAAGGTCCCTGGGGCCCATCAGATGGGCGCTCCAAACTCTGGCCCCATCGTAACCATGGACCCCACCAACAGCACAGAGCTCAGCAGAAAGAATGCACAAAGCTAAATTATTTAAAATTTTAAATAAAAAGGCAGAGAATTTTAAAAGCTCATCTTTATTTCTTTCAAGCATCATCAAAAATAACCATTCCCCAAATCCCTAAATTTTAAATGGTCAGTGATAACAACCATCTCTCTGGCTTGCTTTCTGCTGCACTAGTAACTGAACTCAGGGCCACTGTACTACTGCACTGTCTGTCTTAGCCCTATGCCTTCTTGTTCTTGAACAAGGTCTCACTACGTTTTCCAGGTTAGCCTCAAACTCAAGCTCTTTCTGCCTCAGCCTCTCAAGCAGCTGGACTACAGATGTGCACCACACTTAGCTTCTGGGTATCTTTTTGGAAACCAAAGGGCACCTTTCACCTCACAGTGGAGAAAGAAGAGCCATAAGAAATCAGACTAACTCAAGAAGAGAATCTGGGAAGAGGAGCTGCATGGCACCACAGCACAGCCAAGTGCCCCATGCAAAGGAACAGGGCAGCACCCTGACCTCTCCTCCTCGGCCTCCTGAAACCCACACCATAACTCCTGCCCTAACATCTCAGTGCCCGCTCCCTGGTGCCTGGAAGGCCAGTGCTCTGCATTTCCAGCCGTATGTCCTGGCTGTACGAATTATCTCTGTGCAACATTTGCCATGGGTCATATCCCACTCATTTTTCTGGTTAGACACTGCTTTATTTTGGTTTTGTCAGACAATAGCTACAAATGTCACTGCTCCACATTGTGGCCACTTTTCATTTCAATTACAATAATTTTTCATTTTATAGAAATTACTTCTAATAAAATTGAGCCACTTCCTTTTTCCTTTGTGATTTTATTAAGGCTTACAAAGCTATCAACTCTGAGGAGCTGATATTCAATCCTATTTTCTGCTAAATGGCTTTTTAAATACTTAACCCTGCATGCCTTCCACTGTCGAGAGTATTTTGTAGTGGGATGTGAAGTGCTGACCTTAATTCCCAGTTTCAGCCATCCATACATATTCCAGTGGTCAGGATTCTTGGCCTAATTCCGTTTGTTCCTTTTCACCTGGGCAAGAAGATACCACACTCACCAAGGGTGGGTCCTCAACCAGCTGCTTGCCCACAGTGCCATCTCAGGTCACTTGCTCTCCTGTGACTTATCCGTGAAGGGTAAAGCTCTCTCTGGGGTCTCACAGCAGGCAGATTAAGCCAGATAGGACAGAGAAACCAGCCGGCACCAAGACCTCGACCTCTGCACCCCTCTTTTCATCTCATCTTTCCACACTAACTGCCCAGTGCTACCTAAGCCTCCTCGTCAAGACTTCCTCCAACACTCTGGACAAAACACGTTTTGTTGCTTATGCATTTTAATAGCCTTGCATGAGTGTCCCTGAGATGGGTGGACGTGGATTTCTTAGGACCAGGCTGACAAACGTGGAAAGTGAGGAAACAACCCCAAAGAAAGCTTGGCAAGAAAAAGAAACTATAAGAATCAAGCAACAGGAAATCAGCAGAAGGAAAGCTAACTTTAAACGTGAAAGGCACCAACAAGAAGGAAAAGTCTAAGAGCAAACATTTTCCAAATACGTTGGAGGCTATAATAACACTACTAGACTTTAAAAATTAGGGACTGCCACAACCAGACGAGACAGTCTAATCACAGAGGCAGAGAAGATGTCCCCTCCTGTAACCATGCAGGGGAGGGGACAAGAGCTACATCCCCAGGCCCTGGGGAAGCCAGGTGTGTTGCTGCAATCTCAGCACTGAGGAAGTGAGGCAGGAGGCTTGCAGTTGGGTGATTAAGTGAGATCTTGTTTCAAAAAATAAAAAGGGGGCTGAAAACACAGCCCAGCAGTACAGTGCTCCCAGTTTCCATCTCTAGTGCCACCAAAAATTTTTAAATCACAGTTATTGCAAAGAGCCTGAGAGGGCAAAGAGATCTTGATCCTTCTGAGTGCCTTGTATTTTCAAAGAAAAAAAAATGGCCAGGGATATAGCTCAGTGGCATAAGGGTCTGCCTGGCAAGCACAACGTCTTGAGTTCAATCCCTGGTACCAAAGGAGGGAGCAGGAATTCAAAGAGAAAAAAAGAAAGAAAATCCTGATCATTTCAGAAAGAGCAGCTCATGTTGGGCAGAGAGGGAGGGCTGGGTAGGAGAAGCTGTCTTGCAGGCAACTGAGGACAGAGCACGCACAAATAGGCAGAGCCTTGGCTTCCTAGAAAGCAACTTTCCAGGCCACCAGTATTACTTCATTGCCTCAATCCAGGGTCTGGGAAGCACTTTGGAATATGAAATGTTACAAACAAACTTTTATGAATTATACACCCGGGGTACAACAGTTTGTCACATACTCTGAACATAAACACAGTATGTTTTGGACACTAAGTAAAACCAAAAAATCATTAGGGATTCATTATAAATATCACTTCTATGCCTACAAGTTCTAACTTACAAACAAAAAAAAAAGGGCTAAGTAACAATAACAACAATATCACTTCTACTAAGATTCTCTTAGAAGACAAATAATCAGGGATAGCTTAAAAAACCTGACCGGCAAGTAACACTGGATCCTCACGGTGACTGTGAATTAAAGATCACAGGGCAGGACCAAATGTGAACTTTACAATGAAGTCTGCTTCATTTTTTGTCAACAGACACCAAAGCTCTATGGAGTAAACACTCACTGAGAATCTGGGGTGCCAATGACACCTCTGCCTGCAGCTCGAGCCTGACCTCAGGGAGCTGTCTGAGAAGCTGCCAGGCCTCTCTCCATCACAACGCCACTCACCCACCAGATCTAAGGCCCAGGAAGCCAGGTCTCCATCTGCCCCATACCCACTGCTCTCCAGGCACTGAGCCAGCGGAGAAGCTCAGTAAACAGCCACTGTCCTTGTGGCCTGCGACGGCCAATAGCTACAGCAGCAACATCACAGAGCGCCATGTTCTTCCTGAGGCAAGAATGCACTCAACACCTTAATGTCTTCCACCCAAAGCAAGGTTTAACAAAGCTTCAGCTTTACACGGCTGAACTTTCATTAGGAGGAATACTCTCGTATTTGTCAGGTTCCTCCATAACCAGACCTGCTGAGCTCCTCTTGATGCCAAAAGGCAATAAATTCATCAGTCAAGGGTCACCACGGGCAAACAGAGCTCCAACTGCAAAGATAAGTTATTTGCTGTAACAGGAAAAACCTTGCCAGGAAGGACTAGGGTGGAGGGAGGGTCTCTGGCTGAGAATCATTGTGAAATAACAAACTAATGACCTCTGTGCCCCTTCGTGTTTACCAAAAGGAAATAAGATCAGATTAGCTGGATGGGGGTCAGGAAGGAAGGCTGTGTCCAGGGAAGCGGCCACAGGAGAGCAGGCAGGTAGGTGTTCCACTTCATCCCCCCAGCCCAGCAGCCACCCTCCAGCCTCCCTCTAGACTGGGGACCCCACTGCACTCCACTGTCCAGGCCTCAGCTTTCAGTGCCGACGAGCGGGCTATACATTTGGAACTGAAGCAATCTCAGACATTCTCCAGGAAGACAGGGCAGCAGGGGCCACGGACAAGCAGAGGACATGCAGGACAGGATCAGCTCCACTCTGTGCCCATGCCCTGGAGAGTACATCCCCTTGTGCTTTGGTCCCCCTGGCTGGAGATGCCAGGGCAGCAACTGCATGGCTGGCTGGGGCAGAGGTGCCTTTCAGAGGCACCGTGGAGGGCTCACTGGGGCCACCATCACAGCAGGTAGCTCAGGGCTGTGTGTAGTTCACTGTGCAAAGGAAGAGGATGCTGCAGAACCCAGGGGGCTGCTTTACCCAACCAAAGAGGGCAAGGGGCAGGGCAGGCCAGGGCCAGGCTTGGGGTGGAGTGAGCACTGGCACAGTCCCGTCAGCGTGCGTGGGAACTGGGATGCTCTATCCATGGCAGCAGCCGCTTTGTCTGGAAGGCCTAGCAGCACCCAGGCAAGGCTCTGGGTACACACTTGACCGCATAACGCAGAAGATGAAGCTGGGATGCTTACAGCAAAGAGCAGCTGTTGCGTTTCAACCAAAGCAACCCCATGGCTTGGTCAGGAAGGGAGCCCTGGAAGTGAGCTCTGAGGCAGTGAGAGTTCAGCCTCCAGGGTGGGGAGCAGGTGCGGTGCTCACTGAGTCGACATCACACCAGGAAGCCCTCACTGCAGCAAGAAGACTGGCCTGCACCCCTCGGTAACCTCTCTAGCCCCTCGCTTCTAGACTAACCTGGGCCAGCTACACAGCCTTCACCCTGGCCTTCCCCTGACATTAGATTTCGCTTCTCAGTTTGTGCCTGTCTGGCAGGACACTGTCACTTCTGACATCAAATCCCACCACCTCCTCACTGCAGGTGACTTGGCGGCCTTCTGCCTTCCAGCTGGGGTGAGCAGCCGCTCAAGGAGGCAGCAACAGCAAATGTAACAGGCGCATTTCAGCTCCCCCAACTCCAGGGCCCAGGCTGAAAGCACTGCCCCAGCATAGCATGGTGAGGCCACGGGGCCCATCTAAAGCATGGGAGGTACACGTGTGTCCCTCTAGCTGTGTGGCAGAGTGGTCTGCAGGACAGAAACCAAGGCACCATGTGCACAATCACACAAATGCTGCAAGGCTTCATCACCAAGCCCTCAGCCTGCTGAGTGGTGCACCAGGAGGTTCCCTGCCATGTCTTCCACAAGGCACTTAGCATCCTGACTGTGTACACGCTAACTTCAAAAAGGAAAATCAGCTGGACATGGTGGGTGGTACAGGTCTATAATCCCAGAACTCTGGGAGGATAAAGCAGGAGGATCTCAAATTCCAACGTAGCTTGGGCAACTTTAATAGGACTCTTTCTCAAAACTTAAAAATAAGCAAAACAGAGCTCGAGAGGTAGCTCAGTGCAAAAGCTGTAGGTCTTGCACATCCAGGCTAAAGGAAAATCAGAAGTAGAGAAGTTCTGGTTATCAATTGGCCAAAGCATTCAGAGAAGGTTAAAATTAAAGTAATGTTCTATACTAGTGATGGTAAACCTTTTAGATCTTTCAATGCTATCAAACAGCCAGCTACGGTATGTGTCTCAAAGGTTCATCACCCCTGTCTACACCATCTGTGACACCTGGTTTCTCAAAGTGGGTTCCCAGTAGCCTCTGCAGAGCAAAGGCAAAGCACAGAGTTCAAAGTCAGGCTGCTCCACTTTAGCACTTGTCGTCAAGTTGCCATGGCCCACTGGTCGTCCAGTCAGCAACTGACACGCTGCTGGGGGTCAGAGGCACTGGTGATCCAGGACAGACGGCTGGGTGTAGACAGAGCAACTGTCAGAGCAGCTGCTGAGGAGCCCTGTGCTGCCCCTGCTCCAGACCCACCACACAGGGCCAGCAGGTACTTCAGCACATCTGGGGAGCCCTGTGAGGGGGCGGAACTGCCCCACACCCCCACAGTTCAAAGCCCCAGCACTGGTGCACAGATGGCCCAGCCTCTCTGAGGTCTGTCCCTCACCTGCAGATAAGAATGACAGCACACCCCAAGAGGTCCCTAGAGCAGTCAGATGATTCCCACAAAGAGCTCAGTCCTGTGTGCAGCAGGTAAAAGGCTCTCATCAATCAGCAGCCATTAACGGTATAACTGAGGGATGTCAGTTATGTCACTGTGTCTCTGTCACATCTAACACTGCACAGACAAACTGTGGCACCAAGGATATCCTAGAACCCAGCAGATACACTGAGAAGCTACCTTGTCGCCAGTGAGCTCTGCCAGGCAGGGTCCACAGACCACACCTAAGCAGCACAACTGTCATCAAGCAGCCCTGTACACCAAGTCCCCAAATGGGCCCCACAGGGCCTCCAAGGCAGCTCCTTTGAGGAGCAGACCTCAAGCAGCAGGCCGGCAGAGAGGGCAGATAGGGAAGTCCTCTCCTGCACACTGCTCTCCGCCCCAGGGCAGAGCTGCCCCAGGCTCCCGCCTGCCCACAGGTGTCCAAGCACAGGAGTGACCTGGCAACTTGTGTTCTGCAAGTGTGCACTCTAGCTCCTCCACGTTTCCACACTGCTGGCTGCTTTCCCTCAGGCACGCCAGCTCACGAATTCCCTGTGAACCCAGAACCTGAAAGGCCGCTGAAAGTGTAACTTCGCACAGCCATCAACTTCCCAACTTGTCCACAGCTTCTCCTTTTAGCAAGGTGGCAGCAAAACATCATGGAGGCCATGCATGAGAACACAGAAAGGCCCATGACTCTACTGCTTGAGGGGAAAAGAGATAAAACCCTGGGGAAAAAGGCATGTAAATAGAGATTTTAAGGTAAAAGTTTGAATTCTCTATTTTCCTTGTTTGGCCTCATTTTGAGGTAACAGGCCCAGCACAAAGCCTTGGCAGTGCCCGGAACCACACTGAGCGTTCCCAGCACCCCTGCCGTCAACATGGCCCACACACTGGCCGGCAGGTGACCTCACACAGCCCCACCACTAGCAGCCTCCCCAAGGCCACGCAGACTCCGAGGAGCACAGCATCCAGACCCGAGAGCTACTGCGATGCCCAGGAGGAAGAAAAGCCCATCCACAGGATGGAGATTTGGTAAATGCTTCTCCTTCCCCACAGACACCATCACGACAACTTCCTTTTCCTCGCAATACTTCATTTTTCAGGGCTTTGCCATCCTCTTTGCAGTTTTTCTCTGAAGCATCCATCTCCTTAGCCCACTTCACCCACTGTCCCTCAAATGCAACGATTCTGGAGAAATTTCACTGACCATCCAGAATCATTCACCATGAGGGTAACATCAAAGTGGCCCAGCTCTTGCAGACAGACACTGGGGCGAGCATGGCCACTCCTGCCCACAGGCATTAGCCAGCTTGCAAGTCAGCTTTTGCTACAAACAGTGTCATCTAATGAGGACCCAAGGAAAAGTGCACAGGTCTGGCTTTGTTCCTTCTCAGCCACAGGAGGGCCCTACTCTCTTATCCGGGCCCTACTCTCTTATCCTACCACTTGTGTCTGGTCCTGTCCAGACGCCAAGTGGCCCTGGTCAGCTGAGGAGCCTCCTGGATGCACCCCACAGCCTCTCAGGAAGATGGGGAACAGAACACACACAGAAGCCAAGAGCAAGATGGGTTCTGAGAAAGACATCCCAATTCTGGGTAACTTCTGTGGCATGAGAATTGTATCTCAATAAACTTAAAAAAAAGAGAGAGAAAAGAAACCCACTGTGAAGGTACAGGGACGGGACACTACAATTCTTAATGGAGGTGTGGAGGAGGGAGGAAGAGTTTGGGAAAAGGAGGACACGGCTTTTCAAGCCAACCCTGGGGTCCAGCTTTCCACAGGGATGACAGCAGTGTGTGCAGACACCCACAGATGTGCAGACAGCAACACCTGTGGCCATCGACAAGGGAGCCACACAGCACCTGAAAGAACACACCACAGAGCTCAGGACACAGAGAGAGCCAGCCAGGAGGTGGGAGATTGGCACCCTCGGGCAAGGCACTGGCACTCCTGGCACTCCCACAGCACAGAAACCAAGGTCTGCACGGAGTATGCAGGACTGACTGGAGCCTGTGCTTAAATGGAACACAAGAAAGTGCTCAGCAAACTGCAGCGCAAAGCCAGGGATGCAGCTCAGCAGCTGCCTTGCAAGTGACAGGTAGTGAGTTCCATCTCTGGTCCAAAAAACCCAAAAAAACCCTGCAGCAGACCTTAGAATGCTGGTTGCCACCAATACGCTGACCTCCGCCAAGTCAGCAGGACTCCAGTTACAGAGTCAAGAACACTGACAGTGAACCTTTTGAGCGTTTAATAACAACCAGGTATGGCACACAAGCCATGGTTCAGCACCACTGGTCTAAAATATGTCATGATCTATTAAACATTTAGGACATCTACTATTTCCTAGGAACTGTTCTAAGCAGGCAGATAGCAAATGGAAGTCCCATCCTTCAAGGAGCCATCATTTTAGTAAAGAGAACAGGAACTAGGAGAACAAATGGACAGCACAGAAACCAGTGAGCCTGTGGACAAGGAAAGGTCGAGAGAGGGGCTGGGTGTGTGTGTGTGTGTGTGTGTGTGTGTGTGTGAGAGAGAGAGAGAGAGAGAGAGAGAGAGAGAGAGAGAGAGAGAGAGAGAAGGGTCAGACCCAGCTGATTGCCTGCCAGCCTGGCCAGTGTGCCCTGGCAGAGCAAGAAGCAACCTCCTCCCACATTCAGAGTCCTGGGGTACTTGGGGATCAAGGGCAGGAGTCAGTCAATGCAAGAGGGCATCTGTCCTGGAAGGCAGCTGTGGACCAAGAGCCACCAGTGGATTTTGCTGTGAAGCCTTAGCATAAGCCTGTTTTGAGGTGGTGAAAGACTAAAGTCTGGTTAGGTTTTATTTGAGACCAAGGAGAGGAATGGAGACACAAAGATAGCAGAACTTGAAGAATTTTACTGCCAAAAATACAATGTTTAATTGGGCATGGTGGCACACACCTGTAATCCCAGCAATCTGGGAGGCTGAGCCAGAGAATCTCAAAATCCAACCCAGCCTTACCCAGTCTCAAGAAGTACAAAGGGCTGGAGATGTAGCTCAGTGCAAAGGTCCTGAGGTTCAATTCCTAGTACCACCAAAAAAAGGTAAAAAACAAACAAATGAGCAAAAAGCCTCACACAGAAAGTGAGCCAGGTGTGGTGTCACAGGCCTGTAATCCCAGCTATTTAGGAGGCTGAGGTAGGAAGATCACAAGTTCAAGGCCACCACAGGCAGCTTACACTCTGCTGACTCAAAATTTAAAAAGACTAGGGATGTAACAAAGCACTCGCAAAACAATAAAAACAAACAAAAAAATAGGAGAGGCAAGGGTATAGCTCAACAGTAGAGCACTTGCTCAGCATGCACAAGACCCTTGGCACTGCAATAAAAAAACAAAAAAAATCCCACAACGTGTGGGTCACAGGCTTGAAAACATTTTTGCCAAATGTTCAGTTAAAAAAAAAATCAAAACAGCCAGGAATTTATCTCAGTGGCTCAAATGCTGGCCTGGTAAGCACGAGGTTGTTAGTTCAATCCCCAGTACCAAAAAAAGAAAAATCAAAACACTCATTTTGGACAAGAGGCAAAGTCAGTTCATTCCAAACCTGTGCTGACATCACACCGGCCAACCTGCACACCCATGTGGGTGTACTGTACTTCCCCAGAAATAGGACCAAGCCAGAAAATAAGCCCCAGCATGGTTTGCAGGCTGTTTATAAGCCCTGATTCCAAAATAAACCCCAGTTAAGATCATCAGCCAGATAGATGCATTTAGTATATCAGCTGCAACGCACAGTGGACAGACTGACTATAAAATGATATTAATGTATAATTAAATATAAATATTAATACTTAAATGATAATCAGTTATAATTAAGTACAGTAAGTCCCCAACTTATTCATGTTGGAGTTGCAAATTTTCACACAATACAGTATGACCCGACCTCCCATACAAACATTCGGAAATTCACACAAATTGCGGAAGAGGCCCCGTGTCTGCCGGACACTGTCTCCGTTAGGCTGCAGTGTGCTTGGTGTATGGTGTAACAGTGGACAGCAGCACAGCACTCAGGTGGAGCCCAGGATGTCCAGAAGCAAGAGGAAATGCAGTGGTGACGCAGAGGGACTGTGAAGCCCAAGCAATTACCATGGGAACAGAAGTGAAAACAGGTTACAGGGGCTGGGGATTTAACTCGGCGGTGTAAGCGCCTGCCTTGCAAGTGCATGGTTGTGAGTTCGATCCCTGGTACTGATTTAAAAAAAAAAGAAAAAAAAGAAAACAGGTTACAGTTGCACGGCACTATGCTACCACTGTAAGATAAAGATAGTTTACTTACAGTATTTTTGTGTTTGGGGTTGTTTGGGGGAATTTTTTTTTTTTTTTTTTTTGGCTTTACACTGTATATGTGTAAGACACACTTGTCGGGCTTACCAGTGAGTCCAAATTCAAAATGTTCTCCTGGAAAAGAACTCATCCCTGAGTCGGGGATTTACTGTATTTGTAAACACCTGAATGGATGCCTCTGGACAAGAGGCAAACACCTGCATCAACAGACAAACTCAGATTTCTGCTGACACCCGACCTAGTGCAGACACAACACATGGACAAGGCGAGCCCTTGACAGCACACAGCCGTGCTCTGTCTAACAGGAATCTTCGTGCGTTGCCACAGACAGACTTAATACGCTTGTGTGTGGACCATCATTCTTGGCTGTCGTCATTTTTGCTGCCACCCCTGTCCTGGAAGCCTTCAGAGAACACTGGATTTAGTTAGTGGAAACTGTGTGAAGCCCGGGCCGCGAGAGGCCGTGGGGGGAAGAATCCGTGGGATGGAATCGCGCACAGCTGCGTGGAGAACCAGGACCCGGGGAGGGAGAGCGCTGGGGCGGGACGGAGAGACTGGGGCAGGCTCAGCGGGAAACGGAGCTGGGGAACTCAGGCTGCAATCGGGTTCCTAGAGTTAGGGGGCTGTTGCAGAAGAAGAGGACATGGCTGTATTGGAGTAAATGTAGATTTTATACATGAAAAAAGGTAGACTATACATGAAAAAAAAGCCCCTGAAAATATCCTGTACTTTGTCTTTTAAAGCAAAAGTTAATATAAGATGCAGATTGACTTTTGGAGAAATAGAGTAAAACACCGTGTGGCCCACAGATCACACAGGCTGTAAAGGAGGAGTTCATTTTCCCTCATATAGATGCAGACAATAACCTGTAACATTGAACTCTAGGCATAAAGCAACACCCCAAGCTTCCTCAGGCTGCCAGCAGAACTCAGCTGCCTCCTCAGTGCTCGAGGACAGCACCTGCTCCGTCTGTGCCTCCTGCAGCGGTTGGCACCTCTCTGGCCTCAAACTGCACCAACTCCCAGAGAACTGTCTGCTTCCATCCCTGAGAAAAGCAGCAACGCACAGTCAGGGCTGATTCTTCTCCCCCTTTGGTTCAATCAATGATTTTACTCACTGGTTTTCCCTCCATCTGTACTGATATTTCTTTATTGGACTTTGAACAAAAACTTTAATTTTGATAAAATATATTCATAAACATATATGGTTTCTTTAAGCCCACTACTAGGACTGCAAGGATCTACCGCGGTGACACACAGGGCTTGCAGCACATTGAAGCCACGTTTGGTGGCCTGTGTATGTGGCCTCCAACTAGCTCAGTGTGACAGCAGGAGGGCCTCTCTCAGGAGATGACCTCCTAACACCATGTCTTGTCTGTAAACTAGGTGTCTGGGACTGTTAACCTTCACACAGTGCAAAGTTACTATAAAGACAAGAAGCATCATTACAGATGCTTCCCGAGACAGGCAGGGCAGGTCCCCACTTGCTGGCAGCACTGACTGAGGACACCGCCCAGCTCCAGGGCAGCAGGTGGGAAACAGGCTTAGCTGCTGTGCTCTGCAGGATGAGAAATCGAGAGTGAACTCCCCACTCCCTCCCGGCACCAGGCCTGCTGTCCCAAGTATACACAAAGCTCCCTGCCCAACGGGCCTGGCCTGCCAGCACAGGAAGGAGAACGCGATGCAAAAAAGGGAACCATGTGTACCCCTTCCTCCCAGAAGGCCAGGGTGCACAAGGCCCACTGGGTGGAAAAGAACGAGGGGCTCCAGCACTGGCTGCTGGATGTTAGTGCAAGGCCAGCCCAGCTTCATCTGTGGAGATGTCTTACACATCTCTAGATGACAGTGGTTGTGGGACGTCAAAAGAAGTGCACTGAAGGTCGTGAGTTTGATCCCCAGTACCAAAAAAAAAAAGAAGTGCACTGATGATCTATAGAAGAAACTATGGCAAAGAAGGGTGCGAGGAGGGACAGGAAAGTGGAAGTCTGTAAACCATCAGCCAATTAAGATCATTCACCGGCAGCCACCTGGTTCCAGTACTCAGCGACCTAGTAGATACTTACCAGCCAACTGCAAAATCCACTGATTTGCTGGCTTTGATTCCAACTGACAGCCCTCCACATCTGACCCAAGAAAGGAGGATCTTACTACCAACAGCAGCTTCCACCTCTCAGACATCTGTGTGTCCACAATGTCACCTCATCTCCAAAAAAGCACAGGACACTGTTTCCCACTGTGAAATAAGAAAACTGAGGAAACACAAGACCCAGTTCACAAAAAAATTTTGACATTTTTATCCTCTTGTTATTTATCTGGATTCCCCACATGACTTTTTGTTTCTTGCAACATTAAAAGTTTCCATTTTAAAACCCAGAGCAAAAATTAACTCCTTATTTTTCTTTTGTGACTAACTTAACCATGTAGCAGGCACACATTTTCTGTGCAGTTGCTGTGAATTCAGAGAAGTCTGGGTTTTTTCTCACACTGTAAGAACTGCTGCTCACTTCACAAAGAGCCCTGCTTCTTTCTGCCAACTGGCAGTCAATGCAGCAGCCAAGTGTTCTTGTGGGGGGCGGGGGGAGGCTGCAGCTCTCAGATGCTATGAAAGTTGGTGCCCAGGAAACAACCCTTCCTTTCCTCTAAACGCAACACCTGCCTCCTTTCCACTCCCACACCTGGGCAGGCTCCTAGGCTGGCTCAGGTGCACCCTGTAATCCAGGATCCCAGCCCAGGAGAAAGGAGCTCAAAGTCTACCAAAAAAACAAGCACCAAGATGGTCAGAGCAGCTTCCCCTGAAATTAAAGGCTGCAAATGACCCAGGTACACACTAACAGGATTGGGGCTCATCATCTGCAGGAGTCATGTAATGACTGGTGCTGCTGCACACAAACAGAATGAACTGCTGCCGTACACAATACTGGTGAAACACGTAAGTGAAGCAAGACACCAGACACAGAACGCTGCATGAGTCCACTATGTGAAGCTCAGAAGCAGGAAACCCCAAAGTAACAGGAGAGGATACTCTCTTCAGTAAAAGGTGAAACTGAAAGAACTGGATGGTCATAAGCTAGACAAATGAGAATCCTAGTTCATTTTTAAAATATTTCATTTAAAAAATATTAATTTCTGGCTGGGGTGTAGCTCACCTGCCTAGTATGCATAAGGCCCTGGGTTCAAACCCCAGTAACTCCCCTAGAAAAAAACAAAATTAAATGCATATGACCAAACACCTACCTAACAGTGGGAGCTATATAACACTTAGAAGGAAGGACAACTACAGATCTTTGTGACCTTAAATTACATGACAGATTTAGATATGACACCAAAAAATAACAGACTTCACCAAAACTAAAGCATCAGCTGGGTGTGGCAGCACACACCTGTCATCCTAGCATCTGGGAGTTACAGCCCAGCCTGGGCTACAAGTGAGACCCTGTCTCAAAAAAACAAAAATAAAACAAAACCACAAACTAAAACATTTGTGTTTTTGAACTAGAAACACTAAACATGAACAGAAGTTCAAAGAACATTTTAAAAAGTGAAAAAACAACAACAATCAAAAAACCCAAGGCACAACTAACCTGAGGTAAGGTCGCAACATGAGTGGGGGCAGGGGTGGCCTCAAAGACCACTGGGCACAAGGTTATTTGCTTTCAGCTCTCAACGAAGTAGGCAACAGGTGGAGCAGCCAAGAGCAGGCCTGGGTTTAGCCCTAGCGCAGGGCACCTGTGTGGTCAGCTTCCTCCTCAGTACAGCAGGGCCAGTCCAGGACGGAGGCACCTGGCAGGAGCCTAGAGTGATGCAGGGACACAGGAAGCAGGGGCAGAGCCTCGTCATGGCCTACACCCAGGAAGGTCCCCAAAGCTGCCCTTTGGACACACACACCTGTCTGCTGGGCAGCAGGGGCTGATGGAGTGTGGCTGGTGCTCAGCGGGTGCAGGGACACCACCTGCCCTCTGTCCCATCTTCCTCCAGTGGCCAGCCCCACTCCCTTCCTCCCTCTCCAGAGGCTATCCTGGGGGTGAGCACGCACCCTTAGGCTGACAGCACCCAGTTCAGCCCTGTGATCATGCTCCAGGAGCTCCAGCACTGCACGAGAGCCCTTGGACCTGCCTACATGGTCCAAGGCAGAAAAAAAGTGGCTTTTTCAAAACACTCAGGAATCTATAGAGAATCTAGTTCTTTTTTAAAAGAGGAATATATACATGAAAAAAAAAAGTTCAACATCTCTGGCCATTTCAGACATGCAAATTAAAACAACACAGATTCTATCTTACTGCAAAGCAAAACGTTATCATCTAGAAATCAAATAGTAAGTGCTGGGGGTGGGGGAGAAAGCTTCTACACGGTTGGTAGGACCCTAACTAGCACAGCCACTATGGAAATCAGTGTGGAGATTCCTCAAAAAACTGAAATCAGAAGTTTCATTTGACCCAGCTCTTCCCCTTCTAAGTATCTTCCCGAAAGAGTTCAAGACATCTCATCACAGCAGTACATCATGCACACCCAACATTTACAGCAGCACCGCCCGTAACAGCCAGAGCTGGGAAGCAGCCTGTATGTTCACCAGCAGGCGAATGGATGGAGAAAATGTGGTGTTTACACAACTGGAGTACTACTCTGCTATAAAGAAGGATGAACTTGAGACATTTGTAGGAAAATGGATGAACCTTGAGACCGTAATGCTAAGAGAAATAAACCAGACACACAAGCTTAACTATAGCATGGTTTCTCTTGTATAAGAAATCCAAAGTATAAATACTTTAAAGAGCAAAATAAAAGATAACAGGAAACAGGGAGATACTTTGCAGGTGGGAAGGGGACCAGGAGATGGAGAGAAGGGAAGCGGAAGGGAATGAAAAAGAACTAAGATGTGTTATGGACTTGTACCAACGCCCGTGATGAATGTAATCACCATGTACTGCACACACGGACTGATAAAAATAAATTTAAAAATAAAAAGGAGGCACTGAAAATTGTTTAGGGGTTGTTGGTGTTTTTCTGGTTTTTGGTTTTTCGCTTTGCAGTGCTGAGGATCAAACCAAAGGCCTCACATATGCTAGGCAAGCACTCTACCACTGAACCACCTCCCCAGCCTACAAAGAGAATACCGGGAATAAAAGTAACTGCTCATTTTTAATGCTATTTATTTCAGCCTCAACGATTAATCCAGCCAAACTAGGTGCCACACTACCCACACTGAATGGTATGTCACATCCAACCGAATCTATGCATTTCTGAAATGCCTTTCTTTTCTTTTTGTGTTTCATTTTTTTGAGACAGAGTCTTGCTATGTAGTCCATGCTGGCCTTGAGCTCACTATGGAGCCCAAGCTGGCTACAAACTTGTGGCAATTCTCCTTCCTCAGCCTCCAAGTGCTGAGGAGTACAGGTGTGCACCACTGCAACCAGCTGAAATGCCTTTTTTAAAATAAGAAAAACTCTCCTTGCTTGTTGTTTTCCAGTAATTCAAAAATACCCACATAAATGAAATTAAACACAAGGGAAAATAATCTGGACATTTTGTAGAAAATGAAGATAAATGCCTTCTCACTTTTTAGTTTGTCACCCCTACCTAAAATAAACATTAATAAACAGGAAGCAAGGATGTTTTTATATCAGACTTTTCAAATATTGCTGTGAGCTGGGCATGATAGAACAGGCCTATAATCCCCGCATTCTGGGAAGCTAACTTAGGAGGATTGCAAGTTTGAGCCTAGCCTGAGCAATATAGAGTTTTCCAAAGAACCAACAAAATTTTATTGAAAGACTGGCCATACTGGGCACAATGGCATGGAGTTTTAACCCCAGTACTTTTGGTGGGGGGAGGCTGAGACAGGAGGAGATCAAAAGTTCAAGTCCTACCTAGATAATTTAAGTGGCTTAATGAGACCCTGCTTCAAAATTTTAAAAAGGCCAGGAATACAGCTGAGTACAAAAGTCTTGGGTTCATCCCCCCAGGAATGCAAGAGAAGAGAAGAGAGGAGATGGGGGAAGAGGAGAAGAAGGGTAAGGACCAGAGGGGAGGGGAGAAGGTTGACCAGTGTCTAACAAACATCCAGCTTTGTTAAGTCTGTATTTCCTAACATCAGCCAAAAACAGCTATCAAAACCGCTACTGTTAGCCAGGCTTGGTGGCACATGCCTGTATTCCCAGCACTCAGGAGACTGAGCCAGGAGGATTGCCACAAGTTCCAAGCCACCCTTGGCTACAAAGTGTGTCTGTGGCCAGCCTGAACTGCATAGGGAGACCTTATTTCAAAAAAAGAAAAAAAATCGTGCTCCTCCTTAGACAAATGCTTAAGTAACAACAGAAGGTGAGTGCACACGGAGCACTGTGCAGAGCAGCAGCACCTGCCCACCCAGCCATCCTTCGGCAGGCTCCAGCACAGCCCTTGGGCTCCGCCCAGCTCACACACACATGGACAGACACCCTGTCCCACCACTGCCTGCAAGAGCCCTCGTCCAGCACAGCACAGCTCACGTGCAAGGGCACGCACCGCCCTGCTTCCCTGAGTCACCATAGCCCAAAGGCTTGGGACCTAGGAACAACGCTGATTTCTAACTGCCACCAACCGCACGCAGGGGAGGTCCGACCTGCCCCTCAGCCCGTTTTTGGATGAGGAGCCACAACCCGCCTTCCTCGAGCTGAGCGGGCCCGTGTGAGAGGCTTCCGGGCTGGCTGGCAGGCAGGCTAGAGGGGACACACATTGCCCCAGCCCTATCTCAGGGCAGTTTTGGGTCCAGTTGTCATCCCCTGGCATCCGCACGGCCTGAGCTGCACCCTGCAGCTGGTCCAACCGCCTCACCCTTCGCGGACTCCCAGCCACTCCTGTGAGCAGACCCAAGCCCCGCGTCATCTTGGAGAGGCCACCTCCCCAGCAGAGTAAACCCAGGGCATAGCACACAGGTTCCCTGAAGTCCCACTGCACAGCCTCCACCCACTGCCGGGGAATCACCACCCACAGGAGTCAACTCAAACTGAGGAAAACCACTGGGAAAAGGGTGAATTCCCTAAGAGTAAAAAAGAGCTAGAAAATTAACAGCTGAACAAGCCTCAGGTATGAGGAACAGAGAAAACTGCTGGTGACAGAGGACTCCACCTTCAGACGTTCACACAGCAGGGAGATTCCTGCAGGGCTGGGGCTCAGTGGTACACACTTGCCTGGAACACTCAAGGCCCTGGGTTCAGGGTTCATTCGCAGCATGGGGTGGGGAGCACTCAGAAGCCTGGGCACCATGCTGGGGAGCCTGGCCACCTAGAGATGGAGACAAGGGAGAGGACAACCTGCTGTGGCCCAACCAGCAGCAGAGAGAACACATCCCACAGCAGGAGCCCTAGAAATCAGAACTCCCACTGTTTCTGGTCAGCTTAACCCCACTAGTTTATTTCCCATATAACAGAGAAGCAATTTGCTGAAAGCCAAACCTGTCCAGCTTGGACAACACTAGACATTAAAATGTTACAAAAGACAAGATAAATGACCCAATTTTTTGAATAAATTACAAATGGGCAAAAAAGGAGGGAGAAGGAATAACGGAAATTTGGGAGGTACCCAAATGCCATGTGCAGTCTTTGTTATGGCACCTGTAGAATAAATCAACAGCCAGGTGTGGTGGCGTACAGTTGTAATCCCAGCACTCAGAAGGCCAAGGCAGGAGAATTGCTGTGAGTTCAAGGGCAGCCTGAACTTCACAGTGAAACCCTGTCTCAAAAAAAAAGAAACTTTAAACAGTAACTGAACATTTGATGACATCAAGGAATTACTGTTATATTATTATGGCTATGTTTTCAAAGTTGATCTTTTAAATACTGAAATTTACAAATGAGATGGCCAATGTCTGGATTTCCCTAAAATCAACTTTTTTGGAATTAAAAGGGATTGGAATGAAATGATCATGAGTTGAAAAGTGTTGAAACTGGAGGTACATTTTTCTATAATGTATACTTTTTAATGTATTTAAAAATACCTACAATAAACAATTTTAAATTTGAATAGGAAATATTGCCAATTATCACTTTTATTACATTAATACTGATTATACAAATAACAAAATCAACCAATGAAAATTTCAAGACACCCAAAAGAACAAGTCCCTTTTCTTTTTTTTTAATTAGTACGTGTGTCCTGTAGGTGATGTGTGGAGCTGGTCCATGTATGTAACACATCTTCATTCTTTTTTTTTTTGTACCAAGGATTGAACTCATGACCTCGTGCTTACCAGGCAGGCACTTGTGCCACTGAGCCAGATCCCCAGCCCTGTCTTCATTCTTTTTTGCACCCTTTTCCTTCCCCTCCTCTCCCTTCCCTCCCACCTGAGAAAGCTCTCTCTCCCTGTTTCCTAAGACCTCTCTTTTATTTTGAGGAGAGCTCTATCTTCATTCATGGGAGTCACTACCTCATTATTACCTACATGGGATACCTGGCTAGAAACTGCTGGGAAATTCTGGTCCTTTGACAAGGACTCCAGGCAGGAGGGCTAATCCCTCCACTGACAGCAAACTTGCCACAAGTCACAGAGCAGTTCTCCCTGAAAGCCCGGCTTATTTGCTGTGAGCTCGTCTGTTTATTGGTGGCATTCCTTCTGGGCCATAAAGGTTTTATGAGCTGGTGAAACATCTCTGCAAACCCTGCGAAGCTGACATAACCACAGGTCCAGCCCCCAGCAGGGGCTGTGCCTCCAGAGCCTGGTCAGTACCAGCCCAGCCACACTCTGGAGGTGACATTCCAAAGGTCTGTCAAGGTGTTTCTCCTGTTCAACATTTACCACATATGCTAAAGAAAAAATTAAAATTATCCACACCAAAATTTATTTTGGAAAACACTGGATGTTTAGGCCAGGGATGTCGCTCACTGGTAGAATCCTTGCTCATCACGCATGGGCACTGCGGTTGATCTTCAGCATGACCAAATAAATCAGAAAATTCATTTTATTGAGACTGTTCCTCTAAGACTGTAAACATAATACCTTAAGCATCATTAAACTTGCAGTATGATCAACAAGAATTACTATACAAGGGGAAAAATAAACCACAGAAAAGGCCTGAGGAGGGATGTGGAGGGACCACTAGTCACTCGGTATAGGGCAGGGTTTTAATTTTTTTAATTGTAAATGAAGTTTTATTTACATTACAAGCCAACTGTTATCAAAAAGTTATTAAAAAAAGAAAATTATAAAATCAGGTGGACCTTACAGAACTCAAAGAGTATCCCCATTCAGTGGGGATTAACTAGCAATCTAGACTAGATTTAGGAAAGCTTCCTAAATACTCCAATGCGAAATGGACAAAGAACTCCCAGCTTTGAAAACAGGAATTAGAAGGAAAAATTCCAATGAACTGACTCAGAGATAAAGAACAGGTGTCAGAGAGCAGAAGAAAATTCTAAAATCCCAATCGTTATCTAGAAAGAGAAGGGTCTCAACACCCTGCACCAGCCACCCTACAGCCACCTGACCACTGAGCTGGACTTCCCAAGGGGCCTCACCCCTAGGGGTCAAGGTTAGTTAACCGAAAAGATGCTACTTAGAGACACTCAATGGATTACCATCCTCCACCCGTACGGGAGGAAAAGAAACACCATATATGAGCCATACCTGCACATGTGATATGTATGCAAAGTGTATACATATGAGCATATGCATATGATTGTGTGTATGTGTGTATATATATGTAGATATATGTAGATATTTCCTCTCCCCTCTATGAAATACCAAATTATCAAAAAGGAAGTCAAGAGTGTGGTGAATCTAAGAAACAGTGGTAGCTGAGAACACAGAAGTAACCTTGAACATTAGGAAAATGAGCTGGGTGTGCGGGTGGCACATCTGTAATCCCAGCACTCGGGAGGCTGAGGCAGGAGGATCATTTCGAGACCAGTCCTGGATTACAAAGTAAGCTCAAGGCCAGCCTGAACTGCATAATAAGACCCTGTCTCAAAAAGATAAAAAAACACAAAGAAAAAGAAAATGAGAAGACTCAGCCTCTCCACTGCAACATCTGGGGGCAATCCCACCCCAATGCTCTCCTAGGATGTCTCAGGAAAAAAAAACATCCCCCACTGATAGGGGCAATCTTCAGAAAATTTTGTAAACGAACACTTTAAAACTTCATTCTTGTAAAAATCTTGAACACAAGACAAAACTGGAAGCTTTACAATCTTTAATAGACTCTACCATAACTCCAACACCGAAATATCCTGAAGATAACATACAAAGGTCTAACCCCCTACCTACTCTTCCTGTGGGAGTACAGATCAAAAATAAATAAAACATGACTTCGACCAGCTCTGCGTAAGGTTAGAAGATAGAATGCCACAGCTAAGTATGTTTTATTCTGCGAATGCATGAAGGATTCAATGCACTGTGCATAATAATATGTACAATAAAAAACAACAAAGGCAAAACCAAAATCCTCATAGATGCAATAACCATAATTCAGCATTACTACTTCATGAAAATGCTTTAATGATTATGAATAGAAATACTTTTAGTATTTTAAAAGCTCAAAGTAATAATTTTAATGGAAAAATCTAGGATATGCTTTAAAGAGTTAAAAATTTATAATTAAGTGAAAGTTTTCAGTTTTATAGTGTACCATTTTGTAATGTTCAAATTTATATAATTACAACTGCACATTATTTTCATGATTTTAAAAACACTACTGATACTAGGTACAGTGATTATACCTGTAATCCCAGCACTCTAGAGGCTGAAACAGGAGGAAGGCCCCAAATTTGAGGCTACACAGTGAGTTCAAGGCCAGCCTGAATTACACAGTGAGGCCTGTCTTAAAAAAACAAAACAAACAAAAATCAGACTTCAGCCTGGTATAGTGGTGCGCACCTGTGACCCACAATCCACTGCATACCCATTAAGGACTGCTGCATACCCATTATAAAACGATCATCTATCTCAATAGCAAAGAATTAATGCTATTATCTCAGCACCCTGAGATACTGAGGCAAAAGGACTGAAAGTTCAGGCCCAGCCTGGGGAACTTAGCAAGACCCTGTCTCAAAATAAAAAATAAAAAGAGCTGGGTATAGCACAGTATGAAGACCCTGGATGCAATTCCCAGTACCATTTTTTTAAAAATTCTGCCACTGGCCAGTGTGGTGGTACACGCCTGTAAACCCAGCTCTCCAGAAGCTGAGATAGGAGGATTACTGCAAGTCCAAGACCACAGTGAGTTCAAGGCCAGCATGAACTGTGTAGTGAGATCCTGTCAAAAAAAAAAACCCAAAAAAACCTCATTCATATATAAAAATAAAAGCTTTTTTTTTTTTTTTAAACCATCTGGCACTTGCCAGTAAAGCGCTTATGCTGCTAAACTAAATCTGTGGCCCAAGGAATTCTTTAGTAGTCAAATTTTTCTAATTATTTTTTTCTCTGTATGGGTGTATTTCCATACTGCTTTAAAACAATTTTAAAAATTCTGCCACTGATTAAACTTTTAGAAAATAATAAAGAAATTAACTATTTCAATTCACTTCTTTCACACTAGCAAGGGTGACATATGACAGAACAACAGGCTCACAGCTCAGCTGCAGGTGCTGTAGCCAGGGAGGTCTGTTCACCTCTGGACTTCATTCCTGCTGTTTACAGGAAATGACGAAAGGCTAGGGCATTTCTTGTTCCGCTGGTTCCCGCCTGGTGACTTCTCATACCAAAAGCCTCTGAACTAGGCAGGCTTGGCACCTCGTCACGGCAAGATACACTCAAACACACAGCACCCCGCCCTGCCCCACCAGCCACCCAAGGGGCAGGCACTTTCCAGGCAGGGCTCCTCGGCCTGCAGGGCTCCCATGCGCACTCCCCACCTCTGCATCCTGTAACCCTTCCTCCTCTCTGCTCCATGCCCATGCAGGCTGCCTCCCTTGTTTCCATCCCTTCTTCCTCCTTGCGGGCTCCAGGAGCCTTCAGAGGGCGAACCGGAGACTGCCCAGGAGAGAAAGAGCAAAGTGCCAAAGTCCAGCAAAGGGCGTGTGCGGGGCACAGCACTCAGCCCGGTCTCCCCGCCAGCTGGGGACCGCACCTCGACACAGCCTCACAGACAGCCTGAGCTGCAGAACAAGGATTTTTTTCCATCCACCCTCCAGTGGCTGGGAGCCCCAAGTGCTTAAAACATACGTGTGGAATGAGGAGCACACTAGCAGCACACGGGCCATCCCACATTGCAGGAGCTGCGGTGCGCAGGAGTTGCGGTGCACAGTGCAACCGCACCCTGTGTGCAGATGAAGAGACCCGGGACCACCCCAGACCTGCCCCACTCCTCCCGCCTGCTGCGACTCCCAGGCAGTGAGGCTGGAAACTCCTCTCTGGGGAAGCTTTCAGAGCCAAGAAAAAGAATTACGTTACCAACTCCGGGCAGTGCCCCGCAGATTGGCAGGGCTCGCCCCTATTTCCTAGTGGTGAGCCGATGCTCGGAGTCAATGTGCAAGGAGTTCCAGTCACCCACTTAATCATGAAATCACCAGCACTGCCATGAAGAAACCAAGCAAAACTCAAAGCAGACCAGGACAAAGCTGAAAGGACAAAAAAAAAAAAAAAGACAAAACTGGGCATGGTGGTGCATACCTGTAATCCCAGCACTCCGGAGGCTGAGGCAGGAGGATCACTGCAAGTTCAAGACCAGCCTGGGCTACAAAGTGAGCTTGAGGCCAGCCTGCACTGCATAACAAAAAAAAAGGACACACACACACACACAAAAAAAAAAAAAGAGAGAGAGAAAGAGAAAGAAAAAGAAAAAGGAACACAGGACACTGGAAACAAAGAGAATGCCAAGGGGTGAAGCTGTAGCTCAGTGGAACAATGCCTGGTATCCAGAAGCCCTAAGCTTAGTCCCCAGAACTGGAAAAAAGAAAAGCATGTATAACACATGTGTGGATAAATCGGTAACAAAAGTTAGCCCGATGTGGTGGTACACACCTGTAATCCCAGCACACTGGAAAGCTAAAGCAGGAGGATTACCATTTCAAGCACAACCTAGGCCATTTAATAACTCAGCACAATCTTGTCTCAAAATAAAACAGGGATGTAACCCAGTGAGAAAGCCTAGGGTTCAATCCACAGTACAAAAGGGGGGGGGTGGAGGAATAAAATTTAGGTTGTCTCCCAAAAACCAGAACTAAAAGAGAAAGGAATGAAAAGAAGAAGAAAAGAAATTAACAGAACTCGTGAAGATCCAACAAACATCTGAGCAACAGGAGTTCAAGAACAGGATGGAGAAACTCAAGACTCCAGCCAGAATGGCAAATGCAAAACCACCATGGATCGCATGCCCTGAAAGCCTGCAGAGTTAAAGGAGGCCCATGCAGATGGAAGGAGGAGCCAGCAGTGGGGTGATGGCCCAGTACCCAAAGAAAGTGATTTCTAACCTAACTGAACCTCGAAAACTGCCGCCCTAGTGTGTGACAGCAAGGAAACGGGGGGTTCCAGGCAGGCCAGGGTATGAACACCCAGCTCTGGTGAACCTTCTCAGGGAGCTATAGAGAAACATCCACTTAAAGGAAAGAGCTGTAGGATCCAGAGAGGGGAATTCAACAGAGGAGAGAGGTAAAAAGTACTCCCATTAGGAATGAAAAGAAATCTAGGGACGACTGCTCAGTAGCAGGCCTGCAATACAAATGGCCGAGGCTGAGGCAGGAGCACAGGAAGATTCTGGAAGATATGAAAAGCAGCAGACTACTTGAGGCTTTCGACTGTTGAGTTCTAATTAAAAGTGAGGGAGGGGGGTTTGCTTTTCTGATGCCCCCGCTCCTCTAGACTACCTATCTACCGTCTCTTTTCCTACCCTTCTCCAAATGAACCATCTTTTATTAGAAAAGAGAAAAGAAGAGAAGTTAAGCCTGGGACAAAATTCCTGACTATACACTGAAAAGCTAAAGGAAAGGAATAATTCATTCCAATAACACAAAAATAATTTCCTGTCTTAGTTAAAACCAGAATTGTATGCTTGGTGGCTTAGTTGTGATGACATTCACCTAATGATAACGAGTAGCAACAATAGATATCGACTTAACCTAAATTGTATTTAGAAAAAAGGAAGAAAGCAGAAAGGGTATGGCCAGTGGAGAGAGAAGAGCTGTCCAAGCAGCCTGCAGCCTTCTCTTCCAGCAGACATCACCCACAATGGGAAAATCAGCAGGGCATGCAGCTCAGGGGGAGACCCTTGGTCTGCCATGTGCAAGGCCCTAGGTTCGATCCCCAGCGTGAGGAAAAGAATAGAAAAATTAGAAATTAGCAGTACAGGCTATTGAAACATGGATTTGGGGGAGGAACTATTAAATAAAAAAAATAATAATCACCTGATCCTAGGCACCAAATAAATAAATAACCATCTACATCGAAGGGTCTTCCTGGTGACATAACAGCTATATCCTGCTGCTCAGTCTGCAGAACAGGGACCACCTGAGGAAGTGGCCAGACTCAGGCCACACAGGGCCCAAGCCCCAGGTACTTCTTGAACTAGTGTCCTGCTAGCTGTGGGCTGTGAACATCTCAGTGCTATACGAGTGAAATCAACCTCGACTTATCACCTGGTTCTTGTCTCTACTACCCGCAGCTGAATCTGATCTTAATTCAGTGGTTACTGCAGAAAGAGGAGTCAAAAGTGGCTGTCATGGGAAGTCCGAGCCTAGAGCGGGAAGAAGCAGTGGACCGCTGCTTTGTGTTACTGCTCTGTAGCACCACTTGGCTTTTCAAACTAAGGAAATATGCTAGTAAAGGTAAAATTATATGAAAAGAAAATCACCCCCACTGAGTATGATCAGACATGCTGTTAACCTTAACGTCTAAAGCTAAGATCATGTGTATCTTTTAAGGCCAATTTTAATTTTGAACACTGGCCTGTGGATTTCACACCTGAGTTTTTAAAAGGTACCAGAACATGTAGCCATGATGGAAGCTTTTGAAAGGCAGAAAGATGAGATGAAAAGCATGAGAATGATCTGGCAGAGGTCATCTAAACTTCCGAATGGAAAGATATTTCAATGCTTTAGTGAGGCCACTGCTGATGGAACAGAAAGAAAAGGCAAAAATAAACTGAGATCTTTCAAAGCTGGCAGCCGCAAGCAGGCCTGATGCCTGAGACCATGTCAGATGGGGAGAGCAAACACCTCAACCTTCAACAGACTGTTTAAAATCAAAACTGAGAAGAGTGACCGATACCTCACAAGAAGTATTTCTTTTATTTATACACAAAATGCTTGCTAGGTTTTAAATACATTAATGATTCCAAAAGATTACTGTATATGTAGGAATAAGGGGACCTACTTAGCTCAGTGACAGAAGTCTGTCATTTTATTGATTTTTAGGTTTTTGAGACACAGTGTTGCAATGTAGTTCAGGCTGGCCTTAAACTCAATCGCCCTCCTGCCTCAGCCTCCTGAGTGCTGGGATTATAGGTATCCACAACACTTAGCTAATCTGTGATTTTAGGCTGAGAAAAAGTATGCATTCTTCCTGAATTTCATCAGTAAGAGGGCTTGAGTGTGAGGTTCCCACATAAACTTAACAAAACTTTAAAATCCTGTCATTCCAATCCTAGAAATTCAACAACAAAACTTCAAAGGGTCCTAAAATGTTGTTTGGAGTTTGAGATAAGATTACATGGTTACAGTGTAACCTAAGGATATTTTTAATTCATTCAAAAAATTTTTTATTTTATACATCCTCTTTTTGATTAAAAAAAAGAAGTAAACAGTTGTATTTGGTCTCATGCAGCAAGAGCGTTTCACTACATCAGTCTCAGAAACTGCTGTCTGCCTCCCTAGCAAGCCCCACAGATCAATCACCTGTCTGTGGTTGCCCCAATCTGGAATTAACAGCACTGCCCAAGGCCCGCCAGGCCTGCATCACTGACAGGACACTGGGGACAAGATGTTAGGAGAGCGGCTGGAGAGGAGCTGCCTGCCAGCCTGCAGAGCTATGCATTCTTGGACTCGCATCTGAGTGTCTGCCCAGCACGCGCTGGTCCAGGCAGCCCTTACAGTGTACCCTAGGGTAAGAACAATTCTTCAACCCTTAACATAGACACTGCTGTACACTTCACAGCCCAACTGTCCATGAAGAGGTTTGAGCAGAGAAAAAGCAAGACAGACATGTTTAATGGCTTCAACCGTCCAGTCTCACTCCATGTAGTCAGCGATTTGCAAGGTGCTATTTCCAGTATCTAAATTATGTTAACCTAAATTTCATCATGCAGTCCCTTATTTCTCCGTAATCTGGGTCTTACTAAACTCTGAATCTTTTTTTTTTTTTCCTTAATGTTCCCATGTTGGACATTTTATCTGGAGAAACCAGTGAGTCTCCAGTGTGTCTGGAGGGCCCCCCACTGGCACACACCTTCTCAGACAGTTACTGGAGGTTACATCTACTGGAGAACTCATAAGGCCGACCACAAAGCATGAAATGAACCAGAGGCCCAGAAAGATTAGTTCTACTCAGTAACAGGGAGCACATGGCAAAAGATGAAGGAAGGCAGGGAGCAAGAACTGGGAAGCCAAGATGCCACCAGACTACCCAGGGGCCATAGACAGAGGACCACTGTGACAACAGGCTGGGATTCGAATGTCAGCTCCGTTCAAATATAACACTAGCTCATATACTTAAAAAGCATTATTCTATAACAAAGATGAAAGACACCATATTTACCTCACTGGGTTATTTATGTTTATCATTATTTGCTAATGGAAATTTTAAAGTGGTTCATATACTTTGTTTCAAATGGTATCAAATTTACATTTAAAAAAATAGCTTAAAGAAATAGACATCCAAAACAGGGTATTTCCAACTTTTAATTAAGGTCCAGAATTTCACAGAGGAAACTAATCAAACTATAAACATAATCAAAGGAAAATTAAAGACAAAACCCTACAATGAAAGCTCAGATGATTCGTCTCATGTAAGCACTTGTAATAATACAAAAATAAAAGCCAGCAATAATCTTCTTTTAAAACTGAAAAACTGTTACTTATATTTTCCAAACTGCCTCAAAATCCCCAGTAAATGTCAAAATTTGGCCTAAATCACAGCTTTTCTTCTGAAAATTTCAAGAATTCTACATAATTGTCATTATATACCTACCAAGATTTATAAGGTGGGTAGAGAGGTTGGCTCTCTGCACAACAGGAAGCTACAGATCAGAGGTCTCAACCATCAGCATGAACTCAAAAACTCAACAATCCACAGGCTGCAGCCTAGACACATTTCCAGGAGTCTTGCTACTTGAAAAGTAGGGTAAATAATAATGCTCTATGAAGTTTTAGACCATTCTTTGCTTCCCATCAAAATAACTAGGTAATTACAAGTAACACTGAACACTCACCTTCCCTAATAACACACCTCTCTGGTGTTACAATGGTATATACATGAGAGTAAGGAGCATACTTCTAAAATATGTGACCACTTCATTAAAATGCCACTGTGTATGTATGCCTATTCTTCTCTGTAAAATTTACACTTCTGAGCAAACTGAGTGCTTAAGAGAATGTAATTTATTTGTAATCACAATTTTCAAGAGCCAATTTTGAAAATACATCTGTATTTCAGCACACAGCTTCTATTTTCATCTGGAGAGGTCTGACCTCACCTACTGAGAAGAGCTTGTTCCAGAAAGCCTGAAGCCCACAGGATCCTGGCAGTAAGCATGCCCCACCTTCTGGCTCTGGACCACACCTCCTCAGATAAGCCAATCTCCTCTCTGCTTCCCTCTCTGGCACATATACCTCAACTACTGTGCACACAGCTGAATCTGACTGAGGGACTCTGGATTTCAAGACCCAGGGCTCAGAAAGAAAAGGCAAATACAATACTAAGAAGGTGCAGATCATAAAAAGCACCAAACACCTCCCTTTCAAAGAAACTGTGAAGTCAGTTAATTATCCAGTTGTAAATCATTGACAGAAGACTGAGAAAGGTGTACTACCAATTATGTTCCTTCGGAGTCCCTTGGTCTCTCATGGGATGGTTGTCCCGTGAAAGCACATGGTTGTCCCGTGAAAGCACACAGAGTGTCTCTCACAAGCATGGAGTAACATCTCACTGAAGAGCAACACACAGGAGCCCTTTAAATACTGCAGCTGAAGATTTATGTATGAACACAATTCCAAATTCTGTAGGAGAGTTAGGACACCTGAATATGGAACACATTTGTCTCATGTAAATACCAGGTTTATCAGCCCCAAAGATTAGAAATTTCCAGTTCAAACTGCACAGTTCTAGCCCAATGCTGCACAGGACTCAAGAGTAAGATTTTCCTAGGCTCTGGCCTAAACCTGAGCCTTGCTTCCTCCTGTCATAGGTGAGGGTCTTGACGTCTCAAGAATCCTAGTATCATCAAGTGGTTTAATCAAATTTTTGTCCTAATAAAGCGTAATAGCTTAGCTGGTCAATGGTTAAGCATTACAGGCCCCTGAATGAACTAGAGGGGGCATGAAAGATCACATGAAAAGAAGTTGTGACAGTCCCAGCTAGCGCTTAAATATCAACAAGGGTGTGGCACAATTGCAACGTAGGAAGAAAAAAGCATCAATTTGCTCTTGCATGGCATAAATAAAAACAAGGCTTGTGAACAAAACAAGGTTCAAAATTCCCTTGACGGTGCCAGAGGGGATCAAGGGCCTGGACACCGAAGGGATGTGGTCAGGCTGTCACCGGGGAGGGCCGTCAGGGCTGGGTTCCCAAGGTATGCCCAAGGATGCCTATGGGGCGCCCGGAGCCGCAAAAGGCACACGCGGCTGGGCGCTAGGACAAGCGTTCAGGCCTCCCGGGCACCCCAAGGGCGAGGGGCGAGGCGGGGGCGGGGCGGATGTCCCGGGGAGCGCCGCAGGAAATGATCTCCAGACCCGGAGGGTGGGTCTAGGAAGCGGCCAGGGCGACGGCCCGGCGGGGGGAGAGGGGACGGAGGATGTGGCTCCCGGCACAGGATGACGGGGAGGGCCGGTCGCGGGGCCCGAGGGCGCGGAGGGTCACTCACCCCACTCGAGGAACTCGGCCACATACTTGTCGCGGCGCAGCGCCGACTGGCTGCACTCGGTGTAGAGGCACACGAGCACGTCGAGCAGCGTCTCCACACTCAGGGCGCTCTCGTTGCGCCATGGCCCGTCCAGGAGCAGCTGCTCCAGCTTCTTGAGCCGCACCTTGGCCGACATGGTGCTGCGCGGCCCCCGCCCGCCCGCCTCGCGCGGGCCCCTGCGCGCCGCCCGGCCGTCAGCGCCAGCCCTCGGGCACCCGGCGGCCGCGAGCCCCGGCAGTCCGCGTCGTCGCGCCCCGGCCTAGGCCGACATCTTGGGCTCCGTCCCAGCGGCGCGGAGTCTGGGGCGCCGGGCGCCGCGGGTCCATGGGCCGCTCTCCGCCCCTCAGAGCCGCCGCCTTCCCTCCCCGCCCTCCGTCGCGCGACCGCGCCCTCCTGCCGACCCCGAGCGCCGCAGAGCCGAGCGCTGCAGAAGCCCGGCCGGCGCCCGAGCTCCGACCCCAGCCCGGCAGGCCGCCCAGCCCGCGGCCCGTAGCCAACCAGGGCGCGGCCAGCGCGGCGCAGCCAACCACCGCGGGGCCGGCCACCGCCGCGCTGACCTCAGCGCGCCGCCCCGCCCTCGGCCCTTGGCCTGGCGGCGGAGCGGTCCTCGCGGCTCGCCGTAGGACCCTGACCGGAGGCGGGGCGTCGAGTGCACGGCCGAGATTGCGGGCCGGCGCGTGCGCAGGGGCGCCTGGGCGGGCCGCGCTTCGTTCTGCGCTTGCGCGCGTCTCAGGCCGAGGGGTGCGGTGCAGACGAAATGGGTGTGCTGGGTCTCTGTGGGGCGCGTGAGGTCGGCGCAGGAAGACCCCGGCGCGGCGGAGCTGATTCCGGAGGGATGCGGCCCTGCCGCTTAGTGTCGGTCTCGTAACCAGTCCCTGGCCTCAGTCCCTCTGGTCTCTGGTCTCTAGGCTGGGTTTGCCCGGCCTAGAGGCTGTTGGTTCGCTCGGAGGTGGATGGAGGAGTTCTCACACACAACAAAGCCCCGGTTTGGGAGAGGACGACCGGGCCAGGCGGGAAGCCTCACCCCAGCAGGGGATTGTGGGGGAGCAAGGAGGGGCTTGGGACCCGGGATCTAAGGGACCCTGTGGTCAGGCGACCCCCCGATACCCCTGCTGGGGCCGCTGCTGCTTAGAAGAGTCCAGAGACCCGGTTGGCTGCTAGGAAGTGTGCTCAGCTGTGCGTATAAGCCTCACCTTGTAGACCAGGCTGGCCTGGAACCTGCTCTCTTCTCTCAGCTGAGATTGCGGGTGTGCACCACTGTGCCCAGTTTACCAGTTTAAAGCTTACTAGGTTTAACTTTAGTTATACCAGTTTAAAGCTTACTAGGTTCAATTAAAGTTATACTAGTTTTTAAAATGCGCCAGAAACAATCTGGTGCTGGAGGTCGGAGTGGTGGTTACCTTTGGAGGATATGAGTTGGAAGGGGGCTCTGGGCGGATAGGAAGCTCTGTACCTTCATCAGACCTTTCGGTTATCTAGGGCTATACGTACATAAAAATTAACCAGCCTGTAAATACTAGTTTACCGTGTGTGCATGACACTGCAGTATTTAAATAGGGGAGAGAGGATGCTGAGAAAAATTACCTGGCCCAAAACCAAAGCTTCTCCCTAGTTTCGGGATAAAGACCATATTTTTTTTTATTTTAGCCTTTAAGTAGATTGGTCATATTTTTGTGTAGTCCAGACAGTCTCCCTGATTCATCTTCATCCCAGTGGGGTCCCATCGGACAGTCTCTTGTCTCACTTCTGGACCCTGCAGCTTCTGCTTGGCCCTCCAGCCTGTTCCTTCCCTGCTCCAGTCTGAGTCTAGCCTCACCTGTTTGTGATGCCTCTGGCCTCAGGGCCTTTGCACTTGTCAGCCTTTCCCCCTTGGGTCCCTCTCCTTGCTGCCTAAACTTCCACATTGCACCTCAGTGAGCCTTGCCTAACTTCCTGGAACAGATCAGATCCTGAAGGTTCCCTTCTTGACACATGAGACAGTGGGTCCATGTTGAGGTCTGGAACTAGAAACATTTCTGTGCCTCAGTTTCCCCAGGTAGAAAAAATAAATTTAGCACAGCATTTGGCTCATGCTAAATGCACACACAGTGATATCTGCTATGGAGAATTAGGATTGCTTCAGACCCCAGGGAACTGTGAAATAGCCTTGAGTTCTGGCTCTTGGCCCCACACCGAGTGAGCCCAGCTGGATGTGTGCTCAAGCACCCATGAGATTCTCCTGTGTCCTTACAATAACTTTCCATGAGAAGTCGGGTGAGTGGCACACACATGTAATCCCAGCACTGAGGAGGGCAGAGGTAGGAGGTTTGCAAGTTAGTGTCCCATCTCGGCAACTTATTAAGCACCTGTCTCAAAAAATATAAAAGGGCTGAGGATGTAGTGCCCCTGGATTTGATTCCCAATACCAAATGAATTCTTTCATTCATTCCTATTAGGGTGGGCTCCAGTGAATTTCTAAGTCTTGCACATACTACCCCAGACAAGGCTGGGCTATTCCGCAGCATCCCAAAAAAGTACATACTGTGTGGCTCCTTCAGCCACAGACAAGGACTCAGCTCTGAAATTGGAGTGTCCCGACCCGTGGAGCCAACCCTCTGAACTTAAACTGACTTTAAATCTTTCAGCTCGGGTCCCTTCAGGCCAGAGATGAGCAGAGGGAAGAGGGCCCTAGGCTTAGCATCTTCAGTTTCTTCCCCAGCCTCCCAGCTAGCTTGGCCAGGCTGCAGGGGCTACCACCTGGGAGGAGGAAGAGGGAGGTGTTGGGAAGGACTGCAGAGCCATTGCTGGGCAGGCAGAGGATGAGGCTGACCCTTGGGTGACATTCTCAGGCTCCCGGGTAGTTACCTGCTGTCTATATCCTGAGTCCCTATTTTCCCAAGCACGTGTCACTTTTCTGTGTGATAGTTAACTGGTGGCTGTTGGGACTATCAGGACCTAAAATGACCTGTTGGTCTCTTATGCTCTGAGAAGTCCCTTGGAAGCCACTGTCACTCAAGGTGAAGGCAACAGCACTCCGCACCCTCTCTTGCTGACCTCAGACTTAACTATGTAACCCAGGCTGGCCTTGAACTTGCTGTGATCTTCCTGCCTCAGCCTCCCAGTACTGACATTACAGGCATGTGCCACCACGCTGAGCTCTCAGCTTTCATTCTAAAGTGTGGGGTGAGTTCTCAAGTGTTAGCATATGTGGCAATTTTAAGGATTCTCAATTTTTGAGAATTCCATGTTGTTTTTTCTTGGCTCCTCAAAATTTCAGTTTCATGTGCCAGTACATTTACAACCACAACACCCAATGGAGCCTATCGTCCCTTTGGTAAGACAGTCCTGTCTGTCCCTGTGCCCTGAGCCCTAGGCCCTGGGAAATCTCTGCTTCCCTCCACTTTGATCATGGGATTCTGAAGGGGGCCCATGGGGTCAGGCATATGGCCCAGAACCAGCTGTGCAGTGTCCCCTTTTCTGGGTCAGGTGTGACTCAAGCCAGGCCACTCAAAAAAGAACTTGAGTGCTTGCTTACTAAAACTGGGAGAGAGAATTTTTCTTTTAGACCGGGGAAGGGGTGAGGTAGACTGAGAGAGCAAACAGTAACTAGTTCGGGTTTTGTGGGCCCTGTGGAGTCTGCTGCTGTGCTGGGGAAGCAGCCATGGAGGATATATTCACAAGTGAGCATGGCCTTGTGCCAGTAAAACTTTATTTGCAAAGACAGGTGGCTTGCCCAAAGCCACTGTTTGCTGACTCTTGCACGATGGCACAAGCTGAATGATGGGACTAGGTCACCAAATCCATGTCAGAGGAGAGAGGGATGGAGAGAAGTCTGTTTCCCTGAGACAGTTTCCTTGTTTAAAACTGATGTGAGGAAGAGTCCTGCCACTTGTACCTGCAATTGTTTTTTCACATCACTAATAATTCAAGAGAAAAATGTGTAACTAATATGAATGATGAACTATGTAGAAAACTACCAAGGATCAGTAAGCATGAGCACCAGAATTGATGCTGAAATAGAAATGAACTCTGCTCCCAGCCAAGATGGTATAGAGGCCAAAATTAGCCTCCTCCTTGAAAAGGGGAAAAGTATAGACATGAACTGAGAACTGTATGATGCTGGGTGCTCAGCCCCAAGACACAGTAACTAAGAGGTGATCCCCCTCACTGCAGAACCAGAACTGAGGGGGAGCCTAGTGGACTGGGTTTGGTGACCTTGTAGAGAGCTGGGGCGACTGAGGCTCTCAGGACAGAGCTGCACAGAGAGGAAGCTTGGCATCTGTGATCCCCTCAAGACTGCAACAGCCCGTGGCCAGGGCTCATGTGAGAGGAAATGACCCAGGGTCAGGGAAAGAAACATCCAAAAGAATTAGAGGAAGTGGAGCCTGGTACCATGTTGAGAGTACTGTTTTCCTCCAGGCGGACTAGGACAACTAGTCACAGGCATTGGGTACAGTTTTTGAGAGTTCTGCTTTAAAACTGAAATTCCTACTGTTACAGGCAGCTGAGCCAGTTAGAAATATTATGGGCAGTCAGGCAGGGCTGGACCCTCAAAGAAGCCGGCACAGAGGACCAGATGTCTGATGACCTTGGAGGAGACACACATACCGCTTGCCATGGGCCAGATCTCAAAACAAAAGATCAAACAAATGCATCTACAGCCTGGAGACTGGTATTCTAATTATTTCCCTCTCACCCTGGAGCCACTGTCCCATCCCTCTAGGGTAAAGGTCACAACCCCAAGAATGCCCACTTTCTACGTGACTACGTGACTAGCGTAATCAATTTTACCTGAATATTGATCTTATTGGCTAACTATAATATAACTATATTGGCCCATCTGCCTTGTGAGTTCCCAGTCTTCCCCCACCTTGAACTCATAGTCTCACTCTATAAAAATCCTTGGAAAAGACAGCGTCCAGGGCAACCAGCTCGGGACCACCTTCTGTCTCTCTCCAGACAGAAGCTTTCTCTCAATAAATATATTTTACTCTTCACCTCTGTTGTTCCTAAAATTCATTCTTTGATTTTAGAGAATACAAACTCGCGGACATAGTAGCTTGGGAGTTTCCTTCACCTATATCACTACCACCGATCTCCATCCTCTTGTTTTTTCAAAAACAAACCTCTTAGAAAAAGCCTTAGATGGAGCCCTGCTCTGTATCTACCTAGCAAATTGTAAAAACAAGACAGGAAAATACCAAGACTCTTTCCAAAGAGTTTAAATGGACTTATAAGGGCTGGGGATGTAGCTCAGTGGTAGAACCCTTGCCTAGCATGCACAAGGTCCTGAGATCAATCTTCAGTAACATTAGAAAAAAAAAAAAAAAGATAACGAGGCTACAGAACAGCCATGTATGGTGGTGCAGTGCTACTTGGGAAGCTGAGGCAGAAGGATCACACGTTTGAGACTAGGTTGGCAACATACAAAGACTGCATCTCAAAATGAAATTTTATTTTTTTTAATTAGGTTTTGATTTGTTTTGACAGAGTGTTGCTATGTAGCACAGACTGGCCTGGAACTTACTATATGCTGGACTCAAATTCTAGCAGTCCTTTGCCTCAATCTCCCAAGTGTTGGCATTACCAGCATGTGCCACTACTCCTGGTACTCAAACTGAAATTTTTTAAAGGGCTGAGCATGTAGTTCAATGGTGGAGCTCTTACCTGGCAAGGTCCTGAGTTCAATCCCTACTACCACAACAAAAAGCTATACATTATATAGGAGATAAAATATCCACCATCCAAAAAGGTAAAGTCGTAGTATCTGGCATCCAATCAAAGATGGATGGACTTTCCAACAAATAACAACCAGCCAAGCCTGGTGGCATATACCTATAAACCAGAATTCTGGGAACTGAGACAGGAGGATCACAAGTTCAAGTCCAGCCTGGTCACTGTAGCAAGATTCTGTTTCAAAACAAAATTGGAATTGAATGCAGATGTCTTGTGCTCTGGATGAATGATTTCAGGATGACAATGCACAATGTATGTACCATTGTTGCTCCAATTTAAATTTTTGTTGTAGTTTCTTTTTCTCTTCCTCCTCCTCCTGCTTCTTCTTTTCTTTTTATCCCTGAAATAAAATGCATTTGAAAAAAAATTGTCTGAGTAGATAGCCTAGTACAAAGGCCCTCTGTTCAGCCCACAGTCCTGGGAGAAAAAACAACAAAAACATAACTCATAATGAAGAGATAATCAAAACTAACCTAGAGCTGGACATGGTAGCACACACCTATAATCCCAGCATTCAGGAGGCTGAGGCAGGAGGATTACTGTGAGTTCGAGGCCAGCCTGAACTATGTAGTGAGAACTTGCCTCAAAAAAGAAGTGGAAAAATGAAGTGTGTACTTGAAAATTTAATTTTGTAACTGCAAAGGTTCCAATTCATCCAGATGAGTGCATTAATCTTATTTTATTATATTACTTTTTAAAAACGCAGCTTCAGTACTACCAAATAATTCTGAATTTTTGCTCCTTCTCTCTTTGCACACAAGGTTCATTAAAAAAGTACTTTCTTCTTAACTTTAGGACCACGCAGTAAATTTCCCCAACAGTTTTCTTTTTATTCCAGCTAAGTATCAGAGAGAAAAATTTTTTGTAATGACCCTGCAAAGCTGGGAATACCACCGCAAAACCTAAAGCTGTGGTTGTCCATTAACCTCCAACCATACTCTGTCCTGGTGCAATAGTATGCCTTTCTGTTTTTTTGCCTAAATCTCCTCCCTTTGTGGCTCAACATTTATAACATCTTCTAATTCAGCAATTTTTAGAAATATTTATAAACACTGAAGTTTTAAAAACCATATTTTTCCATACTGTAGCACTCGACATTTAAAAAAAGTAACAGTAATTTTTTTTACCATATTCTAAATTCCTAAATCTTCCTCTTTTTAGAAAATAGATTTTTTTAAAAAGATGCCCTGTACTTGGTAGCCATCTTGAGATTTTCGAGGTCGCACTTTCTCCCTTGTGTGAGCTTTTCCAGCTCATTTGCTGGGCACCCTCTTCTGGGGCCACCAACTCTGGGTGGAACCCGGAGAAAAGCGAGGGGGCCTCTAAGTCCAGGTTTTAGTACAAGCTGTGCTGCCACCTGAACTTCACAGCCCGGATTTTAAGGTTTTGAGAGTGTGAGAAGCAGCCCTAGAAGTTCTGGGGTGCGAGTTCTGGGAGGAGAGGGTGTCCTCGGGGTTTTGGAGTGAGTCCATGCCCTCTTCTGCCAACAGCTCTATTCTCAAGGGCAGCTCCTGGGTCTTAGATGAAGCCAAATGCCTGGAACCACGGAACCATGCAACCCAAACTATCTGTCCATTGAAAAAGAGATGTTATTCACTGTCTCCCAAGACCAGGTGTGTGCGGCAGGATTCCATTGTGAAATAAGGCTGGGCCCACACAAATCTGGAAGGAACAAGTCAGAGCCATGAGCAGATAACTGAGACACCTGTGGTATTTACTCTGACTATTTTGCTAACTTCTTAATCCACAGCTGTGCACCATGGGTAGTCGACTGAGGGTGAAAAAATGTGAACCTGCCTTTAAGATTGGGCTGCCCCGCCAGGTGTGGTGGTGCATGCCTGCAATCCCAGCACCCAGGGAAGCTGACGTAGGAGGACCGCAAGTCAGCTGGGTGATTCCGTGAGACCTGGTCACAAGACAAAAGGAGGGAGAGAGAGTTCAGTGAAAAGGCTCTGCTTTCAATGCCACACAACACCAAAAGAATAAATGCAAATCCACATGGCGTGCTGGCTTCAGCCAGAGGTGGATGGCCACTGTGTGACAGACCTGGGTGAAGCCCTGAAGGTGTTGAAGAGAAATCCTACCAGAGAGCAAGACTTCCATGTTGCTTCACACGGGTTGGCCAGCCAATCAGAGACTTGAAAAATATATGTATTTTCCACCCCAGGGCAGGGAAAGGCAAGCAAATGCACTTCTCACAATGGGATGGATGGTCACAGAATGCCACTCACTGTGGAGGGGCTCTCAGCACTGAGGGTGACAGGATAGCTCATTCTGATCCCACTCTTCCCCTCTCCAGGGTTGTTCAAAAGTCCCATGTATGAGTGACCAGGGGACGGGGTGGAAACTACACAGGGGCCAGCGGCACAGACTTCCCTCACCCAGGCCAACTGGGCCTCCTAAGGTTGAAAGCCCCATCTTCCATCCATCCCCATGGCCCTCCCCAGGGGCACTGGGCTGGCGACGTTAGGCCCCATCCATCATGGTCTCTTACAGTTCAGGTAAAGACTTGCCTTTCCAGCCACACCACTGGCCCAGTCACATGTGCAGTGATACTCATAACAGAGTGACTTCTCTCTTGAAAAAGAAAGTCAAGGCCAGGCTGCTGCTACCACCTAGAATCCCAGTGCTCTGGGAGGCTGAGTCAGGAAGACTGAAAGATGGAGCCCAAACTGGCCAATATAGTAATTTACTGAGACTCTTGTCTCAAAATAAAAAATAAACAAGGTCAGGGATGTAGCTCACTGCACAGACCCTGGGTTCAATATTCAGTACTTACTGGAAGTGGAGGGAGATCCAGCCAGACAGATGACAGACACTAAACAGCTAAATGTCCATACAGGCAGACAGATAAATATGGTATATCCAGAATATGGAATTCCATGTTACCATTTAAAAAAGTGACATAGGGCCACTTATTCCATCAACCCAAGGCTGCTGAACACATGCCCCCACAATGACACCAAAAAGACTCCCAGAATTAAGAACCAGATTCAGCAACATAGCAGGATAGAAAAATCAAAACATGAAAAAAATACATGGCATTCCTGTATATTGATATTGAACTCACCAAGAAAGAAATTAGGAAAACAATACCATTCACGATAGCATGAAGAGAAATTAGGAATTGAAGCAAGGTATGGTGGTGTATGCCTGTAATCCCAGTACTCAGTAGGCTGAGGCAGGAGGACTGTTGCAAGTTCAAGACCAGCCTGGGCTACAAAGTGAGCTCAAGGCCAGTCTGAACTGCACAGTGAGACCCTGTCTCAAAAAGACCAAAAAAAATTAGGAATTGATACCTGGTACAAGAAAGAAAGAAGAAAGAAAGGAAGGAAGGAAGGAAGGAAGGAAGGAAGGAAGGAAGGAAGGAAGGAAGGAAGAAAGAAAGAAAGAAAGAAAGAAAGAAAAGAAAAGAAAAATTGAGAAATAACCTAGCCAAGGCAGTGAAAGATCTCTGCAATGAAAATTATATTACTCTGAAAAAGGAGATCGAAGTGGACCAGAAAATGAAAGTATCCCGTCCTCTGGAGAGGCAGAACCAATATAGTCAAGATGGCTACACTTCCAAAACTGATGTACAGTTTTAATGCAATCCTTATGAAAATACCAATAGCATTTCCCACAGATCTAGAGAAAACTATCCTAAAATTCATATGGAACCAGAAGAGACCCAGATTACAAAAACCAATCCCAGGTAACAAAAGTGAAACAAAACACATCACATACTGGATTTGGAATTCTATTACAAAGCTATAGCCATAAAAAAACAAAAAGGTAGCAGCACAAAAGCAGACCTGTGGATCAATGGGACAGAGTAGAGGATACAGAAATAACCCCAGAAACATTCAGCCATCTGCTCTTTGACAAAAGAGTCAAAAACATATGTTGGAAGAAAGCCTCTTTAATAAATGGTGCTGGGAAAACTGGCTTTCCACATGCAGAAGATTGAATCACAATGTACTGAACTAAAATCAAAATGGATCAAAGATCTAAATATTAAAACAAACACTTAATCAGCTGAAAGATAAAATAAGTAAAACTCTTGAAGGTGTTGGAAAGGACTTTGAACAGAACCCAATTGCACAGGAAATAATGTCAAGAATCAACACATGGGATCAAGTCAAATTAAAAACATCACACAACAAAGGAAACAACCAACAGAGTGAAGAGACAACTTATAGAATTGGAAAAAAATTTTCCAGGTATACCCTGGGTAAAGGACTATTATCTAGAATACAACATATAAAGAACTGAAAAAATTAGGACCCCCCCCCCACAGTAACAGACCCAATCAAGAAATGAGAAATTGAAATGAACAGACACTTCAGAAGAAGAAATACAAATAAAAACATGAAAATATTCTCAACATCCCTGGCAATTAGAGAAATGCAAATAAAACAATACTGAGATTCCATCTTACTCCAGAAAAAAAGGCCATCACTGAGAAATCAAATAATAATAAATGACAATGAGGCTACAGGGGAAAAGAACCCTTCTACATTGGTAATGAGAATGTAAACCAGTAAAACCACTATGGAAACCAGTGTGGAGACTACTAAAAAAAGCACTAAAAACAGAAATTCCATTCAACCCAGCTATCCCTTTGTAGGTATCTTCCTGAAAGAGTTCAAGACATCACATTACAGCAATACATGCACACCCATGTTTATAGCAGCACCACTCATAATGGATCTTGGAAGTGGCCTATATGTCCATCAACAGATGAATGATAGAGAAAATGTGGTGTTTATATACAATGGAATACTATTCTGCTATAAAGAAAGATAAATTTGAGACATTTGTAGGAAAATGAATGTATCTTGAGACCATAATGCTAAGTGAAATAAACCAGACACACAGCTTAACTGTTGCATGGTTCCTCTTATATGAGAAATCCAAAGTATAAAATGTTTAAAGAGAAAAATAAAAGATGCACAATAGGAAACAAGGGGTAATGGTTGATACACTGTGTCAACTTGGGAAGTTTAGAAGTTTAACTAAATGACTCAGTAGTGGGGGCAGGGCCCTTACTTTGTAAACATTCTCAGTCTGTGCAAGAGGAGGGCATAAATATGGTGAGAGTGCACACTTGCCTTAGGGGGGCTATCCTGCTTACAATATAAGGGAGAAAAAGAGGCTTGCTTCCCACCACCTTTGCTCTTGTTCCTTTGCTGTCTTCTGCCACCTGAAAGTACTGCCTGGTGCCATACCACCCTGCTTTGGAGCCAACTGATTGCAGACTGAAACCTCCACAAACTGTGAGCTAAATAAACCTTTTCTTCCTTAATTTTGGGTATTCAGTATTTTTTCCCAGCATGAATGAAAAGTAACTGACACAGAATTTGGTACCAGGAGTGGGGCTGTTGCTGTGACCTGACCATGTGATTCAAGAGTCTGTGGGAATGAATTATTGGAAGAGTTTGGAAAGCTTTAAAACTATCACCTGAAAGATTACAGTTGAAATGCCTTAGGCTGTTCTATATAGAAGATTCTGGTCCAAGCTCAGAAGACCAGAAGGCTAATAAAAATCCTGCCAGTAAACTGGGCATGGTGGTGCATGCCTGTAATCCTAGCACTGGGGAAGCTGAGGCAGGAGGATCATTGCAAGTTTGAGACCAGCCTGAGCTATAAAGTGAGCTCAAGTCCAGCCTGAACTGCATAGTAAGACCCTGTCTCAAAAAAAAAAAATCCTGCCAGTAAGGACCAAGCTCAAAAGATTTCTGCTGGGAAAGACTGCTTTGGTTGTTGGACTCTAGACGATGGATGTTATAGCTTGGCAAACAGTTTCTTTGTTTCGTTCATGTGTATGTTTTCCCTGAGACTAAGATTAAGGGTGATAGACTAATTAATCTGCAAAAGAAATTTCAAGGCTGGGCATGGTGGCTCATGCCTGTAATCCCAGTACTCGAGAGGCTGAGACAGGAGAATCATTGCGAGTTCAAGACCAGCCTTTGACCTCAAAGCCATCCTGAACTTCATAGAGATCCTGTCTCAAAAAAATAAATAAATAAATTTCAAGACAGGATAATGTTGAGGTGATGACATTGCTATCGTTGGGGGCTTTTAAAGCCAGATTTATGTTGTGAATCAAGAGCAAAGAGCCCAACAGGATGATTTAAAACATTGTAAATTTAACCAGAATGAAAGATCCAATAAAGCTGTGGGCTGAAAATATAGATGCTGAAGGCATCACAAAATGCAGCAAGTCTTAAACCTTTGCATCCTCAAAACTGCGAAAGTGAAAGACTTTGCTTTGAGATGAAAGCTGCAGAGCACCTTGTTCCAGAATGGTGGCAATATAAAAAATTTGTTCCTCAGAATTGAATTTAGGGTGCCCACCAATCCAGGCACTCAACTCCCACAGCCAGGAGAGAAGAAATCCTGGCTATTGCTCCAGCTGGCAGCAGAACTTGGCATAACCCACGTGGAGCTGGTTTTAGGTGCACACAGAATGCAAGAGTTCTGAGGTTAAAAAGGCTTCCACCCTGATTTCAAAAGGTCTGGGAGCCCAGCCGATGTGCCCCTGAGAGGGTAATATGTGAAGCTGTGAACATAAAGCCAAATGTACAGTGGAGACCCCAGAAGTTTGGAAAGTCAGGAATTTGGATTGTCTAAAAAAAGCTGCAAGGAGACAGCAAAGCTGGCCTGAGAGAGAAACTGTGGGATCTACAAGCACCAGAAGTGCTATAAGGGTGAAGTCACACAAGGCCTTTGGAGCTCACAATTTGCCACAAATTGCTTCAGATGCTGAATATGGAACTACAGGACTTAATATTTGCTCTCCTGGATTTTGGACTTGCTCTTGTCCCAATCCTTTGTACCCTCCTGTTTGTAATTTTTGGAATCAGGATGTTTATCTTGTGCCATTGATGTTGAAAGTGTTTAACTTTGTTTTCATTTGTACAGGTGCTTCAGCTAAGAATTTACCTTACATTTCTGAGGAGGAGAGCTGGTACTTGGAGCTTTCAGCAATGCTGAAACTGTTATGACTTTGGAAACTCTTGCAGATGGACTAAATGTCTCTTACATAAAGGGATGTACATTAATTTGGGGGGGCAAGGACAAAATGTTATGGTTTTAGAATAATATAATGTTGAGAGACTTAATACTGGTTCTTAAGAATTGTTAAACCTGCATTATAAGGTTCAAGATATAAAATGATAAAAAATAAACGTCATTGTATGTGCAGACTGATTTAAAGAAATGTGTCTGGTTGCCAAGTTGACAATCAGTGGATTTTAATGGTTGATGCACTGTGTCAGCTTGAGAATTCTGAAGTTTAACTAAGCCGCTCGGTAGGAATATAGGTCCCTTACTTTGTAAACATCCTCAGCTGTGCAAGAGGAGGGTCTGGAGGTGGTGCAAGTGCTACACCCACCCTAGGGGGGCTAACCTGCTTACAATATAAGGGAGGAAAAGAAGCTTGCTCCCTCCACACCCATTTTGCTCTTGTTCCTTGGCTGTCTTCTGCTGCACTGAAGTGCTGCCTTCAGCCACACCACCCTGCCTGGGAGCCAGCTGATTTCAGACTGAAACCTCCACACACTGTGAGCTAAACAAACCTTTCCTTCCTTGGTTTTGAGTGTTGGGTATTTTGTCACAGCAATGAAAGAAAAGTAACCAAGACACAAGGAGACAGATCTTTTGCAAAAGGAACCAAAAATGGAGGGAGGAGGAAGGGTAGGTAGGGGAAGGGGAAGTAAAAAGAATTGAGAGGTGTCATATCCACATTCCAGCTCCCCACAATGAATGTAATTGTTATATACCACAAACCTGGACTAAAAATAGTGTTTCAGCCCACAGCATGGTGGGTAACAAGTAGGAATTGTAAGGAGCAGCACCCAGTAGTGGGCTGCAAGTGCTCAGGGTATGGGTACTCACTGACTGAGACACCAGATAATTGGGAGCTCCTAAGAGGGTGGAGGTAAGGGGTAGTGACAGGCCTGGGAAGGTTCCACAGGGAAGCAGTGTGGCGTAGCATGGGACAGAGGCACCAGCTGCAGGGCTGGACAGGCTGAGAGCCCAGACTGAGCCAGGCCCCAGGGCATCAGCCTGGCCCTTCCTGCCTGCCATGGTGCTCTGGCCCTGTGGCACTGCCACCCTTGGCCAGGGATCCTGAAGTTTCTGCTCCAGACTCTCTGGCTGCAGGTCTCCCTGACACTGTTAACACCTAAGCTGCCCACACTGAGGACTTGGAAGGCCAGGGGCCTGGGCTGTACCCTGCCAGGGCCAGACACAAAGGAAGTGCCACATTAACGTTAGGATACAAGAGGAGGGTAGGCATGCAGGGCTTCCTCCAGGAGCTCGATGTGGGGAGAGGGGTGGAATGGGGAGCTGTTGTCATAGAGGCCCGAGGAGCTAGGGTCCCCCCAGGAGACCCCAGCAGCCCCCCAGGGAAGGCAGCTAAGCTAGGGACAACTCCTGTCAGAGTGGGAACATCAGCCTGGCACATGGGTTTAAAATACAGCCTCAAACATACATGGTGGCCAGGCCCCACAGGAAACAACTGGCTCCCCCAGATAGTGTTACTCCAGGGGGCACTGGAAAGAAGTCTGGTGACAGAGGAAAAGAAATAGGGGCCAAGGGACAGTGCAGGAAGGACCTGGCTGTGCTCCAGGTCTTGTGATTCCCCTCCCTGGCCATTTCCACTTCAGCCTGCTACACATAGGTGCAAGTCAAGGGAGGCCCTGCTGGACATGGGGTAGGAGGGATGGACAGAGGTGGGGCATTTATCCCCTGGGTTCCTCAGGGCTCCTGCAGTGTCCCCATTAAAGGCCACCCTGCTGTCCAGGCAGGCAAATGGCTGGGTTCCAGTCTCTGCTGGCCCAGGAAGCCATGCATTCCAGAGACTCGGTGACGGTGACACTGGAACCCCAGCTCCTCATCTGAGCTCAGGGAGGTCACCACGAGACCTGCAGTCATGGGGGCAGGGGACTGCAGAGTCCTTGAGTCATGGAGGGCAGTGGTGCAGCGATGACAAGTGGGCAGAGCCTGGACCCTGCCTGATTGTGCTGCCCCCTCCTGACCTCTGCCCTTCAGTGCTCAGGAGCCCTGCGTGACTCCCCACTGCCCAGAGGAGGAAGGCGAGGTCCCAGCCAGGTCCCCGGGGCCTTTGGTCAGGGACTTCCCTTTTTAGAGCCTACAGCTTGCTGCACTGGCCCAGGCTGAAGGTGTGGAGCAGGGCCAGAAGTCTGTGGAGGCATCTGGGGTTCCCACAGGGCTGCAGATGCTTCAGTGCCTGCTCTCCCCAGTGGGTGCTAACCCACAGGAGACCTGGAAGAGGGGCGTTTAGAAATGGCCCTCATTTTACAGCAAGCAAACTGAGGCTTGGGAGCTGAGAAGCTGAGACTCAGTGGCAGGGCCTGTCCCACTCACCACCCACCCTGCCCCAAAGCAGCTCCTCTGGGCATCTCCTCCCAGCCCCTCTCCCGCCACTCCCTTCTTTTTTTTTTTTTTAAATTGGTACTAGGGATAGAACTCGCAACCATGTTCTTGCAAGGCAGATGCTTATGCTGCTGAGCTAAATCCCCAGCCCTCTCCCTTCTGCTCCTCAACACAGGGAAGCAGTTTAGAGAGGCACCGTCCCACCTCCCACCTCTTGGCACACGGCGAGCTGAGTGAGCCCAGACTGTACGGAGCCTGTGTGGCCCGCAGAGCCCCAGGCACAGAAGGCCCCAGGGAAGGTGTGGCCACCTGACCCCCCGTTGTGGACAGATGGGACCTGGAAGGACAGGGTGAGGACCCTCCTGTCCTGCGGCCTCGCTGCCACTGTCTGCTTCTCAAGGCGTAGTCTCCAGGTGGAAGAGCAGCGCCTGGGGACTTGGTGGAGGCCGGGAGCAAAGAGCGGAGAGGGGCAGGACCCCACCTCCCCTTCAAGGTCCCCACATCCCCTGGTGACCCAGCTTCTTGCCCTAAGGCCCCACATCCCCCAATAGCACCAGGTGTAGGGACAAAGCTGCCATCACGGGCCCTTAGGGGACATTCAGGCCCAAACAGCGCCACCCCTCCCTGCCAGGGTTGAGTGAGAACGGATTTAGGGGCATCAGGGTGACCTCTGCTTTGGACCCTGCTTAGCTGATTCTTCCTCATCTGCTCAGAAGGGGAAAGGGAAGAGTGATTGTCACTGCCTCCCTAGAGACAAGGCCACACTGGAACCTGCCAGCCCCAGCCCCATCGGTACTGGCCTGGCCACCCTCACGTGCCCCTCCCCCACACCCCAGGCCTCTCCTGGTGTCAGACAATGCAGTCCATGGAGGGGCTGACGGGCTGGCACTCTCCAGGCATGCCTGGTGCTGCAGGCTGGCCAGCAACACAATGCCTTTGGGGGTGGATGCCAGACCAGAACGCTGGCCTGCCTGGCTGTGTCACTGCCCAGGTAGAGGGACTGGGTGGGGGATGAGTGGGGCGGCTTGGGCTGGGGGCAGGGGCCACGTATTTCTCCAGGGTCACACGTGGGCAGCTGTTTCTCCTGGCTGCACCAGGGCACAGAGGCTGGGCAGGATGGGGCAGGCAGGTTGGCAGGCCCCACCCTGCAGCTCTGCTATGCTGGCCTTGAACAACCCCTGCCCCCAGCCATAGGTGGGGCCAGGGTGGGCGGGGCTGTCCCTCACCTGTCCAGCCTGGTCATAGCTTTGCCCCAAGGCACACAGAGAATTTACCAGACGCCTGGACCTTGCCAGCCAGAATGATGGCTAGAGAGGCTTCGGGGTGGGCAGGCTCTGTGGGCCCTGGGCAGTACCCACCCTGCACCCGTGGGGCCACAGCAGGAGGAAGGAGAACTGGGATCCCCCAGGGGCAGCTGGCCAGTTCTGTCCTTTGCAGCTGTGTGGCTGGAACAAGGCACTTGTCCTCTCAGACTCATTATCAGGGAACAAAGGGCAACAGGCTGAAGGTCCCCAGCCTCCACTGGGGGCGGCTGACTGCGTGCTCTGAGGGCTGTGGGGGAGAGCCCAGCTCCCTGCTCCCACAGCAGGCAGCTGTGACTCACAGGTGGCCCAGGTGACCTCACAGCCCGAACTCCACCCTGCACTGTGCTCCTGGCCCTGGTGGCTTCCTCTGCCTCTGTGCCGCTTCCCTCCTCTGCAGTGGGGTGATGTGTCATCATCCTAATCAGTGGTCAAAGGGTGAGACCTAGACTCAGGGTGAGCACTGGGTGGCATCTGTCCCTAGGCAGAACAGAAGCTCCTTGACTCCCCCTCCTTTGCCAGACCGGTTCTGTGCTGTGCCCTGATGCGTGGGGCACTGCCCTTCCTCTTTGCACCTGTCACCACACAGCCAGATCTGTCCCATCTCTGTGAAGAGCAGCTGTCCTGCGTGGCTGGCTGTCTGGTTGCTGTGGGTTCAGGCTGTGTCCAGGCTTGAGGGGCCTTGAGTCCTCGGGGGCTCTAGAGACCACCTTCTCACCTGCCCAAAGCCAGGCGCGGCTTCCCCTGCCTTACTCGTCTGGCAAGGCCCCAGGAGGACCAGGTGGTCGGGGTGGGGATTGATGATCCTGCCCTATGATGTTGCCTTGAGCAACTCCCACCCCTGCCCTGCTGCCCTGTCCGCCCCCTGCCCCCACCAAGCTTTGTCCTTTGGCTCCAGTCACCTGTCCCCCTGTGCTGCCCTCCCTGGCCATCTGACTGCAGCCTGGGACCCCACCAATCGGAGATCCCATCTCCCTTCACCCAGGTCCAACTCTGCCCGAGGTGGAGGGATGCCCCGGCCTCAACTTCCCCACCTGTCCCACTGAGACGGCTCAGCCACACTCCTTGAGCCTCATTTTCCTGGCTGTACCATGCGGCCTCACAGGGTGGGACAGGACTGTCCACCCAGCTCTTGTGCTGTCCTGGTGTCGGGCGCCAACAGAGGGCCAGGGGAGGGGACGCGGGGTCGAAGGTCCAGGCCCCGTCTGTGGCCTCCCCGGGCTGTGCCGGCCGCGAGGTGGCGCAGAGGACGCGGCCCTGGGGGATGCAGCGCTCCCTCACTAGGGTATTTTCTAAGCTCCGAAATCTGATTACTGAGGTCCAGAAGCTTCGTCCAGCTGGGACACAGAGGGTCCCGCCTTGGCGTGGGGTCCACCAGAGGGCGCCGGAGCACGGCGGGCCGCGTGCCAGGCTCGCACCGGTCAGCGAGGGGCGCGGGGCGCGGGGCGCGGGGCGCGGGCTGCGGGGCGCAGGCGGCCGCACGCTCGGCCCGGCTGGATGGCCCTTACCCTCTTTGCAGTGCACCGTCCCGAGGACACACAGCCCCGCCGCGATGCGCTTCCTCCACCGTGGGCTCCGCCGCTGTCGCTCTCGCGTGGGGTCGCCACCGTGAGGCAGGACAGGGAGACCAGGATCCCAGACTGGAGCACGGATGGGCCCTGGGCGGCTCTGCAGGCTGAACCGGGCTCCGGGGGCCCGGGGCACCCGGGCCAGGAGAGACCCCTGGGCACTTGTGTGAGCTCTGTCATCTGCTACTCCTCTCAGCTGACACCTAGGTGACACCAATACCTTAGGTGACAGCTGACACCCGGGCCACGTGCAGGAAGAAGGCCGGGTGTCTCTAGGGCTGGGTGGGAAGGGATAGGTGGGGTCTGACACCAGAGCCTGGGCGAAGGGGAAGAGGCAGCCTGTACCCACGGAGCCCAGTGGGTCCAGCTCTGATCCACTGGGCACCGCTGTGACCCTGGGCCGAGCCCCATCCTCCTTGGGGTGCAGAGGTGAGAGCCCAGGGCTCCCTCCCAGGAACTTAGCTAACTGGGTGCTCATCTGTGGAGAACAGGTGCCTGCTGGCCTCAGCAGGGACCCTCAGTTAGCCCTGGCCCCTCCCCGCCCATCCCACATTGCTACCTTGCACACTCTGGGCCACCCCCTTTCCAGTCTTGCCCCCCTTCTCCCCCACCTCCCTCCGACTCTCCTGACTTGTGGAGTGTCCTCCCCCTCCTTCCCTGACATGTGGAGAGCCTGGCTCGGCCATGTCCAGAGACAGAGCATGGACATCTCTGCATGGTACACACTTTTACACTGCCTTCCCTCTCTCCGCCCTGTCAGCACCTACGTTTTTACTTTCCGTACTGGGGGAGGGGGTTGAACCTAAGGTCTTCATACTGAGCCACATCCCCACCCCTTTTTGATTTTGAGATAAGTTCTTTCCAAATTACCCAGACTGGGCAAACTTGCAACCTGCCTGCCTCAGCTTCCCAGAGTGCTGGGCTTGCAGGTGTGCACCACCATGCCTGGCGGGCGGTTTGGTCCTTTTAGTTGGGTCTTACTCATTTTAATGACTCTGGCATCCAGCACGGGCACCAAGTGGTGAGTGCATACTGTTTACTTGATGCCGTGCTGGGCTCCCTAGTGGACCGGTCAGTGGAGAGATGTAACCCCAATGGCTCTTAGGCCCACGGGCGCAAGAGCCCCAGGTCCAGCAGTTTTTCAGCCCGAGAGGAGGAAGCCAGAAAAACTGCGTCGTCCAGAGCCGCCAGGACTGTGCTCCAGAATCACGGGGAGCAGGCACAAAGAATAATGATTAGGAATAAAGGAAAGTTTAGGTTATGAGTTTGTGGGTCCAGGAATGGTGATGGGAATGAGTGGTGGAGAGATAGAAGTGGAAACAGGTGACTGGCACTTGTGTATTGCAAGTCTAAGAAGAAAATAGATGAGTCCATGGAAGAGGACTAATCGATGGGTGACGGATACGGTGTAGAACACGTGTAAGCGCAGTAGGGGGCGCAAGGGTGTGGTGCAGAGGAGCTGGCAGCCCAGTGGGTGGCGGATGGGTGGGAGATGGCAGATCTCCTCCATGGCAGTTGGCTAAGTAATGAGGACCGAATTATAAGTGGACAGATGGAGGGATGGATCGATCCAGACACTGAACTGATGGCTGGCTGGATTCTGAATGGACTGTGGGTAGCAACGAATCGCAGGCCGCAGGTGCTGGGTGAGTTGTGGAGGTTTAGGTGGAAGGTAGATAAACAGTGTGAGGGTGGTCATGGTGGATCGAGCTGTCCCACAGATGAGGATAGGTGTTAGTGGGCGTGGGATTGATCACGAGAGCTGACGAGTGGGTGTCAGATGGAAGCTGGATGGTGGCTTACGGTGCATGAGTGGGGAACAGATGGCAAATAAGTGGACAGTTGCTAACTGGGTGGATCATAGGGTGTGGATTATTACCCGCAGAAGCGCAGAGGGTAAATTACCCGCAGAAGCGCAGAGGGACGTGGATGTGGGCAGATAACGAATGGGTGGGTCTGGATGGGGAGACGGTGGTTAATGAATGTTGGAAAGGTTAAGCAGTCGTTGGCCGCGTGGGAAGGTGAGTGGGTGGAGGTGGAGAGATGGAGGATGGACGGAAGGAGGTGAGTGGTATAGGATACATAAATGGCTTCACGGTATAGACGGACAGTCGGCGAACGGACAGTGAGTACTAGATGGGGCATGTTGCGTGGTGGTCCTATAGGCGGCTGGATCGTGCTGGATGAAGCCATGCTGCTCTGTCCTCAGCAGTGAGAACATTGTCGGGCATACAGACAACACTCGACCTTAAATTTTTTAGAATGGATGAATAGCAGTAGATGGTAGGTGACACTTGATAGACACGGAGTGCATAGAGAATTGTGGCTGGATAATGGATGTATAGGTGGATGCGTGGGTGGCTGGAGAGTCTTATGAACTGGACTCCGAGTGGATAGATACACGGTACACGGAGATAAAGACGGTGGATGGGAGGAGGATGAGTGAATGGGATTGGAGTTCTAGAAATAAGAATGGAGGAGAGAGGGACGTCACCTGCGGGGTGGAGGCGAGTGGGTAACTCAGGACATGTGGACCGTGGACAGATCACAGAGTGACGGCGAATGCCTCGATAACTGGGGGGTGCGCACATGAGTGGCAGATGGGGAGATGATTGTCTCTTTCAGCACTGGATGTGGAACTCCAGGCCACTCGACCACTGAGCTACAGCCCCACCCTCTTTTTATTTTTTTGAGACAGGATCTGGTTAGGTTCGAGGCGGACCTCACATTGAGGATCCTCCCGCTTCAACTTCTCTGAGTAGCTGGGTTCCCCGCGTGCGCCCTTGCACCCAACATGGTTGCCAAACATTTAGTGGAAAGCCGTGGCCCAGTGAGCAGGCTTCGCTTGGGCGGCAGACACGTGTATGGTGAATGAACTGGCTCATGGGTATTTTCCCGACAGCTGGCGCTCGGTACATTGCGTGTGGCTGGCGAGTGCGCGGTGACAGGGGACAGTGCAGGCTGGATGCCGATGGATTGCTGGGCAGCTGGAGGATTCGTGGGTGGCAGACTGTGGTCCTCACCTCAGGCGGGTTCCCTGACTCCGGCCGTGCCGGGCTGTTTGGCTGCTTTGCGGGGTGAAGACGGGAAGGGGCTCAGGGGGCGCCGGTGCTTCCTGAGTCCTCCTCGTTGCTCCCTTCTGCTGTCCCAGGTGGACGAGTCTCTTCCCACGGATCTGGCCCCGCCCAGTCCCGCGCCTCGGATTTCCGAGCGCTGACTTTGGGGAGCCCAGTCTGCAGGGGCTGGGGTCAGGCTGGGGAGGCCGCAGTCCTGCGGGGACTGGCGCTGCCTGGGCCACGGCTGGGGCGCCCCACCCCGTGGCGGAGGGCGCGAGTGTGAACGAGGCGCGTGGGTGGAGAGCGCGGTGAGCGGGGAGACCCAGCCCGGAGAGGGTGAGGGTGAGGGTGAGGGTGAGTGCGGGGCGTCCCGCGGACCCTGGCGGCCAGGCGCGAGCTGGGAGGGTGCGAGGGGCGCGGGCTCCGCGGTCAGCCCGGCTCTGCGCACGGGGCCCCGCGCACCTGCAGCTGCGGAGGGGGAGTCGGAGGCGGTGGGAGAGGGAAGTAGAGGGGGGAGAGGGAGAGGAGGGGAGGGGGAGGGGACCAGACAGCGCTGCCGTGTCCCCCCCCACCCCCCTCCCGTCCGGCTGGGTCCCAGACCGACCTCTCTGCGCTCTGCCCGCGTCCTGGGATCCGGCTGAAGTTCTAGGGAACAGAGCGGAGCAGTGAGAGGAGGCCCCGCGGGTGCCGGCTCGCACCCCTTCCCAGGGCTGCGTGGACCTGAGCCGACCCCAGCTTGCCCTGCCCTTGCTGGGGGCCCATGGCTCCCGGCACCTCCGCTGCCCGCCGTGGCAGACCTCACCTCTGTGTCCGCCGGGACCACAGTGCGGGGGCGGGGCCCTTTCCTGGGGTCCAGCCCGGTCGGAGGCTCTAGGTGGCGGCTGCGGCCCGCGGGGTGGACGTTGCCAAGTGCAGGGAGGAGGAGGTCCGTGGCCTGGGAGCCTGGTCTTAAGGGCCAGGCCCCCGGGTATGCAGTGAGTCTGTCTGTCTCTGTCTGTCTGTCTTTCTCTGCTTCTCTCTGTCTCTGTTTCTCTCCCAGTCTGTCTGTCTGTCTGTCTGTCTCTCTCTCTCTCTTTCTCCCTGTCTGTCTCTGTCCCTCTGTCTCTCTGTCTCAGGCCTGGACCCCTTGGCCCCTGGCTGGTGGGAACGGCCACAGGCCCCGGCCCAGCTGCAGCAGTCCAGGGTGGGTGTGGGCTGAGCAGCTTGAAGCCTCTGGCAGGCGCAGCATCCACAAACCTTCCCTGTTTTAGTGTAGCGGCGGCAGCATGAGCACCCCGCAGCCCATCGAGTCCGAGGGGGACCCCGCTGAGGGCACTGAAGGCCCAGCAGGGAAGGTGAGTGGCCGGGGGCTCTGTGTGGGACAGGAGGGAGCCAGGCTCCGGCCAGACCCGTGACCTTGGGCATGCCTGCCCTCCCTGCTGCCCTCGGGTTACCCACACAAGTCAGGGAGGCAGTTGCTTATTTATTTATTTACCTATTTATTGAGACAGGTTCTTACCAGGTAGCCCAGGTTGGCCTGGAATTTGTGGTGATCCTCCTGCCTCAGCCTCCTGACTGCTGGGATTACAGGCATGCACCACCATGCCTGGCAAGTTGCTCTTTTATAGAAGTCTGTGAATAAAGCAGTTAGAGGCTTTATCACTTACTTACTTACTCAGCACCCCCTCTGGCCCTGGGGACACCAGGGCTGTTCCCCAAGCCCAGAGCACACTTTACTGGCTGCATGGTGGTGCAGTGCCAGAGCCCCAACCTGTGGGGGTTGGGCATGGGGAAGTGGGGGCCCAGGTGTCCACACAACAAAACCCAAGTCCCTGCACAAAGGGATGGAGCCCTGGGATGCTGAGCTCCAGCAGGGCTGGAGGCAACGGGTCAGTGGCCAGAGAGCTGCCTGGCTCTGGCTTGTGTCTGGGTCCCAGGCAGGGCCCCAGCAGGCCCTGCTGGCCTGGGCACCCGTTCTGTCCAGGGCACGTTCTGGAAGTGGCACAGGGGTGGAGCTGGCCCATCTGCTCTTCAGTCCTCAGATAACGCAGCCTGGGGGCACCTATGGCTCCACACATCAGGGTCCCCATGGTTCCTGGTTAGAGAGGTTTCTGGGCAGAGCCAGGAACATGCTTTGAGGTCCGCTGTCCGGTGCCAGGGCAGTGCCAGGGTTGCTTGGCAATGTACTGCCTGCTGAGCACCTGCCCTTCCTGGGGGCACCTGTGCCCTGGGGAAGGTGTGCCTGCCCCCGCTGCCATCCTTCTAGCCCAAAGAGATGGGGGTGTGGCTCCAGGAAGGGGGCGGCCCAGGCAGGAGCCAGGACACCAAAGATGGTGGGGTGCGAGGTCCTGCCACAGCCTCTGCTCCCAGAGGCCTTGAATGGGAGGCGGAGACACTGAGGGCACCCAGAGGGCTGGTGTGGGCACTAAACAATGAGCCAAGTGCCGGAGCTCAGGTTGCCATGGCAACACCTTCTAGTTCCTCCTCAGAGCAGAGGGAGGGGGCCAAGGACCCAGCAGGGAAGACCCCAGTGAGGGGCTGCGAGGGCTCAGGTGCTGGCAGTGGCTGGGGGTGCACGGCTCCCCGAGACAGGCTCTTGAGGTGACTTCTCAGGCTGTCTGCAGTGGGGGCCTGTGGGGCTGAGCCTGGGGGCTGTGAACCTGGCTCCCCAGGACTCTATAGGCCCCCAGACTCAACCCTGCCCTGGGGCACTGAGCTGGCAAGTACCCGGAACCTGACATGGCCCTCACCTTGCCCACCCTCCTGCAGGCTGCAGCAGGTGCCCGGGAGAAGGCAGCTGGGCTGGGCCCTCGGCTGCCCTCCATCGTGGTGGAGCCCAGTGAGGCAGGAGCTGTGGAAAGTGGGGAGCTGCGCTGGCCCCCAGAAGGCACCCAGAGGGGTCCCCCTCAGAGCCTAACTGCTGCTGGTGAGTCCCAGGCTGCCCATAGGGGCGCCGAGACGGCACTGTCATCTGGATGAGAAGCAAAGCCTCCCTGTGCCTGGGCCTGGCCTGGCCTCCCCTCCACCTTCCTGCACCCTGCAGCCCCAGGAAGGGCGCAGCCAGCTAGTCCCCGCCTCTCCACCCTGGCCTCCTTTGGAGACTTTGGACCCGAACTGGTTCACTGCCCCCAGGCCTGACCCGTATTGCAGTGCAGGGGGATGTGGTAGCCCTGTGGCTGCTCCTGTCCTGGCAGCAGGTGCCACATTTAAAGACTGGAGCCTTCACAGGACCATCGGGCAAGAGGGTCACAGAGCCAGGCCCGAGGCACAGGAAGGTGTGATGGGTGGAGGGGTTCCCTGGGAGGAGATGCAAGGGCCAAACTTGGCCCTGAAGCCCCTGCGGGTCTCTCCCTGGGGAGGAACTGGATTCAGCCTGGCGGCTGCTCCCTGTCCCCAATCTTAGCCCTGCGGTCAGTGTTCCCCTAACCCCCCATGTCTCCAGCCCCTGCCTCTGCCCCAACCCTGTCACTCTCTGCCAGTCTCCTTCCAGCGCCCAGGCCAGCACTGAGGACAGCCTTTCGGGTGACATCTGGTTCTTGGGAGCTGGCGAGATCCTGGTGTGTCCTGGGCTACCCTTCACTCTGCCGCCACCCCCAGAGTTGTCCCTATCCTCCCTCCCTGCAACTGGGCGGCCAGCGCCTCTCCCTTCCCATCTCTCCTGAGGTAGGGGTGTGCACCCTTGCCTGGGTGCCTGTCCCAGGTTCACCTCGAACCTTTGGCACCTGACCCGGCTGCAGCCCCCCAACATCGAGACTTTTCTATCCTGGCAGCCCTCTCCTCGAGTCAGCCCGGAGCACCAGCGGATGATGCTGACAGCAAGTGTGCCGGCTCTGGAAACCAGGCACCCCCTGTTCAGTGACAGATGAGGACGTGGTGTGGCTCTGCTGATTGCTGGGAAAACCTCAATGCCAGGGCAGCCAGGCAGAGGCATAGCGGGGCGGGGCCTGCCTGCACACCAGGCAGCAGAGCCTCCCATCTCACCAGGTCTGGCCGGGACCTCAGTCCCTGCCATGTATTGTCATGGCGCAGGCCTGGCACACACCCTCCTCACTCAGCGGTTTGAAGCAGAAATAAAGGCGCTTGCTGGGGCCCAGTGGGAATCCTTGGAGTGGACGGAGGGGCTGAGGACGATCCTGGTCCTAGGGTGCCAGGCGGGGCCTGTGTGAGTATTCGGAAGTGCTGGAAGACTGCAGGGTGAAGCTGTCAGGGCCATGGCATTTACTGCTCCGTGTCACTGCTTGGGGCTGCCTAGATGGGACCAGCCGCTTCTAAGTGGCCTCCCTACCCCATCCTGGGAGCCACCAAGCTGGCCACAGAACCCAGTGGGATGTTGGGATGAGAAGCAGCTCCTCCTGCCCCATCGAGGGCCTTGTTCCTCCAAGGCATCCATCAACAAGGTCCTGTGGCTCTGTCCTGGAGCAAGAGGGGCCTGGCTTGGGGACAGGAAGCTGATCCTTGTCCAGGGTCCCCTCCCTCCCAGCCTGGGCCCTGCCCTTGGCCAGTCTGAGCCAGACCTGAGGACGCTGCTGTCCACACAGGTCCACTCAGACCAGCACACAGGCTGGGGGCCGGCGGGGAGGTGGGGCTGTGGGTTCCTGTCTCCTGGCATACCACTAGCTCCAGGGTGCAGGCCCCTCCCCGGCCCCAAATGCTGGCGCAGTGGGAGCCAAGCATGATTTTAACCCTGGCCCGTGGAGTGCAACTAGAGATGTCCTGGGGTTCTCTGCAGTCACAGCTTAGCAGAGGTGTGGGGCGCCTGGTGTCCTTCCTGTGGGGAAGCAGCAGGGGAGGACAGCTGGCCACACGTGAGTGCGGGGTGTGGACCCGACCAACAGAATGCGGGGTGGCCAGACAGGGATTTCTACCCCCAGGCAAACACTGCGCAGCTGCACAGGGACAGAATCCAGGTTGTCTGAGACCCAGCTCTGGCAGGCCCGCACCACACGCTTGCTGGGCTCGCCCCCTGCCCGCGGTCCCGAGGGGAAAAGACCCAGTCTCGAACCTGGGACCCCGGGGACCTGAGCGCACAGGGCTGTAGCGTAGGGGGCGGGACCTCCGTGGCCCCGCCCCTTAGCCCCCGCCCCCAGCAGCCTGCGACCTGGACTCTCACTGTGGCGCCCCCTGGCGGCGACCGGGTTCACTGCGAAGAGGGGCCTTCGCTTGGCAGCCCGGAGGGGCCGAGGGCGGAGGTGCAGCTGGGACCGGCCGCGGGGCGGGTGAAAGCGCCATTCCGCGCCTGCGTTCCACGCGGGAAGGCGCAGCCCGCCATCCACAACTGCCCCAGGACAGGCAGGCATGTTGGGGGCTTCTCCCCGCTCTTTCCTACCTGTGAGCCAGGTACTCAGTGAACACACTTAACTCCAGGGACACCCCCATTTTACAGAGGAGTAAACTGAGGCCCAGAAACCGAGCTACCTCTCCCTCTCGGTGGCCCCCGCTCTGCTTTCTCCTGCCCCGCAGGTCAGCCTACCCCTGGCCCGCAAGACGAGGCTGGGACTTTTTCACAGGGATTTTACTGAGAAAGTTTGGGGAAACCACATGGAAATAGAATAAAAGAGGCATGGCTTGAGCAGACCTGGGGAGCTTCTGGGAGCTGGGAGGTGCTCGGGAGTAGCCCCTCCAGACCCTGGGCCCCATGGGCTGCCGACACGCCCATGACTGGAATGGAGGTGCCAGGCCCGGTGTGACCTGGTGCAGTCCTGGTCTCTGCCAGCCACGGGCCATGAGGAGGTTACCCAGAAAGTCCCCTCGGGCCACTAGCTCTGCCTCTGGAGCTGTGACAGCAGGGGCTGCAGGACAAGCTGAGGGAAAGACCTTCATCCAGAGTCAGCTCTCAGGCTGAACGGAGAGATGGAGAGACAGAGGGACACAGTCACACACACCGGGGAAGCCAGAGGAGGGGCTGGCGCCTCAGGTGATCAGCTGAGGGCTCCCTGGAGGATGTGCGGGGCGGGGGGTGTCTTGGTCTGAGGGCCTGTGTGTGGGTGGCAGTGGGGGCCACAGTGTCCATAGTACCTTGCAGTAAATGCTGCTGTCCCCCATCCTCATGCTGAACTCGGAACCCCAGACCTCATTAAGAAATAGGGTCTTTAAAGAGACCCCTAAATTACAGCACATGTGTGTAATCCTAGCACTTGAGAGGCTGAGGCAGGAGGATTTATGCAAATTCGAGACCAGCCTAGACTAGATAACAAACCCCTATCTCAAAAAAAAAAAAAAAGCCCTAATTTAAAGTGAGGCCACCAGGGTCAACACTCACCCCCTACAGAGAGGGTGCAGGGCACAGGGTCATGCATTAGGACTCAAGAAGGTCGCCAGGGGAGAGACACTCAGGAGTCCAGCCCTGCGAACCGTGACCACAGCGTCCAGCTGAGACCATGCTGGGGACGCCCACCTCCTCTCGGTGGACAGGCCTGGAGCTGCCCGCTGGCTTTCCAGGATTCTCTGCCAGCATGCTCGCGGGACTGTCCCCAGGAAGGCCCCACATGACGTCCTTGCTGCCTATGGTCCCTGCCTCTCCAGCTCGGGCTCAGGCAGTGTCACTCCTCTTTCCCGAGTGTCACTGTCTCTCCTTTTCTGGCTCCCAAAGTCCTTGGGCACAGTGGGTGGCTCCGGCCATTCCCTGGGCATCCCTGGGAACCGCCTTACCCAGGGCCCGCGTTTCAGCAGGATGGACAAGCTCGTGGTCGGTGCCCCATCCCTGGGGAGAGGAGACCTGCGCGGCCCTGGCTGCAGGAGGCGTGGCTGGATGTTTGTCACCCTCTGCCACCATCCTCAGGGCTGTCCCTCATCCTGCTCACCGCGGCCCTTGACCCTGTGTGGCAGAGCTGCAGGGATTGAAGTTTGGCTCAGTCTGGGCTGGGACTTTTCCTGAAATCGAAAGTCCTGGGGGCGGGGCGGGCCTGGGCGGGCCGCTGGCCGGGAAGTCCCATCCTGGGCCACTGACGGTGGCGGTGGCGGCCGAGGCAGCAGTTCCTGGGCTCCGTGGAAGCCCCGTGTGCCCAGCTCACCCTGCTCAGCTGGTTTCCCTGGCGCGCTGTCCCAGGGCTGGGTCTGCCCACCCAGCAGATGCATCCGGCAGGTGGGACGGGCGTGCAGGTGTGAGGGCAGCAGGCGGAGTCTCCAGGGACTGAGACCATTCCAGCTCTGCAGGTGGCTTCCTAGGACCGGCACAGCAAGGCCATTCAGACACTGGGGACACAGGCACCGCCGGCACAGGCACACGCGGAAGGCATAGGCGTGCAGCCTCAGCCCCACCAGGGTGTCCTCCTCGGGCACCTGTCACCTCCTGGCCTGGCTCCGGGCTGGGTCCTGTAATTATCCCTGTCACAGAAGAAGGTGCCCTGGGCTGGGGCTGGGGCCAGAGCAGGTGTGGACTGAGTTCTGGGAGGAGTGGCCACTGCTCCTGAGCCTGGAGGGAGGTGGCCACTGGCAGTGAGGTCTCCGAGCGCAGCAGCCTGTGCAAAGGTGAGTGGGTGCGGCTCAGGCCAGGAGCAGGCGGGTGGCAGAGGAGCCAGGGGCCTGCAATGCCAAGGAGGCGGGCGGGCTGCCCTTTCTGGGGAGCCAGGGAGCACCTGTCGTCTCTTGCTGGTTGCCTTAACTTCCAGGCTCACACTGAAGAGCGACAGTGAGACACAAGTCCTTGGCCACGGCCTTACTTTAGGAGCCAATGTCTAGCTCACAGGGAAAGTGTGCAGGGCAGCTGCAGGGTCCAGCAGGGCCTCCCCGCCTGCTCCCCAGAGACAGCGTCCGAGAGGGGCAGGTGAACTGGGAGCAGGTGGCGGTGGGCAGCGGCAGGGAGCTCAGAGGGGCTGTGGCCTGCCCAGGGCATGGCCTGGGGTACAGCGCAGGCTGACTGGGGGGGAGGGCTCCAACCCAGGGCCTCACACTCGGCTGCACCCCTGGCTGTTTTTGTACTCTTCATTTAGACACAGGTCACTAATTTCACCAAGTCACTAATTTGCCCCAGCTGGGTTTGAACTTTTGCTCCTCCTGCCTCAGCCTCTCAGGGGGCTGGTGTTGCTACTTCTGACTTTGGGGGAGGGCTGATGGGCCTGGTCTCAGGCTGGGGAGACCCTGGGCAGACCAGGAGGAGGAGGAATGCTGTAGTGGGGCAGTCTATGGGCAGCGGGGTGCAAGTGCGGCCCGGGGCAGGGGTTGACATCCCAACCTGGCTTCTCACTCACAGCTGGGGTGGGAGTTTCCAAGGACAGTGCTTCAGTGTGATTGTCCCTTTGCCGTGGCTGGCCCTGCAGCGCTGTAGTGGCCCAGCCTGGACAGAGAGGGGCCGGGGCCCAGGGCTCAGGCTGTTGGGGTCTGCAGGACCATGGGTTTCAGCAGTACTGAGACCCATTGCGGGGCTGCTGCCTCGTTGCTCCCAGGTCCACGAGGCAGAGAAAGAGCCAGAGAGGCCCCACGGGTGCCAGCAGAAGGGCTGGGGGACACGAGTTCGGCAAGTGGCCAGCCCAGGGCTGAGAGGGCATCCCTTGTGCAGGACAGTGCACTGCTCCTAACTGTGCTGGGGGGAGGCATAGGCCACAGTGGAGGCCAGATCCCTGCAGGGACAGCCCCAGGCACATCTGAGGACCCCAGGGAGGTGTTCAGCAGTGAGTCCTGCAGCCCAGTCAAATGTGGGAGCAGAGAGATGGAGGTCATGGGGGCCAAAGCCAGCAGGGGAAGGCTGGAGGTACCATGCAGGTCGGGGAGGCCTGCGAGGCTTGGGGTGCAGATCATTGGAGCCCCCACAGTGAAAGCTGGTGGAAAGTCAATCTGGGGGCTCTGAATGCCAGTCTTGGGGCTTGTGGGCAGTAGGGGCAGTGGGTATTTAGAGCAGGTGCAGGGGCAGAGCACCCTGAGTCCCAGCGCTGAGGCACAGGAGCCCTGGCCTTGCCCCACCCCCTGCACTGAGCAGGACAGACTGAGGCAAGACCCTGCCCCTCCTGCCTCAGCTTCCCTATCTCTGAGGCAGGACACGCCAACGTCTGGGGAACTTGGTGCGTGTCATGCAGGGGGCAGGGCACACAGTAGGTACTAAGTGTGACCCGCCTGCCACTGAGCAGGCCTGTCACTGGACAGGGTCCTAGGAGCTCCTCAGTGGATGCTGTCCCCACAATAAGCCACAGTTCACTGACTTCCACTGCAGATGGGGAGCTGCAGGGTGCATTTGTGAGAGGCATAAGGATCCGTTAGGCAGAACTGTTTCTGTTTTTTTGAGACAGGGTCTCACTATGTGCTGGGTCCCACGCAGATCGCCATGTTCCCAGGGTGAGGATGGGGGGTGGAGAAAAAAGAATAAAAGTCAGAATACAGACAACTGAGGCCATATGGAGCCCTCTGCCTTGATTGGAAGAAGGAAAGAGGAGGTGGGGGGGAAGGAGGGGGACAAGGGAGAGGGAGGAGGAGGGGGAGGAGGAGCGAGAGGTCCTATGGCTACAGTGCATTTATGTATACACTCAGGAGGTTGAATATCACGTGAAATCTCTTTGCCTAAGAGCTCATCCACATGGCTGGTCTCAGGCACCCCGTATTCTTTTTTTTTTTTTTTTGTCTTTTTAAGACAGGGTCTCTCTATGAAGTTTGGGCTGGGCTTCAGCCCACTTTGTAGCCCAGGCTGATCTCGAACTTGCAACCATCCTCCTGCCTCAGCCTCCCAAGTGCTGGGATTACAGGCATGAGCCCATATTCTTGAGACTAGAGCAGCGTAGCCACGTGACTTGCCTCAGGAGCTCTGAGTTCTTGAGACCAGCCTTGCTCCAGCCGTGCACGTGATGGATCTCCAGTCTCAGCTGCTCCCCACCTCGCCCCCTTTTCTGTTTGATGGTTCTAAGCGATGGGTAGTTAGTCGAGGTTGTAGAACACCTCCTTTTCAAATCCTTTCCATTCTAGATGAACTCGTTTGATTTAGGCTAAAGATTCCCAGTTCAAGAGTTTAAATCCCTATGTATAGCAAGTTTATCCTACACAGGGCATTGCCCCAGAACAGTGATCGGTTACTTGTGTAGTTGGTGTCTGTTTTAAACCTCCTCTGGTTATACTTTTCTGTGGGATGATCAGGACAAAATTATGATGAGACCTGTGTTATAAATGTTTTTATTTATCAAGGTCAGTTAAGTCTGCTCGGGATTTAGCTTGGAACAGTGTATAGCAGCTCTAGTTCTTCAGTCAATGGCAGCCGTCTGGATGAGTCACTGACCCTGCCAGACCAAGTTGCTTTCTGTGAAAGCTTGGGAGACCCTTCTCTCCTAGTGAGTCTCCCGAGGCACACTGCGCACGCAGAGCTTCCTCCTCTGTGGTCCAACCAGCTCCTTGATCAGGAGCAGGATGTCACTGAAAAGGTTCCCTCATGTCCTGAAGGGTCCTCTAAGGGCTGGGGCCAAAATCCTGGCTGTCCTCCTAGCCCGTCTACGTTTGTAGTTTTTTTGGTCTCTGTATCTCAGTTGTTGAACATCCAGGACAAGTTAATGACAACATTTTGTAATAAGGACAGTGAGTTTACTATTATTATTTTATCTGAATATCAAGCACCTTGGAACCTAAAACAGAACTGTTATTTTCTAACAACCATGGATGTTCTAAAAGTTCAATCTCTATAGAATGCAAACAGAAAACAACTGCATAATTTTACACAGAAAATTTAAAATCAAAGCCATACATAATATGGTAGCATGACAATCAGAATGACATTTTTGTGACATTTAAATTTCCATTTTGACATAGTATAACTCTTTTAATCAATCATCTCTATCTAACACATAAGAAGACTCGACCTTTCATGATAAGTAACTGAAGAAATTTGTGACATTGTCGGGACTGCCTAGTACTTAGGAATCTCGAAGTATAACAGCGCATATATAATATATACATCGTATAGATTTTCATTGTTAGTACTGACTGGTGATCTCATTTTGGTTTGACATGAACCTCCTATCACAATTAACTGGAGCACAAAAGAAAGGCAAATGTCTGAATCTGAAAGAAAAGGTCTATTACCATAAGAAATCCCTGTTTTATGTTTCGGAAGACCTGTACATCTGGAGACATGAATAAATGTAATACACATGAAATTAACAAAAATCAAATCATAGCCATATGAACACTTTTTGTGTTTTAAATTTATTATTGTACCACAATATCTATAAGTTGGAAAACTGTATTGTCTTATTTTTAGAAAAATTAATCTTTTGACAATGACCAATGTAAAAATATCACAATAATATATTTTAATAACATTTATTGGGGTGTCTTCCACTAGGCTATGGAGATCACTGGGGCTTCCTATTAGTGAACAAAGGCTAGGAAAATTTTTTCCAGGCAGCTGCTCCTTTATTCACTGAAAGGAGTCCTGACTAATCATTTTCTAAGCCTAAAGGGTCTCCATTTAGTTACCTTATACTTCTGATGACCTACGAGAAAACCAATTCTGATACATTGACCAGCTGGTAACTCAGGTGGAAACATGCCTTTTAAACCTGTAAACCAAATTAAATTATAAACAAATGATCCAAAAATACAAAAGAAAACAAAAAAATTGTTGAGTTCAAATTTTAAAAATAAAGGTCCTCACATATAGGACCAATGAACAAACATTTACAGGCATCTACTGGGCTGGAGATATAGCTTAGCACAAACACCACCTGGCAAGCACAAGGTTGTGAGTTCAATCCCTGATACAAAAAAAAAAAAAAGAAAAAGAATCTGCTTACAATATCTGAGTGCACTCAAATGTATTTTTGGCCAAATTAAATTATAGTAATCCTTTTATAATTTTAGAAGCTTTTAATTATAAATAGACTAGTCAAAATTTTTTGTAGGTCAATTAACAGAGATCTCTTACTAGAAAATTTGGAAGGAACAAAACCTTCCATCTGTAAATAATATATAATTTTGTAACTTAATTTGTCTTAATACTGGCAAATTTCATGTCCCTTTTTTTAATGCATCCTCCAGCTCAGCAGTCTCTTTGCACTCTGTCACCCTCTCAGATCTTCTTTCCCCATCTTTGGTTACCATCTCCTGGGCATCCTGGGTCAGTTTCTTTAATTGATCTCAGGTCAGGTCTAGCCCCATCTTTGTCTATAAGCTGTGGAGTGATCTCCAAGGCATCACTGCCACCGGACTGAGCATCAGCTTTTAGGTGGAACTAACCCCTTCTCTGGTTCCGGGTCCATGACACAGTTGGACAGCACACTCTGGCACCCAGGCCACCCAGCGTTTTCTGGAAAGACACAACCATAGCTCAACCCCAAATTAGCACTGGCTAGGTCCCTTCTTTTGTCCAGTGTGAAGATCCTTCTGAAAGACACTTCTTAATGGCTTTCCTTTACCTGATCAAATTGTCTTTCTGCTGCTGTAGTCTCATCCCTAGCAGGATTTAAAAAGTTAATAGTATATATTACCAAGTGGAGTCCATTATGAAGTGTGAATTGTGTAGTCCCCTTTTCATTTTTGTATTTGAATTTTGAGTGTAGAGTGAGCTCGTTCAACAATGCCTTGATCTTTAGGGTTATGACTTCCCATGGTAAGGGAAGTGTGAGAACTTTTATAAAACATTTGGAAGGCAGCACTCATACAAACTGGGCCATGTCAGTCTTAGGTGCCTGGTGACAGCCAAGGGAGCTAAAAGCATCTAGGCAATGAGCTGTGACATGTTAGCCCCTTCGCCACTGTGGGCAGAAGCAGAAATAAACTCTGAAGAAGTATCCACCAGAATGTGGACCTAGCATGCACAGCCAAACTCAGGAATGTGAGTGACATCTATCTGCCAGGGATTAACTCCCCAGGGAGTGAGAAAGATGTATTATGAGTGAGGAATATTATGTAACAATTTGTCGAGCCCGTTCTTAAGTTAAAAGGAACTGTTTGTGCCAGGCAGAAGCGTTTTGATGGAAGGTGGCATGGGAGGCAGAAGCCTGGTAAATGGTATCTGGGGGAGCAAGAGTGACAGTAAGAACAGGCTTTGTAAAGGGCCCTGATACTGCAAAACCCCAGTGGGCTTATGTCGAATTGCAAAGGTAATTAAAAATGTTGGCAAAGATGGGTCAGCTCTAGAGAGCTGAGCATTAGAGACAGCCTGATTAACTTTGTCCAAGGCAGTTTTAGCCTCTGACATAAACATTCTTGGAGAAGCGGAGGCTGAGTCCTCCTTGAGAATGTCAAAGAGAGGACCTACGTCATGAGTTATTAGCTTAACAGCTGGGCAGAAGCAATTAATATTACTAAGTAGGACCTGAAAATCAGTTAGGGTTGCAAGATGATAACCTGGATTTGAAGAGTTTGGGGTACCATATATCCCTGTTGGATAAAGTGACCCAAATATGAAAAAGGTGCCATAGTTTGCACCTTTTCGGGGCTATCACTAGGCCTGCGTTACATAGGGCATCATCCAATTCAATAAATATCTGAAGCAAGGTGGGTGAGGATTCACGAGCTAGAAGAATATCATCCATGTAATGGATGACACAAGCAGGTGGACGAGCCTGAGGCTCTGATAACATGGCTGAGGCCACACACTCTTGGCATAGGGTTGGACTATGTGCTATTCCTTACGGCAGACACCACCACTGGGAACGGTGCACAGGGCCTGATGGTTAATGGAGGGAAATAATCTCCACCTTCCTGACTTTTTTATTATGACACTGGGGTATTCCAAGGTGCCTGACATCATCTGCTCATTTACCAATGTATGAGCTGCTATAAGCTTCTCCTGAGTGAAGGGCCAGCGATCAACCCGAACAGGGTCATTGGACATCAAAGTTCTCTTGGACGCTGTCTGTAGGGTGGGAGAAGAGATCAAGGCTCCCCCTGAAAATGTGAAGGTGTGTGACCTATACCAAAATGGTCCTTTTGGGGGATAACTGGAAGAGGTCCTCTCCATCCCTGACCGGTTTTACCAAGCCCCTGGGTGGGAAGGAAACCTAGTTGTAACATCTGATGAGTCACCAACTTGCCAAATTTGCCCCCATGTCCTCTGATACATCGCAACCCCATAGATTGACCGGCATATTTATATGGGGGAGGACGTAAGGAGAAAAATGTCCAGAATGACCTCCAGCGTCCCTCTGGGTTAACAATCTAGCACTTGTACTAGGGTGAGAAACACTGTCCAGCCCCTGGAGATCTGCAGTTGCCACATCCAGAGGCCAATGGCATTGGGCAGTGATGGAAACATCTACGCCTCTGTCTAAAAGCCCTCTAAATGATTTGCCTTCAGTGATAAGCATCCAAAGACCCGAAACCCTTGGATCCTCTTTCCTTATTTATAGATTTTTCCAATTTTTGTCAAAGGAAGAATGACCAATTGAGCAATATGAGACACTGGAGTGACTTGAGCAGGGTTTTGAACAGCTTGATCCATAACCTGATTCTTCCTGTATAATCAGCATCAATGACACCAGGCAAAACCTGGAGACCTTTTAAAGTGAGCCTGCTGCAGCCTAGCAGGAGACCCACTGTTTCCGAGGGAAAGGTCCATAGATCCCAGTGGGAATAGCCTGGGGTCCCATTTCAGAGTCGGTACGATCTGGAGGGGGCACTGAGGTCCAGGCTGTGCTGGCGGTGGAGGGTAGGGCCGGTGAGGAGCTGCGGAAAGCGCCCTCATTGTTTGGTGGGGGCACAGCAGGCCCTGCTGCAAGTTCCTGGAATGGGTCCACCTTCTGTATCAGTTTGATCTACATCCCTTGCTCTGTTTACCTTGTCTACACGTGGTACAGATCCTAGAAGGTTTTGTTGAAGGGATGAATAACGGCTGTGTTGTCCCCACCGGTGCAGCAGAGCAATTTTGCACAAAATGTCCCCACGCTCACAGCTGACACAAGTAACCTCATGGCTTCCTTTTCCTCTGTGGTAGCAGCTGCTTGCAAAGCTCCTTGCACACGTGAGGGCCGGGTGTCTGCAGAAAGCCGAGTCATCTCAGACAGAACAGCCCTAAATCCCCTGCCCCTCACCCATTTGCACTTTCAAAGGCCAATTGTTGACCAATTACTTTGTCCCCCTCTGAGTTGTTGATAAGCTCTCACTGGCCTGCAATAGGCAGCCACAAAATCCTGAAAGGTTTCTTCAGGACTCCAGTGGATGGAAATCAGATCAAAGTCACCCTTTGAAGGAAGTTCCCTACAAGCCCTTATGGCAGCTATTTTAATTTGTTCATCTACTTGTAGTTTAAAAGTAATTTAAGGGCTGGGGATATAGCTCAGCAAAATAAGTGCTTGCCTGGCAAGCACAAGCACAAGGTTGTGAGTTCAATCCCCAGTACCAAAAAAAAAAAAAAAAAAAGGAAAAAAGTAATTTGACTATTTGTGACAGCAAAACACCTTCTCTGGTTAATATACCTTCTGTAATGGCTGTGTTGTGAGCAGCACTGCAAATGGCCTGACTCATGCACAGTTCAAAAAAACTTTTCCTTCCACAATAAATAACACCCTGGACTTAAACATGCTTTAACTATTCCCTTCCAACCACTTGGGGTCCTAACATGTTGTCCTATAAGTTCTATTAAACCTAAGGTAAAAGAGTCTGTGGTAAGTCAAGGTAAACAGAGGTAGCAGTAGCTTGTTTTAGCTCTTTTAGGGTCTTAAAAGGTACAGCTTCATGAAAACCTGTGAGTTGTCCTGGATTATCAGGGATTTGGATTTCAGCAACAGGGTAGCTATGTTCAAATTCCTCCATGGACTCCCCGCCTGTCTGGCTTCTATTTTAACACCAGGTGCAAGGGAGAAGAGAGATGATTCTACTCCCTGAGAGGTGCAAGTTTCAACCTGTGATGCAGCAAGGTTTCTTTGCCCTGAAGAGGCAGAAGCTGTGACTGGTGGTGCAATTACTGTTATCAGTTTTACCTCAAGCAGCTGTGAAATTGATGCCATAGGAAAACACCCCCGTAGTGAGGAAAGGTGGTTTTGCCCCCCACCATTCCTACCCTATCTGATTCAGCAAAGCCAGAGGGTTCAGCTCTTATCAGTGGGGCTGTTGCCTGATTGTTCCTTTGCTTCTCAGGACTTAGTTTTGAAATAGTGCTCTGAGCAGAAGCCTCCGTGGTCCTCTTAACAGGAGCACAGCCCCTGAGGCATTCCCTGATCCAGGTCCAGTGCGGGAATCCGTAACCGAACAAGAATTTGTCTGTTGTTCTTGAGAACCTACTTGTTCAATATCTGAGATAAATCCATATGCCTCTCCCCAGCTTCTCTGAAGCCTCTCTCTCTCTTGGTGTGCACACAGCTAGAGGTCTCCTCTTACCTGCCATCCAGTGAGTTCCCTCCTTCCCTGGGTCCCTGTTCAGGCGCCAAATGCCGCGTCCTGTGCAGCTCTCCATGTTCCCAGGGTGAGGATGGTGGGATGAGGAAAAGGACGAGTGTCAGAAAACAGAAAGCTGAGGCCGTGGTGTGGAGCCCTCGCTCCTGCCAGGAAGGAAGGAGGGAGGGAGGGAGGGGAGGGGAGGAAGGGGCCAGAGCTCCTATGGCTGCAGCATGTTTACTCACACAGGCAGGAGTGAGTATCACCTGAAACCTCTCCACCTAATAGCTACCCATGGGGCTGGTCTCAGGTTTTCTGTGTTCCTGAGACCAGCCTTGCTCCAGCCCCATGCGTGATCAATCTCCAGCTTCAGCTGCTCCCCAAACTGTGTAGGTCAGGTTGGTCTTGAGCTTTTCCGTAGCCCAGGCTGCCTCAGCCTCCCAAGCTGGGATTACAGGTGTGTGCTACCACACCTGGCTCCAAGAAAAAACTTAAAAGTGCACATTCAAACAGTGTGAGCACTCAGGAGAGAGGGGTGCACGTTTGCTGGCACTGCGAACGTTTATGTTTGGAGGGGAGTCTGCAGAGGCATCACATCACCTGGAAGGACAGTGGCCCATCTCACAGCTAGGAGCTGTTTTTCTTTTTTAAAATGGGAAATTAAGCATCATTTGAATGGTCTGTTTCTTCATTTTTAAGATCAAGTTCCTGCTCTTTACCTTCTTAGCTAAGCCATTTTATAGACTCACAGTGTCCTAGAGGGATGGGGTTGAGGGGTTAGGAAGGAAAGAGCCTCAGTTAACCCAGCGAGTCCAAAATGGGTGGCCCTGGGTGACCCTGACTGCATCCCGGAAGCTGCAGCCCTTGAGAGGACGCTTGTCTGAGCTTTGGCTTTCCTTGTCTCCTCCTCCTCCATCTTTATCTCCTATATCCAGCCACAGGCCCGTGTCCTCCTTTCCCTAACCACCAGTGACAGGGAGCCAGAGCCCACGGGGGCAGGGGCAGCCTGGCCAGAGCTGTCCCTTATGGAGTTTCTGTCCAGGCACTAGCCCTTACCAGGCACCGTGGGAGCCCAGAGGCAGAGGCCAGGCTGGGGGGCCATCCGGACAGCCCCCTCTGCAAGTGGGTCAGGCCTGAGCCAGGCAGTGCCCCTGAACCCTGGCACCAGGGTAGGACAATGACCTGTGACTAGGGTGGGGCTGATAAAGCTCCATCAATCGCTGGGTACTGCTCCCTGGCTGGGCCTCCAGAGCCTGAGGAAGACTGGCCGGCTGGCTCCAAAGACAACGCATGAGGGCTGTAGGTGATTGGCCCCTGTGTGCCCCAGGGAACCGAGGCTGGCGGGGGCAACTTGCCCCAAGACCCTGGGCTCTGGCACGTGAGCTTTGTACTGGGGCCCTGGTGGTAGGGAGCCACGGAGGGGCTGGGGGTCCTGCCGATGCTCCACGTGTGACTGCAGCAGGTCTGACCCTTCTTTTGGCTTCAGTTTCTCCAAGCGTAAAGTGAGACTTTGCTAGCCAATGCCTTCCCCCACCCGACCCGGTGCACAGTGCAGTGCGCAGAAGGGCTAAGGGGCCGGAAGCCCCCCTCCTGCTTCCTGCCCCACCTCAGCAAAACCAGGAGAGCAAAGAGCCATGATCCAGTGGCTCCCGCACCTTGGGTCCCCGGTTGCAGTCTGCGCCATGGAGGCCAGTGGAGCAGGAGGGTTCAAGGAGGAACAACACAGGAAGCCCCTCAGCCCCAGTTAAATATGGACTGAGCCTCCTCCTACCGCCCTCCCTTGGACTGCTGCGGGCTGTGGTAGGAGCAGGGCAACACCAGGGCAAAGGTGGGCTCCACAGTGTCCCTGCCCTCCTACAGAAGCAGTCGGCCTTTCGGGGAAGGGGTAGGCTGGGGGTTCCGGAGGGCAGGGAAGGGGCTTCTGGAGGGAGGGCTGGGCGTTTTAGCACTGAGAAGCACGGATGTGGTCACTGAGCCCTGCCCTTGTTGTTGAGCTGTGGGTAGAGCTGGGCCCCAGAAGCCACGGTGCAGCTCCTCCCTCCAGTCCTGTGCGAAGTCGAGCCTGGAAGACTGGGAAGGCGGGCACTTGGGGAGACCCTCTGTGGGGGTGTTGTCAGCGCAAGCTCCTTGAGGGAAAAAGAACTCGCCTTCCAGCACCGCCCTGCAGCCCAGCCCAAGTGCTCTGGCCAGGGCACAGGCCTCTCTCATCTTCCTTTCTGGCAGCTCAGGGGGGTGCCGCAGCCAGGAAGCCTCTCCTGACCAGCTCTTGAGTCTGGTTGAGGCCCCTGGGACCCCTGTCTGCTGGGTGGCACCAGGGTGCCCTCCAGGTTTTTTCAGCCTCCTTCTCACCCACAGGTCTCCTGTCGATGCAGAAGATGACCCCTGGACCAGAGCCCCAAAGCCCTCAGGAGCCTGGGGGTCCGGCAGCACCAGATCAGGGCACTCAAAGGTTGAAGAGCAGCCTGCGGCGGGCTTTTTCATGGGCCCCCACCCAAACGTCCAACAAGGACCTGGGCCAGCGCTGGAGCTCCCTATTCCAGTCCCTGCGGCGAGCAGTGGACCAGTGCCCAGCTGTGGGCCAGTCCCACGTCCCTGCTGTGGTCATGAGTGGTGGTGCCAGCCAGCAGGCATCATCGCAAGTGGGGTCAGAAGAAGCGGAGTCCCAGGCAGGTGAGGGCTCCCTGGGCCACACTTGCGGTGGGGGTGGGGTGGGGGCAGGGGGATAGGGTGGGGATGAGACCAGAGCGGGCAGCAGCTGAGCCCACACTTACCAACTCTCCCACACCCTTTTCCCTGCACAATCGAACTTTGAGTTCTTACAGCATCTTAGCGAGGGGACACCCCCCCCAGGAAAGTGAGGCTAAGAGAGGTGAAGTGACTTGTGAGTCTGTGGCTGGGAGTTGCACCTACATCTCCACCGCTGTAGAAGTCGAGGGCCTGGGGTGTGGAAATGGCAGAGAGAGAGCAGAGCAGCTTGAAGTGTTGACCCTGGACAGCAAGCAGGCAGTGGCCTGGCACTGCAGGACATGCCCAGCCTGAGCTCTGACCCTGTTAAACCTGCAATCAGGGCCACACAGAAGGCCACGGGAGCAGCTCAGTGGGGTGGGGTGGGTGGTTCAAGGGGGGTGGGGAGGGGCCAAACCAAAGTGCCCTTTTCTGCAGGGTTTCGGTTGGGCCCAGGTTCTGACTCTTGGAGGCTTCTTGAGTCTTAGGGGCATCTGGGCCAGGCCCAGGGTCCAGGAGGCAGAGTGTCCCACCGCCCCTGTTCCCAATGGCCTCTGCAGACGGCAAATCCGTGGCTGACCTCATCGCTGAGCAGCACCTGATGGCGGCATTCGAGCAGCTGCGGGACCTGGAGACGCGGCTGGTGGCCGACAAGACCTCAGGCGCCATCGAGGACCCCACAGACTTCGCAAGGCGCGCCATGGACATGTCCCTGCATTACGACCGTCTGGCCGACGAGATGTGTGCCGTCGTGCGCAAGACGCTGGGCCCCGAGGGCGTGCCCGCCGCAAAGCTGACCGAGCTGGCCCTCGTGCTGCTCGCGGAGGAGGAGGCCCACTTGGAGCCGCCGGCCGGAGGCAACTACTTGTGCATCCCGCGCCACTGGCGCAGGCGCTGGGAGGACGCCGTGCGGCAGAGCGCGCAGGAGCGCGTGAGGCAGGCGAGCGAGGATGCACGTGCAGGTGCCACCCCTGGGGCAGCAGAGGGTGTGCCCAGCTTGGCCCAGCTCCTGACCAACCTCGGTATCGTGGTTCGAGGCGACTTGCAGAAGGTGCACCGGGAGGTACAGCCTGCATACGCAGCCGCTGGCCTCCATGCGTGGGAGATCTACCTGCGCGCCTTCCACAGTGAGGTGGCCCAGCACCTGCAGGAGCTCGTGCCCAAGGCCCACGGCTACGAGCAGCTCTACCTACTGCTGGACTGGGTCACTAACGTCTATGGCAGGTGAGGCCCGAGGCCGGCCCAAGCGCAAGAAGCGGCTCACACTGCCCGCCCGGGTCCTTGGGAACTGGCTCCCGGGAGCGCGCACACACACACACACACACACACACACACACACACGCCCGCCTCCTTAGGGACTTCGACCTGCTTCCCCTCAGTTAGGCTTTATGTGTTTCCACCCCGGGTTTTCCCAAGGGGCCACCGCGCGTGGGTTCCCAGTGCAGCAGAGGCCCGTGCCAGCATTAAGAAGGCACCTCCTGGGGCAGGACCCCTTGGGGCTCACCCACTTCCCCTCTAGGTTGGCACGGCTACTGGGGGCTGCTGCCTGCGCTCTGTGCTGTGGCACAGGCCCACTACCTCCAGGATGAACAGCCTGGGCCCACAGGCAGGCGTGGGCTCCCTAAGTAGCAGAGCTGTGCGGTGTTTGGGGTTTGCGCCAGGCCCGGGTGCTCACCAAGCTGGCAGGGGCTTGTCCAGACAGCCCCTTCAGGAGGCTGAGGGGTAACAACTGGTGGTCAGAAGCTTCTGGGATGGTGAGGGCCGGACCAGGGTGTGAATGGACTTGGGGGGTGCCAGCAGCTCTGACCTGGCCTGCCCTGCCCCTCAGCGCCCCCCACTCCCTTCCAGCCCCAACTTCCTGGACATCACAGACCTGGAACGGCCCCCACTTCTAGCACCTGATGTGCAGGCACAGCTGGAAGGGGACTGCGCCAGCGCCCTGGAGGTGGAGCCGGGTCCTGCGGGGAGGCGTGGGGTGGTGCACGGCAGTGGCCCACCCTGCAGCCTGGCATAGGCCTGGGCAGGGTGACCCTTTCCATCCGGGGAGGCCTCACCTGGGCCATCCGTACTCCCCCAGAGCAAGATCTCAGGCTGCCTCAACCGAATCCTGCAGCTGGAGCAGAGCCGCTGGGCAGAGGCCGAGGACCCCGAGGTGCTGCAGGGCCACTACCATGCGCCCTTGTCCAAGGACATCCACATGGTATGCGGCGGGGACCCCAGTTCTGGCAGCTCTCCAGGGAGCTGGAAGCCTAGAGCCAGGGTCCGCAGGATGCCTGGCAAGGCTGGTGGGCCCGAGTGCAAGAAGGCAACTCTCGGGCTGGGGAGGCTGAAAGCTGGAGCCAAGACCTGCAGCAGAGCCGGGTGGGCGGAATCCCCCCTCCCTTTTCCCTCCCTTCCTCCCCTTCCTCGGCTTCCCCCTTTCCCTCCCCCCACCCCCCACTGAGCTGTGGCATCGCCCTCAGCTGGTGGTGGAGTATGTGAAGGTGTCCAGCGCCATCTCTGCCGAGTTCGAGGCCACCACCCTGAGGCTCTGTGCGCAGCAGCTCCGCCTCTTTGTGCCCAGGTGCGCGTGCGTCCCTGGGGAATTAGAGTGGGGGATGGGGGTCTCTGGGGTGGGCGTCCCTGGGGTGAGCGGTGTACACCCCCCAGGGCTCTGAGTGCTACACCCAGCGGATGTGGGGCCCTCGGCGCGGCCCGGAGTCTGGGTAGGAATCCGAAGGAGCCCAGTCCGAGCTCTGCGTGCCCTGCCCAGGTTCAAGAAGGCTTTGCTGGAGTCGGGGGCGGCGAGCGAGCCTCACTTGGGCGCCTACATCAACTCCTGCGAGGAGCTCAGGTGGGGCCTGCGCCTGCGCAGCACTGCCAGCAGGGGGCGCGCGAGCCCCGGAAACCAGGGCGGAGAAGGCGCGCGCGCGGGGACCAGGGGCTCGTTCTGTGCTGATGGAGAGCAGCCCGAACCAGGGGACGAGGAGCTGGTCCCCTCCCTAGTGTGGCCCGCCCTGACACCTCCAGGGGCCGTGCCCTCCCTGTCCTACTCCTGGCACAGCACCCTTCCTCCGCGCAGCGCAGCACAGCTGGTCCCCGCTGTCGCAGGTGGAGGGAAGCCATGGCCTCACCCCTGGGCCCGGTCCCTTCCTCACCCCTGGGCCCTCACCCCTGTGCCCGCACCCCTGGGCCCGGTCTCCTTCCTCATCCCTGGGCCCGGGATACCATGCTGTGTCCCAAGTCTGGCCTGGGCTTCCTCACCGTGAAATGGGACCACTGTCACATTAGAGGGCAGGGAGGGAGCTAAAAGTGGCTCTGTGTGGAGATGGCCGTGCTGCACTGTCCTGCCCCCAAGAAGGATGGAGGGGTGTCCCAGAGCAGCCAGAGGGAGCGGGCTTACCACCACCCCACTGACCTACCCCTCTGTGACTGCTCCCAGGGTTGCTTTGTTGTCGTTCCCTCACTTGATTCTGCTCTCAGGGTTACCACACCATGCAGTTCCAGGGGTGCCTTTCACATCATAGTCTAAATAAGTGGAGCTGGTATAACGCCCAACCTGCAGGGCTTTGTGCTAGGCTTTGCTCAGCAACTTGCTCCTTTGTGTGCACCTAAAGTCTTGCCTGGGCCTTCACCAGGACCAGTCTTCTGGCCAGGTTCCCAGGGTTCCTGGAGGAGGTGAAGGAGCCCCTGGAGGCGGCAGTCAAGAGCTTCCAGAAGCACTTGCTACAGGGCTTGCAGCAGGACCTGCAAGTGAGTTCCTCTCCCACTTTCTGTGCCCGGCAGATGCCTTCTTGTCCCCGAAGCCCAGGGCCCATTTCAGGGCCATGTGTGTCGGGGTGGGTGGGGACCCAGACATCCCAGGGAAGCAGGGGCATTTTGGAAGCACCTGCCTCCCCACTGCAGTTCTACTGCCAAGACCCAAGCCGGGGATGGTGGCCCCAGATCCCTCACAGCACTCCTCCAGGTGTCCTGAATTCGGAGGGGACGGTACCAGGGACCCAGCTGGGGCAGAGGCTGCACTGGGCTCACTCCCATGCCCCTCCTCAGCCACTCCTCAGCTCTGTGTACACCAGCGACTGGCTGACCCAGGACATGCTGTGTCCCCTCCTGGACAAGGTGAAGGCCTTTGCACACCACCTCACGCTTGTGACCTCACCGGTGGCACAGGTAAGGCAGGGAAGGGTTCTGAGCCAGGGGTGCCCAGGGCTTAGTCTTTGACCCCAGCCATGACCTTGACTCCATCCGTCCAGGAGACGCTGGAGGAGGTGCACCGGATCGTGGTCCGGGAGTACCTGGCGCAGGTGCTGAGGCTGAGGAAGCATTTCCGGGGTGAGGAGCGCTTGTGTGGGTCCCAGAGGATGAGCGAGGACGCCCAGGACATCAGTGAAACCTTCCGGGACTTGGTAGGAGCGGTGTCTGGTGCCCCCATGTGCTTGCTTGTGTCTTGGACTAGTGCCCCCATTCTCAGTTCTACTCTACCTAGAAAGAAGGGAGTGGCAGCCTGGGGGGCAGTGACTGTACCCTAATTCTGCCCCTGCTATCCACCAGGAGGGGCCCCGTGGGGGCAAGCCAGGAGGTGCACTTGCAGGCATTGGCTTGATTGTAGGGCTCACAGGAAGGACAGGAGGATGGTGGAGACCTGTCAGGCGGCCAGCCCTGGGGGACCCCTCTGCACCCAGCCTCGGTCTGGGCCACCAGCCTCCACTGGAGGTGCGATTCCAGGCACACTTCCAGCTCAGGCCTGGGCCACCTGATCTGCACAAGGACAGAGGACACCGGCATTGGCCCTGGGACAGGGGATCCACACTCTCCAAGCCTCTGTGTCCCCCCAGGGCTCTGAAGCCACATGGCTGAACCCAGCCATCCTGTGCATAGCCGAGATCCTGGGCGAGAGGTACAAAGACGACATCAAGCGACACCTGGAGATGCTCATCCGGAGCTTCCCCGACGTCAGGTCTGCAGCTGCCCTGCGCCCCCACCGAGACCCTGAGAAGCACCCCAGGGCTGGGGTGGGCAGAGACAAGAGGGAGGAGTGTGGGGCTCGAACCTGTGTGGACCTGAGTGTGGTGCCGAGACCATGGACCACAGACCGGCAGAGGCCCCCACATACCCTGAACCACTCTTCATCAGCCCCTCCTTGGGTGGGGGGGCACAAACTCCCTGGGGGGGCAGGTGTGACCCCAGCCCAACAGTAAGCCCTACCTTGTTTGGGAGGGAGGCTTTGATCCCGGGGTGGGAGGGGCACGGTGAGTCATCAGAACCCACGGAAATCCCGGTTCAGCCTCCCAGGGCTTGGACATTCCAGAATGGGGAGGTGACAGAAAGCCCCGGGCCCAGTCCCCTCTCTGGCCTGCTACCCCCAGGGAGAGTTCCTGGCCCCAGTCCCAGGAGCGGGCAGTCTCCCTGGGTGTGGATCAAAGGCACCAAGTGTCCCCAGCTTGATGTGACCCTGGCCCCTGGTACCTGTGCACCTGTCTCTTCCCGTGTGGCCTGTGCCTTTGAGGCCCCGCCACCACTGCCACAGCCCAGGGTCCACGCTGCACTGCTGCCTCCCCTGGAGGGCTGCTGGGCTCTCCGTCCCAGCCTCCCTGACTGGATTCCGGGAACACATCGTGACTCATGCTTCCCAGAATCCCGAGGCCAGTGTGCTGGGGATGCTCTGCAGTGTGCCCCTCTGCTCTCCACAGGCAGAAACACGTGCAGGCCATCCTGGCGCTGCGCAGACTGGGCTGCCGTCGGAACCAACACCTGCTGCGGCACTCACAGAGCCTGCTGGGGGCCAGGGCCAGGGCTGGGGCCGGGAGCAGGGGCTCCACCCACAATCGCGTGCTCTTCGAGGAGATAATGGTGCCTGCTGTCTCCAGGGATGTGATGATCACCTGCGTCTGCTGCTTCCCAGACTGAAAGGGGGCCCGCTGTCCTCCCCGAGGCCTGCGCTCCAGGCTAGGAGCCCTGGAAGTCAGTGGGTGTGTGTCCTGCATCCAACTCTGCAGCCTGGAGTCCTCATGGAACATTTGTCTTTAACCAGGGCAAGGGAGGATGGAGGTATCTGAGGCATTCCTGGGGCTCAGGGCAGCTGCCCCCCACTGGCCTGCTAGGGAAGGCCTCCTGCTTTTCGGTGCGCCCCCCGCAGAGAGTGCAGGACAGAGTGTTTATTCTAAAAATAAATGTCAATTAAACTGGTGTCCCCACCCACCCAGGGGCAGGGCAGGCCAGGCTGGCTGCTGGTGTGAGGCCTGAATGATGCCCATGAGAGACGGGGCAGCCCAAGCTGGGGAGGCCTCAGAAGAACTGGCCTCCGTCCAGGGACCCTGGGTCTGTGCTCTCTGGCTCATGCCCGCTGCCCAGGCCAGGAGGGGAAGGAGAGCCAAGGCTTGTTCTGCAGCTTGAGGTATTTGGGTTGCACAGGGGAGGAACTTCCCAGCAATGAGAGCTGTTGGGTTCCCGAAGGGAGTGTCACCAGGGGACATGTTGGGGGTGACCCTTAGCTGGCCAAGCCGGCTCAGGTCTGCACCTGCAACCTTCCTCCTGGTTTGGGCTGAGGGTGTGGCTGCAGGAAGCCTGTTTGCACTGGCAGTGCAGTGCAGGGCGACCCTTCAGGAGAAGCCCCAGCTGGCACCCAGGTGCAGGCCCCACCTCCCAGCCTGGCCCTGGCCCTGGCCCTGGCCCTGGCAGGAGTGGGCCAGGTAACTGCTGGTGGCCGGAGTCCTGAGTGTGGGATGATCTTTCACCTCCAGAGCACAGGGGCCCAAAGGCCACCCTGTAAAGTAAGCCAGCTCCCCCAGCCTTGTTCCTGTTGTCCTTGTGCACAGTGGGGTGGGGGGCAGTGTCCAGGCTGATGGGCCACCTCACCCTAAACCTAGGCTGGAACACAGGTCCAGGAGGAGCCCGCCTGGCCCGCAGCAAACAGGCCAAGTGCCTGGGGCACTTTGCTCTGGTAGCAGGTGTCAGGGCAGTGCCTTCTTGCCAGTGGTTGTGCCAGGGCTGGAGGCCAGGGGCGGGGCAGGGGAGCCCAGGCAGGCAGGAAAGAGGAAGTGGGGGGGCGGGGGGTGGGGGAGGGCGGGGAGTGTGACTGCTGTGCAGTCCTGGGCCCAGAGAGAAACTGAGGCTGCTGTAACGGGTTCAGGGGTGAGAAGGGCACATCTGACCATGGTGGGGGGATCTGAGGAAGGAACAGGGGGCTTGCCACTCCCACCCTGTCCAGCCCACTGCATCCCTGGGAGCCACTGGCGAGGGTAAGGGAAAGCTCATCTGCCAGTCCCAGTGCCAGCCAGTTCTCCTGGTAGGCTGAGTCCCGTCCCCGTCCCGGCCCCTCCTGAGCTCCTGCAGCCTGGCCCTGACCCTGGCTGGCCTGGACCTGCCGAGGTGATGAAGCTGACGGTTCTGGGGCTGGAGGGCTGGCTCTTGATGCTGCCACTTCCCCAGTGATGCACGCTTCTTTTCCTCAAAGTGCCCCGGCTTTTCCATCTGTGAATTGGGTGCTCTCAGCACCTCCCAGGCTGGGGAGGGGAGGCAAGAGCAGCATGACGCCAGGCCCCTGCCACCCTACCACCCAGTCTTCAGGCGTCTCCCAAGCCCTTGCCTGCAAGGAAGTCGAGAAGGGCCTGGTGCAGACTCCACTTGTGAGCAAGCAGGGGTGGGCTGAGTCACCGGTAGGGCGGCACCCAAAGCAGGGAGGCCTGGAGGTCGGGATCCCCCCACCGAGATGCAGTACCGTCTTCCTGAGGGTTTCCAGACCCGGAGACGGGAAGTCGGGTTTCCTGGCAGGAGCTGTGAGACACTGGTGTGCTTCTGCAGGGAGCATCAGCGTGTGCCCTTGCCTTGCCGAGAGCTGGGTGGTGGCTGAGGACCAGCACTGCCTCCCGAGGCCCCGAAGGACAGCAGGAGGTGACAGCGGCTTCAGAGGGTGCAGTGGGAAGGCTGACAGTGGGTGACTGTCCTGTCAACGTGTGGGAGCCGCCGGTTGGGTCCCCTGACACCTTGCCGTGGGCCTCAAGGGCTTTCCTGGTCATTGTCCAGGCCAAGCAGGGGTGTGGGAGGTCAGGCTGCTGGACTTGCTGCAGTTGTCTGGCTAATAAGGAAGTGTGTGCGCGCGTGCAAGAGGTGTCCACAGCATTTACCATCCAGTGTGGAGGCCTTGTCCATGCGCCCAGCACAGAGCAGGACACTGCGCAAACCCTCTTGGCCCCCAAGCTCAGACCGCAGCCTTGCCAGCTGCTCTGGGCCCAGCCTTCCCGCCCCCCAGGGGCTCTGCTCCTCCCTCTCCAAGGCCACCTGGCTGCCCAGTGCCTCCAGTGTCCTGGGTCCTTCCTGGACTGGGTCTTGCTTCTGACCCTGTCCCTGGCCTGTCGCTGAGCCGAGGTCCTGCTCTGTGAACATGGTGGCCCGGAGGGTGTATGAGGGCGCTGGGGTTGCAGGGTGACATGCTGTGTGCACACCTGCCAGCCCGGGATGGCGCGGGCTGCCGGAGGAGGGGACCGGACCACCCACCCAGCTCAGGCTCCACGGCCCTCCTGTCCCTGAGCTCGGGCCTGGGCCCTGCTGGTGTGTGTGGCACTGCACTGGGACAGCCTGTGGGAGGCCGAGGCTCCCAGCATTGCACTTGGCCCCACGACGCCCTCCTCTAGCCATGACCAGGGCCCTTCCTCCTCCTGGGCCCCGGCTCTGAGTATCACAGGAGGGTGCTCGCTGTGGAGGGCACTCCACAGAGGTGCTGGCACAAAGCTGTGCTTCAGGTGGCAGCCAGGTGTCTCACAGCCTCTGCCTCTTCCTTCCTCGCCCGGTGACCCTAGTGCCATCCCTTCTGCCCCACCCTCTGCAAGCCCCAGTTCATAGGGCCAGGTGGGGATGGGAGGCTGCAGGGTCCCCAAGGCTGCTGTCCACCTCGAGTCTCACTTCTCCCTTTGGGGCTGCAGCAGGTCCTGCCCACTGCCAGCCACCCTCTGCCCAGGGAGGGGCGGGGTGGGCTCCCCACGAACAGTGCCTTCCCGGTGGCCCTGGGGACCGGGCAGGGGTCTGTCTGCTGTGAGCTGCTCTGCGGCACTGCCTTGCAGGTGGCCACGTTGGTGGCCAGGCACTGTGGCAGGTGTCCCCGGGTCTCAGCCCAGCCAGTGACCCCCCCCATCCCGAAAGCCTGGGGATAACTGAACTGCGAACAAGGCTTCCCACCTCAGTGCTCCCCTCTGCTGGGCCTTGGAGACCCAGACAGTCACTTTGGAGGCCCCCTCTTCCCAGACACCACGCTCACTGTGAGCTATTTTGGCTTCCATGTCCCCTTTAGTAATAAACGCACACAGGGCTAAAGCTTAAAGGCTCATGAGGGTGAGGTCCCCTTCCGCCCACGGAAGGTGGGGCTTCCCCAGCCACTCGCAGGGAAGTGAGATTTGATTCTGCTGGACAGTCGGGGCAGGGGCGTGGGGTGAGGGCCTGTCAGTCGCTATCAAAATAAATCCTTAATGACCCCAAGGCTCCCGTCTGCCTGCGTGGATTCCCCGGACACTAGAAGCGTGGGGTCTCAGAAGGTGGAGGTCGAGACAGCACCTGCTGTTTCTGGGTTCTTGGTGATTCCCAGGGGTTCAGGGTTGCTGTGAAGGATCAGCTTCAGATCTGGAGGCCTGGGAGGGAACCCAGCTCTGCACCCTGCCAGCGCCAGCAGGGCAGCCCAGGGGAAGTTCCTCCACCTCTCTGGGCTCTGCCTCCCTGTGCAAAATTGGAGGCGGAACAGAGCAAAGGCTGCCGGGGCCCTGCACACAGCACTGTGTCAGGGATCCTGAGAGCCACAGATGCACCCACTCGGCTGCCCCCACGCCCCTGAGAGGCCAGGGGCTCCCACCCACTGCAGGGAGGCCCAGTGGAGCCAGGCAGCTCCCTCCCCTCCACCCTCTTCCAGCCTCTGGAAGCTCCCTGGGACAGCACCCACCGCATGACCAGCTGTCGGTGGAGGGACCCAATGACAGCTGCTTCCTGGAAATGAAGCCGGCTTGGAGAACAGCCTGTGTGCAGCTGGTGCTGCCTGTCCCCAGCACTGGAGGTCTGCTTGGCATCTGCGCTCACTGCCCAAAGGGCCTGAGTCACCCTGCATGCAGCCCAGGGCCAGGGCTGCCACCTCCATGCAGCCCTCCTGCCCTGCGCTCCCCGCAGAGGCGGCCAGGGCAGGGTCCTCCTGCCCAGGGCCCGCTTCCTCTCACATGGCCAGCTCCAGTGAGGGAAAGGACCCAGGCTTGTGGACCCCTTAGAACCAGGCCTCCCCAGGCCTCAGTTTCCTTGTCTGCCAAATATGAAGAGGAGCCCTGGGCCAGGCTTCCTGTGGGAGGAAGAGGAGGGACTGTGACAGTAAGCAGCTTCCCACTGGGCCAGGGGCACTGCCTGTCATGCATTCCCTCAGGCCAGTGTATCCCGAGGGTATGCTGGTCAGCTATGCTGGTCATTCCATGATTGTAGGATGGTCAGCAGACACCAGCCAAAGCCTCAAGCTGCTGCGAGCGACCCTGGCCCGTCACTTCCTCTCTTGGGAAGGCTGGGGACCCCGGCCTCAAAGCCTCAACCTTGTATCTGTTTCCTTCTGAGACTCAGTGTCCTTGTTGTCCATGGAGGCTCCATGGCTCTGCCCTGGGCAGTTGGTGAGCGCAGCCTGGAAGTTCCCAGGTCTGGAGGAGACAGAAGGGAGAGGGAGGCCCCACTGGGTCCAGAGAACGAAGTCGGGCAGCGGGAAGTGCAAGTCATCAGGCAAAGGGAAGTGGGTGCGCCCCGGGGGCTGCTGGGGACATCCTGGCGTGACCCTGCCTTTCCCACAGGAGCCCCTGAGGCCAGCAGCCAGCATGTCTGTGCCCAGGGCCACTGCCAAGCCTGTGACAGCCCCCTGCAGTAGCCAGGCTGTGACTCAAACTCTTGGCACCTGCCTGAGTCCCACCTGGCCTCTGCACCTCTGGGCTCCCAGGCACAGACCCTTCTGCCTCAACTTCCCCTCATCCTCCGAGACCTTCCCTTCTGCTGTCTCCTCAGAGGGCTGGGCCATGTGTGAGGGAGGGCCAATAATACACAGTCCTGTGTTAGTTCTGGCCACACAGGCTGCAGAGGCTGGGCCCCTCCCGCCCTGCCCAGTGAATTAACTGACTGAACAAAACAATGAAAAAAGGGGGAATTTGGAGTTGGGCGTGACAGTACATGCCTGTAATCTCCACACTCTAGGAGGATGAGGCAGGAGAATTGCAAATTTGAGCACAGCCTGGGTAACTTAACAAGACCCAGTTTCAAAACTAAAAAAAGGCTGGGTGTGTACAAGGCTCAGCACAAAGGCCCTGCATCCAGAATCTAATACCATTTTTTAAAGAAAGGAAAAAGAGAGGACCATACTTCTTTCCACATCTGAATTCTAGGCTAAGTTCTTCCTTGTTCCTGATTTAATTATGTATCCAGCCGCACTGCAGGTTCCAAGCAATGTTGGAGGAGAAGCAAGGTGGTACAGTGCAGCACCGCCTCTGACAGGCGTCAGGCCTGTGCGTACCTCAGTTTCCTCAACTGTGAGAAGGGGTCCATGCCTCAGTTTCCTCATCTGTGAGCAGGGAGGGTACGCAGTACCCACTTTGTAAGATTTTCCATGTGCAGAGCACCTAGGACCAAGCCTGGCACTGTGATCGTCTACAAAGTCAAGCTGTGCACTCCTAGCAAAACCGTTCACAGCGGCTGAAAAGTAGCAGCTACCCAAGCACCTGTGGAGGGGTGGCCGCAGTGGAACAAGGTCCAGGCGTAACGGGAAGGACACTGGGACATGGTCTGCAGCACGGGTGAGCCCAGCCATGACAGGACAAGTCCTGTGTCCTTCCCCTTGCCTGAGGTCCCTGGAGTAGACAATGCCATCAAGGGAGAGCTTGGGAGGCACTAGTGGGAACAGGGCCCCCATCTGACAAAGTGAACCAGATCTGGGGTGGAAGGTGTTGGGGTGCAGGCAACACAGTGGACTCAGCACCGCCGACCCTGAGACACTGGTTACAGGGTAAACTGATGTCGTGTATGTTTCACATAATTAAAACCAGAGTGGGCAGTCATTGCCTGAGCAGGAAGGGGCCCATGTGTCCCAGGCTCAGGCAGGGAGGGGACCACAGCTTCTGGCCATGCGCCTCCATAGCTTCAAGGCTGGATGGGATCAGTGCCGGACTGCCCCTGCCCAGCACTGTGAGGTAGGAGTGGGCAGGGCTGGTCCTGAGGGACAGAACCTGACGCTCACTGACTTCCTGCCTGGTGCTGCTCCTGGCTGGCTGCTAGGGGGCTGTCAGAAGGGGGACAGAACAGTGTGTGGCCTAGGGGCCTCCTGTCCGTTCCTCTTTCTGCCTCCCACCTCCATCTGGCCCCAGTTTCAGAGTTCCCTTGATCTGGGGACTTCACATGGGACCCTCCATCCTCAGGCCGGACTCAGAGGGGGAACCACAGCATTGCCCCTGCAATCCTGATTGCTGTCCTGGGTGAGCCACTGGGGGCTGCTGGGGCAAGGCTAGCAGCCCAGCCCCATTCCCACAGAGCCCGCGCTGACCAGAGCTCAGTGTGGATGCATTATCTTTAGGATCCCAGAGCTGAGGTCCCCAGCAAATTCCCAATCTGTTTGGGATTTGGAGCAGTGGGTGGGGGAGCCAGGCAGCTCTGCGGGGGATTGCACAATGATCTCAGGCAGGCCAGCTGCACCAGTGAAGTGGCCAGCGCCCCACTTCGCAACCACCTCCCCTCTGGATGAACCCTGCTGGGCCAGGCCCTCAGTCTCCCCAGCTGTGCTCTGGGGAGCAGGCGGAAGGACCCCATCCTGGACACTGTGGCTCAGGGGTTCGCCTGGAAATCGGCATCCCTGGGGGCCTTGGGGACAGTGGTGATGGGGCCTTTGTTTGAAAGCCACCCCCGGGCAGCCTCTTCTAGTACCCCAGGGACGGGAGGGGTGACTGTCCAGGCTGAGAACTGGCTGGGGCCACCACTCCCCAGGAGGAAGAGGAAGTTCTCAGTCCCTGGGACGCCCCCTGAGCACAGCCCCCGACTCAGCCACGTCTCCGCCCTCAAAGACCTGGAAGTGGGGAGCGCAGGAGCCAAACAAAGGCGGGGGCGGGGGCAAGGGGCGTGCTGCCAGAGGCAGAAGAGGAAGTGGGTGCCAGCGGGAAATTCCTGAATGACAGGCTCCTTTCCCGAGGGCTGGAATTCTAAGATGTGAACTCCCGGTTGCCGGTGGGTCCCCCTCCTGCCATGCCCAACCCTCCGGCCTCCTCAGCGCCCCCCAAACCCTGAGAAAGTGCACACGGGAAACTGAGGCGTAGAAAGGAATAGGACTGGTTCAAGGCCACGCTGGGCGGGCACAGTGGGGGTCAGATATGAGTCGGGGTGCAGGGGTGCCTGGGCCAGTGCCCAAGGTCCCGTCTGCTCCAGGGGACCTGGAAAGGGCCAGGGCCTCAGGGGCGCCCGCGCCGGCTCAGGCCCGTCTCTACCACTCCCGGTTCTGCCTGGTGACCTGGAAGTCACCTCGCCCTCCGAGCGCCCCCGCCAAGGCCACGGGGTCCCGAGCGGGGACTGGGGGGCGTGGCGGGGGGGCGCGGCCGCCGGGCAGCCAATCGGGGGCCACGTCGGACAATGCGCGGCCCGCAGGGCAGGGGCCGCCGCGGGCCCAGCGGGTTTTCCGCGGTTACGGCGCTGGGCGCTGGGCGCTGGGAGGGGGCGGGGCGGGGCGGGGCCTCGGCTTTTTCAGGCAGCGCCCAGTGGACCCGGGACACAGCGGCCCGGCCCGGACGCAGTAAGTGACCTCCTCCGCCACGGTGCTTCTGTCCCCACCGCCCGGGCCCGGTCCCCTGAGCCGATCCCCCGGGCACGGCCTGGTGTCACCCAGGGGAGCAGGGCGAGTCAGGGACGGGGTCTCCAGGAAGCCCCAGCCCCCGCGAGCCTGCCAGGCAACCTGAGGCAGGCCAGGCGACTTCCCCGCCGGGGTGTCCTCAAGGGGTGGACATCAGGTCCTCGTTGAGTGACCCTGTCACCCCCGCCAGGGCCTGCCGCGGCGCCCTGTGGCCCTCGGCTTCGACCCCAGGAGGGGGTGGTGTCTGGGTTTGAGCGCAGGGAGTGACACTCTTGAACGGTGACCCGCGGGGGCGCACAGGCCCACAATGCCTCAGGGGGCCACAGGGACGTCCCTACCCCGCTCGGGCCGACCCGGGACCGGGGATTCCCCTTGGCGCAGGCCCACGCTCCGCTGCAACACGCCCGGGGTCCTCAGCTTCACATTTCTGACGGGGACGCAGAGGTCTGTGGCGGGGTGTACGGTCCGCAGCCGGGCACTGGTGCAGCTGAGCCCACAGCTGCTGCTTCTGCTGTGCCAGCTGTCGCGGGCCACTGAGTTGGGACGGGCAGCGTTTCGGGCTGTGGACGGGGAGGCAGCCGTGCTGGAGACCGGGAGGCAGGGGCAGGGAGAGCAGAAGCGCCCCGGGCCGTGAACCTGGGGCCTTAGCTAGGGCCCGCCCCATGCACCCTGGCTTGGTCCTGACATGGAACTCTGGTGCCTCCAACACTCACTGGGCAGTCAAGGGCCAGGCAAGGGCCAGGCCTGTGGGACCTCCTCCCGGGCACCTGGGGAGAACAGCAGTGACTGGCTGAGAGGAGCCCTGGCATCCCGTGTGGCCGGGTGGCTGCCCCCAAGCTTCAGGGTGTGAGACTGTGGACAGAATGGGGAAGCTGGCAGGTGGGGGTGGAAGGCGCAGTGCCGGGAGGCCTGGCTGAGCCTACCCGCTGTGCCTGGGAGCATCCTGCCCTCAGCCCTGGCTCCCTCCAGCTGGTGTGACTCATCCTGTCTGCCTTTCAGGCCTCGCAGGGTCACCCAGTGTCGCCCTGATGCATGTGAGTTATGCTGGGCTCGCTGTGTGTGTTCCTGAGGGTGGGGAAGTGGGTGGAACTGTGGTCACGGTCACGCAAGCCTCTGCTCCCCTCTGGTGATCCCGGTTCTCCTCTGACGGTGCGGAGGGGCTGCCTTCTCCAGGCTGCTTGTGGAGCAACAGGGAAAAGCCAGGTTCAGGGCCCAGGTGACTTGGCTTCCAGGCCCAAGCCATTGGTCACAGGGATGTTTTGAACCTGAGTAATCCCTGTGGATGGGAGAGGACGAGAAGGGATGGGCGGTGTTGGGGGGATGGAGGCTTTTGTGGTGATGCTGTCACCCATTTGGGAGCAGGCAGGGCCAGGGTGGAGCTAGGGAGCCTAGGTGGCCCTGGGCAGCCCTGCACCTCTCTGAGCCCCTTGCTGCTAGGGACGTGTGAAACATCACAGAGGTCCTGTCCACACTGACAGGTCCTGGCTTCTATAGTCATGAGCCCTGGGATCCATTCAGAGGGTCAGACACCAACCCCTTGTGGTATCTTCCCAAGATTCCATAGCTAGAGAACTTTCTAGTGCTCTTCGCAGCTGGTGTGGTCCTGACCTTTCTGGACCTCTGTTCTAGCTTTGCCTAAATGGACAGCAAAATGGGGAGGGTGGTGCATGCCTATAATCCTAGCACCCAGGGAGGCTGAGGCAGGAGGAAACCAGTCTGGGTTGCACAATGAGTTCAAGGCCATTCTGAAGTGCACGCGGAGACCCTGTCTCAAAAACACAAAGTAAGCAAGTGCACAGCAGCCTCCTGCCAGCATCTGCTAGGATCTAGAGTTGTCCCATCCCTCCATTCTCCCTGCTCTCTTTGTCCAGGAGGGTAGGTGTCCCCAGCCTTTTCCCTCTTCAGGGTGACACTCAGAGCCACTGTGGGGTGCTGGAGGCACCGGCGATGTGGCCAGAAAGAGTGGAGATGTCGGTGCACAGGAAACCATAGCATGGCCAGAGTCCTGGTGTCACTGCCTGACTGCACCTGGGCTGGGGGCCAGGCACCTGGTCACACTGGCCACCTCTTTCCCACCAGCAGCCTGTGGGCCCAAGCCAGGGTGATGCTGAAGATGATGACCTTCCAAGGCTTCCTGGGCCAGCGTCCTGTGCCGGGCACCCTTGACTTCCTTGGACACTCCCAGAAATTGCCCTCCCTGTCAGAGGCAGACTCAGAGGCCTCCATGTCCGAGGCCTCCTCTGAGGACCTTGCGCCGCCCCTGGAGGCTGGGGTCTCTTCGGAGCTGGAGGAGGTCAAAGCCATGAAGAAGAAGAAGAAGAAGAAGCCGAAAGCCCTGGCCAGTGTCTTCAACTTATTCAAAGGGAAAAAGAAGAAAAGTTCGCCCTGCTCAGTGCAGCCGGAGCTGCCAGAGCCTGGGCCGGGGCTGAGCCCGGCGCCCACAGGTAGGCTGGAGTGCGTTGGGGCTAGGGCTGTCATCTAGCAGGTGCAGGGTGGGCCTGGGCAGGTTAGGGACTCACCTATCCTTGGGGCTGCAGGACCTCATCCCACGGCCCCCGGCCCCCGCCCCCTGCTGAGGGTGCAGCCTCACAAGGGTCTCTGTTGCAGTGGAGGAGCTCAAGGCGGCGCTGGAGGATGGACGACTGGAGGTGGCAGGGCCCCTGCTGGTGCTAGAGCGGGAGCTGGTGGCCTCGGCAATGGCAGGCAGTCTGGACGCAGAGGAGCTGGTGCAGCGGCAGAGCAAGGTGGAGGCGCTGTATGTGCTGCTGCGTGACCAGGTGCTGGGTCTGCTGCGCCGGCCCCTGGACGCTGCGCCTGAGCAGCTGAGCCAGGCACTGGCTATTGTGGTCGAGCAGGAGCATGAGGACCTGCGGGCAGCCGAGGCCGGGCCTGAGGTGGCAGCGCTGGCGACCACACGTCCTCGATGCTGGCTGCAGCAGTGGCGGCACGGTGTGGCTGTGGTGGCCTCTGAGCGCATGGGAGCGCGGCCGGTCAGGGGCACCGAGGGCCTCTCAGAGGTGGAGAGCACCTTCCTGCACATGGGCTGCACCATGAAGGAGGACCTGGAGGCCGTGGTGCAGCGGCTTCACCCACTGTTCCCAGCTGAGTTTGATGTCGTGGCCACCTACGCACGCAGCTACCATGAGCACTTTGCCGGCCACGTGGCAGCCCTGGCGCAGTTCGAGCTGTGTGAGCGCGACACCTACCTGCTGCTGCTCTGGGTGCAGAACTTCTACCCAAAGTGAGCTGGCAGGCAGTGGCCATGGGGCCCTAGGCTGACCACACAGGAAGGGACTGGGACCAAGCTGGGCTAAGGCCTGGTGCCAAGGCAGGAGGCCGAGGCAGGAAGATTGCCTCGTGTTCACAGGAACCCAGGGCTGAATACTCAGCAGTCTCAAAAAACAAAACAAAACCAAACAGCAGGCAGGGGGCTGAGCATGGACCATCAGGTAGGGATGTGGGTCTCATTTGCACTCCTTGGACCCTGGCCACGTTCTGCAGTGGGGGAAACTGAGGCACAGACTGGCTTCACTCACGAGGTCCTGGAAGGAGTACAAAGCAGAGCAGCTGTGGCAGAGGTGTCTGGGCTGGGGGAGCACCGCAGGGGTCCCGGAGGAGCCCAGGCCTGGCTGAGTGAGGGCCCGTGTCCCTGTGCTGAGGACGGAGAGTTGGGCACGCATGGGACCGGACAGGCAGGGAGGAAGACAGGTGGAGGGCAAAGGGTGAACCACCCTGTGTGCTGGGACTGAGTGGCAGCCCAGGCCCCCCGCAGGGGCGGTGGGACAGAGGTCTCGGCAAGAGCCCCATGTGCGGGTTCCCTTCAAGCTCACAGTAGGCTCTGTGCTGGGAGGAGCTCCAGACAGTGCTGGAGCAGGGCGGCCAGTGCCCAGCTGGGTCCAGCCTCCGTGCCTCTGATTGGCCTGGTCCCTGCATGTGTCCTGTGTGAGGGGCAGGATGCCAGTGTGGGGTGATCAGATTCATCCACCCAAGCTGCAGGGGAGATACCAGCACTGCAGCAGAGTGCTGGAGACCAGGGGTTCTTATTGAGGGGTGTCAGGTCTGCAGGAGGAGGAGGTGTGTGAAGTAAGGGGTGTGAGCCAGGCTGAGGGTCCGGGGACCACTGGCGCTCATGGAGCAGCCTCTGACAAGGCACAGTGGGGTAGTAGGTGAGAAGCCAGTGGGGCACAGGGTGCCAGGCACAGGGAGACTGCAGGCTGAGCCAGTCCTGCTGGCTGGTCCTGACTCACCAGGAAATGCTGGGCACTTGGACCTCTGCCTGTCAGCCTTCCTGTCCCAGCAACCCAGGGTCTCCTAGCCCAGCACCCAAGGGGGAGCAAAGCAGGAAACCGAGTCCAGCCTGGGTGTGGAGTCCAAGGAGGCATTATTGAGGCTGCTGTGGCCAGAAGTGTGGGGAACAGAGGACACAGCTGCATCCAGGCTGGGTGGGGACCTGGAGAGGGTCATTCTTAAACCTCTAGGTGGACAAAAGCCTCTTTGGAAGAGCTAGGGCTCCTCAGGGAGCCTGGGACCCTGCAGAGATGCCAAGAAAGTGGGCTGAGGAGCCTCCGCCAAGCAGTCAGGGCTGCTGCCCTTCCTGTGCATGCTGGCACACCCTGTGGTCCTGTCTGCGTGAGGGGCAGGGTGCCAGTGGGGGACGATCAGATTCAGCAGTTGTGGGGGGCAGTTCTTAGGTGCTGGGACTGAGGCAGGGAGTCAGGGAGACAGCTCCTTTGGGGAGCAAAGCCTGAGATAAGGGTGGTGATGGCCAGCCTGGGGTAGAGGCAGCCTCCAGGCTTAGGTTTGGGGGGCTCTTTTATTGTTTATTTATGTATTTATTTATTTATTTTTGATTGGGCTTCTTTGTGTACTTCAGGTTGGCTGTGACCTCCCTACATGACAGAGGTTGGCATGCATCCTCCTGCCTCAGTCTCCTGGGTGCACTGCCACTCCTGGCTCAGACCACTATTTTAGAGCAGGAGTGTGGGAGGAGGAAGAGGATGCTCAACAATTACAGGGTTTTAGGCCTGGAGCCAACTGGGCAGACAGTGGACACTGGCTTGATATGGGAGCTGAGTGGAGAGTGGAAGTGTGGCCCTTGCTGAAGGATGCTGCCACTGGGGCACACTGTCCTCATGCCAGCTTTCCTTTGCCCGCAGCGACATCCTCAAAAGCCCCAAGCTGGCAGCCGAGCTGCAGGGCGTCAGCCTCGGGAGCCTGCTGTCCCCCAGGCAGGTCCAGGTGCTGGAGGCCATGTTCCTATCCAACGAGGTGGTGAGTCCTGGGCCAGGAACGGGAGAGGGGAGGACCTGGGGACGACAGGACACGGGCAGGGACAGCGGCGGGACTTCTGGATGAGCAGAGCACTGGCTACTACCCCCCCAGGCCAATGTGAAGGAGCTGATGGCTCGGGCCTTGAAGCTGGAGTCAGAGTGCTGGGACCAGGATGTGGCTCCACATAAGCTGGACGGCCACTGCCACAGCGAGCTAGCCATCGACATTATGCAGGTACTGCAGGCTGCGCACTTGCGCACACACACAGACACATGGGGCGCCGGTGTGCACCGGAGCGCATGCCCACCCACTCCCAGACGCGCACACACCCGAGTCCCAGCACCCAGCTGCCGGCTCCCCCCCCCCCACAGATTGTCTCTCAGAGCCAGACCAAGGCTGAGAACGTCACCCCCAGCCTGGGGCTGCAGATGAAGCAGATACTGCTGGTGGAGCTGGCCGCCTTCCTGAGGAGGTGCGTGTGCCCCTCCTGCCTCACTGGGGCCTGAGCTAGGTCAGCCCTGCACCTGCCCCTGATATCTGTGCCTGGCCCCACCTTTGGGCACCAAGGGCCACCAGGCATCAGTGCAGACACTTCCTGCATCAGCCAAGCCCCCAGCAGAGCAGTTTCTAGCTTCTAAGGGGACACTCCAGCAGCCCTGCCACACCTTCCCACTGCACCCCAGTCTCCACCCCAGGATAAACTTGGGGACCCCTCCTCTGAGGACCAGGCACAGCACTCTCTGGGTTGCCCTGATGCACTGGGGTGGGGACCGCAGACAGCGACAGTGACAGGGATGGAGGACTGCACCAATCCCAAGGAGGGCGGAGTCCGGGAAGCAGCTGCTGGCAAGGTGTCAGTGCTGACCCTGAAAGGAGCCCCTTCCGGTTTCACCAGCTACCAGCGCACCTTTGATGAATTTCTGGAAAGAGGCAAACAGCTGAGAAATTACAGGGCCAACGTCATTGCCAACATCAACAACTGCCCAGCCTTCCGGTGAGGGTCTGCGCAGACTTGCCGGGAAAGATGGGGTTGGGCGGCGGAGGGTGACGAGCTGCGGCAGCTGTGGGGAGGCCCAGACCCAGCAGCTGCCGTGGAAGCACGCTGGGAGTGACGTACTGGGTAGCAGTGCATGCAGCAGCACCATGCAGGGGCAGGGCTCTCACCCACAGTAGCTTGCCCTCAGGGAGCCAGTGAGTGGCTGCAGGTGCCTTGTGGGCCAGGGCGCAGATGGAGGGCTTGGATTGGCACCCACAGGGACAGCGTATAGTTTTGGAAGAGCCACCTGGGGCTCCCTGGCTGTGGGGTTGTAGGCTGGGCAGGTTATGTGACCCCCAGGCTCCACCATGCAGGACATCCATGGGACAGAAGTGGCAGGCAGTGCAGGATCCCCGGAGCCACCTGCTGGACCCCCTGAATGAACTCAAGAGCCACAGCTTTGCCGCCCTGCTCCATAGCCTGTTTATGGACCTGAAGGTGCCTGAAGCTCCTTCCCTGGCAACCATCCTGAGCCTTGCATGGGAGGGAGGGCACAGAGGGGCCCAGAGGCCAGGAGAAGCCCCAGCGCCCCAAGTGTGACTGACCTAGACCCTCCCACCTGCCCCACCTCTGCAACGCCACCTAACGCCCAGCTCATGGGCTCAGGGATTTCAGCAGCCAGGACCACATCTCTTAGGGGCCAAGAAATCTGCAGAGGAGAGCTGGGGGTCCTTTGAAAGGTCCAGGAGAGTGGTAGTGAGGGCTGGGCCGTGATTCTCAGTGTCTTGGCCCAGGACTGGCAGGCCCTATCCAGCAGACAGTTTGTTTATGCAGGAATTTATTTATTTAAGAGAAGGCAGGGGAAAGGGCCTGGGGCCAGCAGATAGGCGGGCCTAGCTCCTGGGCAGCAGCTGGGTGACCTTGGAGGAATGCAGGGACTCTGCCCCCATTTCCGGTCTGGGGGAGCAGGACCTGCCCTCTCTCCTGAGTCCCGGCCCATGTGTCTGCTGGAGAGTGACGGCGCCTGGAGCCCTTCCTCTCCGGGTGTGACCAGCCATCCTGCCTCTCTCCTGTCTCAGCCTCTATTCAAAAGGTTCACGAAGACCCACTGGGTGGCGCCTGGCGAGACCCTGGAGGAAATCCTCACCACCGTGGCGGGACGGCTGCCGCAGTTCCAGGGGCTGCAGGACCGCTGCTGGGAGGTGAGGAGCCTCTGGGCTGGGGCTGGGGCCTGGGCACTCAGACAGCCCTGCTTGCCAGTGTGTGTGTGTGTGTGTGTGTGTGTGTGTGCACCCCCACGCACCCCATCACTCGTGTGCAGCCCTGGGCTCTGGCTCCAGCCCTCCCTGGGTTCCTGGCTTTGAGGCCTCTGGGCAGTGGTGAGCTGCCTGACGTCGGCTGGCTCGTGCCACTGTGGCACTGCCTGGCAGGAGCTCGTGGAGGCCGTACACCTGCACCTGGTGAAGGAGTACATCGTCTGCCTCTGCAAGCGTCCCCTGGTCCTCAAGACGGCCGAGCAGCAGCAGCAGCTGGCGCAGCACATCCTGGCCGACGCCGAAGCCATCCAGCTCTTCTGCACGCAGCACGTGAGCCTGGCCCAGCCCTCAGCAGCCCGCAGCCCTGCAGCCCCTCGGGGTCTCCAAAGCCCAGCACTCGCTGCCCTGAGCCTACAGCCGCCATGGCGCAGCCTCCCACAGCCTGACCTGTGTCTTCAGGGTTCCCCTGCGAACTGGCTGCACCCCGCCCTCCCCACACTGGCCGAGATCATCCGCCTGCAAGACCCCAGTGCCGTCAAGATGGAGGTGGCCACCTACGCCACCTCGTACCCCGACTTCAGGTGAGAGCGAGAGGCCTGGGACCGGAGCACTGGGGAGGCCCAGCCAGGCCCCACAGTGGACCCCTGGAGCATAGTCAGCTGCTCAGCCCCGCACAGTTCAGCTGCCGCTGTGTCACCAGTGTAACCCACTGGCTGCTGCTAGGTGTCCCCTTCCTGCAGCTGAGGCCCCAAGGGCAGGAGGAGCACGTCCCGGACGCACAGCGAGCCAGCAGCACAGCTGAGCTGACAGAGGGAGCAGTGCGGGTACCCAGGCCAAGTGCTTGGCTTTCCCTGAAGCTGCCACTCAGGCAACTGACAGCAGAGAGCCCAAGGTCTCCCTGATATAGGAGCCCTTGGGGATTGGACCTGTGCTTTGAGCCTGGAGCCCTGGGCCCCCAGTTTTGAAACAGAGGCTCAGCCCTGGCTACCCAAGGGCCAGATGAGCCCCAGGCCAAGTGCTTGGCTTTCCCTGAAGCTGCCACTCAGGCAACTGACAGCAGAGAGCCCAAGGTCTCCCTGATATAGGAGCCCTTGGGGATTGGACCTGTGCTTTGAGCCTGGAGCCCTGGGCCCCCAGTTTTGAAACAGAGGCTCAGCCCTGGCTACCCAAGGGCCAGATGAGCTGTGGGCATTGACTCTCGGAGCTGTGGCAGGGAAGGTTTGCATGGGCCTTGCCTGGGCCCATCTACTTACCCTAATCCTGCCCCTGCCCGAGCTGCCCCAGGCATCCATTCGTTCATCTGTCTACCCAGACGAGTACCCGTCTCCTCATCTGCTCAGCTACCCACCTCTCCACCCATCCATCCACCCGTCCGTCCATCCTCCTACCCATCCATCCCACCGGCACTTACTTAGCAGTCTGCTGGGCGCCAAGCTCTGTGACAGTCACCCGGAGCTGATGAGGAGCGGGTGGCCTGGGTCCTGTAGCTGACAGCCTGTCGAAGGCCAGCAGCAGTGACAGGCGGAAGACCACGGCAGTCGCCCTTGCAGTGTGGAGCGGGAGGTGCTGGCTGCGGGATGGAGAAGGCATCTGGTGGCAGCGGCACGCTGGCTGAGAGCTGGAGGAGGGCGGGCTGTGGGAAAAGCACTCAGCAAGGTGGAACCGGACCCGCGAGGCCCCGGGAGGCAGAGGTGGCTTCAGCCCTGAGGCCTGGCTGGAGTCTGGGCAGCTGGTGGGGGTGTTTGTGGGGTGCTGGGGGCCGGTTGGGCTGACAGGATGCTCCTCTCCTTGCCAGCAAAGGCCACCTGAGTGCCATCCTGGCCATCAAGGGCAACCTATCGAGCAGTGACGCCAAGAGCATCCGGAGCATCCTGGACCTGGACACGGGCGTGCGGGCGCCCTCCCAGCCCCTGTTCTCACTTATAAAGCTTGGGTAGCTTTTCCTGCAGCTGACCTGCTGTGAGCTCCAGGGAGCAGGCGGCCCTCCCCACTTGGAGGCTGTCCAGACTGGCACTGGCTCCTGGACCCCTCACAGGCTGCCTGCATCCTGCTGCTGCTGTTGCTGCCCAGTCTGGCTCTGGAGCAGGTCCCGTGCCACTGAAGCCTTGCAGAGCCCAGTTTGTGTGTTGGGTAGAATGGGGCGCCCAATGTGGGCACCCAAGGAGCTGGCTGACCCTTGTTGGTGCATATAAGCGGGGAGCTGGGGTGCAGAAGGTACAGCCAGGGGCCAGGAATCCTGGGCCACCCCTCCTATGGATGGGCTTGGTGCCCCTGCTGGCTCCTAGGACCTGGGCCAAGCTGGGCTCAGCAGCTCTGATCGCAGGCAGATCTGGGGGGACTCGCAGCTGGGCATGGAAGGAGCATGTGGGTCCCATGGTGGGCTGGGAGCAGCAGCAGACCCACGAGCAGGGCCCAGGGCCCAGCAGACTGCTGGGGCTCAGGCCTGGATCCTCCTGCCCCTCCCAGGGCTTCCCTGAGAGGGTCCCTGGGGTCCCTGGCATGCACTGCAGCTGACCCTTGAAGGTCCACCCTGTCCCCGTTTTACTCCAGGAAAACAAATCTCTGCCTGCTCCCCCAGGGTCCAGCCAACTGGGCCTCCACTATGCCTCCGGGTGTGCGGAGCTGGGTTCAGCACCAGCTCTTTGGAACACCCCTCCTTCCCCAGGTACCGCCTCAGGCGCCGAGCCAGGCCGGGTGTGGTAGGCACACCTGTGATCCCAGTCACCTGCATGCTGCTCAGTGAGGCCTTGCTCAGAGTTCCAGGACGGTGTGTGCTGCGGGAGTAGCCAACTGGGATCATGCACATGAGGCCCTGGCTCCACCCCCAGTATCCCCCAGAAAGGACATGTGACTGCAAGTTGTTGCCGGCCAGTGTGAGGAACATATTTAGGGTTTTGTGCATTTGTAGGAGTTGCCTTGTGTAATGTTATTAATATTTTTTTTATTCTACTGCTTTTGTAAGATCTGGGTTTTTATAGTGTGATATAAAAAGCTGTTTCCAAAAGCGGCTGTGGAGTGGGTTCTTCTGTGGGCTGCAAACTTAGAGTGGGATGGGGGTGCTCTTGGTATTTGGGCAGAACCCTGTGCCCAGGCTGTCCCACTCCCAGAGGACACCCTTGCACCCCTGTGAGCTGAGTGGTGGGTGGGGGCATGGGCTGTTGGAGTCCTTATCTCTAGGGGATCAGGCCGGGTGTGGTAGTACATTTGTACATTTGTAATCCCAGCACTTGGGAGGCTGAGGCAGGAGGATTGCTGCCAGTTCAAGGCCCACCTGGGGTACATAGCAAGACCTCGTCTCAAAAACAACCAAAAAAAAAATTGAGGGGGAGGAATCATGACCCTTTGGGGTCTCCATTAGTCCCCTTTGCTGAGGACTTGGGGTGGAGGGAGGGAAAGTAGGGAGTGGGCTCCTAAACGTCTTAATTCTACACAGGCCCAGTGATATCACATCACTCCGTAATTGAGCCCAGAGGCCGAGTTGTGGACAGGGGCCGTGTCGCCCTCTGCACCCCAGTTCCTCCTGGGCGTGGGGTAGAACAGAGTTCCTGGGGAGGGGAGAGGCTCTGGGCAAAGCCCTCGCACTCCACCGGCCCAGAGGAGCTGTCTGCAGACCCCCACTCTGGGCTCTGGCTGCGGCCTCTCAGGCCCCCAGCCTCAGTTTCCCCCTGGCTCCTGGTGGAGCTGCGGTGCCCCTTCCCCGGGGAGTGCACAGGAAGAGAGCCCAGAACTGAAGCGCAGAGTAGGTTCCGAGTCTGTGGGCCAATGCCCACGTGCCACTGCTTGGCAGCTGGGTCCCCAGGGGTGGACAGGGTCTCCAGCCTAGATGTGCCAAGGAGAGGTGGGGCGGGGAGAGCAGCACCCGAGGCCGCTGTCCTGGGGCGGGAAGGGGGTGCAGTGGCCTGGCCACCCTAAGGCCGCCTTACTCCTGAGCACAGGCCAAGTGTGGAGGAAGTAAATAAACCAGTGGGGTCCAAGTGCGTGGTGAGGTGACAGAGAGATGACAGGGCTGATTCACCGAGGCAGGGACAGTTGGCTGGGGGCCCAACCTTGTGCAGCTGGAGCTTGGCAGAGAGGTGCAGGAACTCGGGGTGGGGGCTTGGGGCAGAGGTGGGGCACCAGGCCTGGGTCCATCTCCTCTGTAAAGGGCTGGGGGTGAGGGCTGAAGAGGCAGGGGCTCCTGCGTCTGTTAGGGAGGCAGCCCAGGCCCCCAAAAGACCTCAGCCAAGTAGTGGTCTGCAGCTTCCTAAATAAGGGGGGCCTGGAAGGAAAGAGGGGGCCTGCTCAGGAGTCTGAGCAGATGTGAGAGGTCTGTGGGAGCCGAGGGTCCCCCTGGAGCCAGCCAGCCCCAGGGGCGCCTCACCACACTGTTGTGCATTGCACACAGCCTGGGCAGGGAACTTGGCCACACAGCTCAAGCTGACCAATGCTCACGCTGGCCAGCCAGGCTCTTCCCTCTGGAGCCCTCACAGCTTGGCCACTTCCAGCGCAAGAGCAGCACACTGGGAAGCTCTGGACATCGTCAGGACCAGCAGACAGTGGGGCTGCACTGTTGGGGCTGAGAGGCCCTGCCGTCCCCCGGGAGGAGTCAAGACAGACACTGGCAGGGGGAAAAGCTCAGTGGAGGAGAGCACAGCACCTCACCAACTGCAAAATGGTAAAAAAAAAGGTGATGTTTTTATACAGTGGGGTACTGCTCAGCCACAAAGAAGAATAAACTGGAGACTCGGTAAATGGAAGCACCTTGAGACCACATCAGTGAAATAAATCAGACACACGCGTATAACATCATATGGTCTCACTAGTGTGAGAAGCTGCAAGAAACAAGATATGTATATGTGTGTATATGTATATAAAAACAGTGAAGGTAGTTACGCTGCTGATTGCTCCGAGTTCACTGTGCTGGTGGTGTCTGGGTGATGGAAAGCAGATGTCCTGTGCTCTGGGTGAGTGATTTGGGGTGACAGTGCACCATGTATATAACATTGTTGCCCCTGATGGACATATTTTCAAATTTTGTTTTGGTTTTATTTTTCTTTTCCTCTTTGAAATAAAATAGATTTGGAAAAAAAAGAACTGAGGGTCTGACACTCTGCATTCAAATAGATGAAGACAGACAGACACACACACACAGCCCTGAATTTACCTGTGTGTACCCCAAGGCAGTCTACAAGTGTTGGGGTCTGGGCCTAGATCCCCAATCCCCTAAGTGGGTGCACAGCAAAGGCCCAAAGGAGTGAGACACATGGCATGATCATCAGGGCTGCAGGAGGAGTGAGATCCTCTGCAGAGCTTGTAACTCTACTGGCCGGCCGGCTGGCCGGCCGACTGACCCTGGCCAGCCTGTGTTAATCAGAACAAGCAAGGAACTGAGTGGACAGTGGAGGAAACCTGAGCAGGATCTTGGGAGGGTTCAGGGACCCCTCAGAGCAACAGACGATGCTAATTAAGGGAAACCATCCAGAAAGTCTTCAGGTGGCCTCAGCTGTGGCCTATCTTGCCCCCTGAGGCGTCTCCTTGTTCTCAGTTCAGCCATGTCCGGGGCACAGTGCCACAGCCCTGCACATGTCCTCAGCTTCAACGGCTGCAACGTACAAGAATACACCAGGAGTGGGTACCTGTGGTTATCTATGTGGCTGTTGTGGGTGTGAGTACATGTGGTCATGCGTGGCAGGGAAAGACAAAGAGACAGGGTTTGCGTGGAGCCAGTGTGGGCGTCTCTCCATGTTCCCCATAACCATTACTACTGAGCCATGTGCATGTGTGCGATTAACTTCTTTTGCTCAGTTTACATTCAGTAAACACTGCAAAAGGCCAGTGAGTGGGTTGGGCCCTGCTCACGGTGCACCGCACATCATCCAGTGATCTACCTGAACGCTTCTCAGGACACTGCCACCAGGGGAAGAAAAGCTGGCTTCACAAACTAAATGCCCAGCGACTGAGGGGTGGATAAAAAAAGTGGTATTTTCATACAGTGGAATACTACTCAGCCATAAAGAAGGATAAACTGGAGACTTACAGGTAAATGGAGGCAACTTGAGAGCATACTCATTAGTGAAATAAATTGGAATTCATGTGTAAACATTGTATTGTCTCACTGGTGAAAGAAACAACATAATATATATATATATATATATATATATATATATATATATATATATATAGTTAAGACAGTTTAAAAAAAAAAAGGAAAGACGGTTCCCCAAGCCCTGCAGAAAAGGCCTGCATTGCCCCGCCCCAAGTCTTCTGGGTAAAGCCTGGGAAGAAGCCTAGGCCAGAGCCGCAGTTCTCCGGCGCACCGCCCCTGCTTGGAGAAACCCTTTACTCCCACGGACACCAGGCTGCCGCACTCCTGCACGTCAGTCAGTGAGCCGGGCTGAACCGGCCTCAACGTCTCAGACCCAGAGCGCCCACAGGCAGCCGTGTCCCGGACCTGCCGGAGGGGCCCTTTCCTCAGGAGGCCCTGCACCCCGCGATCCCCAGCAGTGTGCGTTTGGACAGCGTGTCAACCCCCGGTGACAGAAGTCAGGAGCCCATCCCTGGGCCTCCACTTCCGAAGTTCTGCCGTCTGAACAGCAGCGTCTCCGTGGGGTGCATGGCGTGTCTCCCCTGCAGGGGGAGGCTCTGAGCTGTCCTCCCGGCCCTGGGCAAGGTGCCCAGCTTGGCACTTCCTGAGCACCTGTGCTATGGGCAGTTCCCACGCTGGGGTCTTCCAGTCACTCGCGCAGGGAGGAAGCGCACACCGTGATTAACTCTAGGGTGCTGCTGTTTTTGGATTTTTGAGACAGGGTCTTCCTGTGCAGTTCAGCTCCACACTGTGTAGAACTCACTGTGTCGCTCAGAATGGCCTTGACCTCGAGGTGATCTTCCTGCCTCAGCCTCCCATCTGCTGGGACTACAGGCTGAATCACCGAGCAGACTCGTAATTTTTTTATGACTGACTCCTGAGGAAGTGGACACTGGCACTGCTGCTGCAGAGGGCAGCATGAGGCCCAGGGTCCGGGATGGGAGTCTCAGATTGAGCACCCGGCCGGATTGGCTTTGCCCTTTCCTTTTTCTTTCTTTTTTTTTCCCTTTGTGTTTGGGACAGAATCTGGGGCCACACATGTGCTCGGCCACACTCAGCACTGCTCTGTTCCCCCACCTGTTTATGTGGCTTATGTGGTTTGTGTGGCCAGGGAATGGAGCAGTGGGCCACACAGCTGGGTCAGAAGTCGCCTCATCACGAGCCTGGTCCCTTGTCATCGCCCGGTGATGGCCAGTGGAGGGTGAGGGCGGGGAGCAGCGTGGCAGAGGATGGGGTCCTTGGGGTGGGGGGAGACAGGGCTAGGGGCTCGGGTTACGGGGCGATGAAGGGGCTGCGGCTTCTAGGGGCACAGCTTGGGGGGTCCTGAGGGAGCGGCAGGGGGGCCAGAAGCTCAGGAAACTCGGTGGCCTTGGGTGCTGATGGAGCCGGGAGGGGAGGGCAGCAGGCAGGGGCTGAGGTCCTCCTAGAACTCAGGGAGACCCAGAGCCAGCTGGGGCGGCAGCCGTGAGGAAAGGGGAGGCAGCTGGGAGGTTTCGGGTCTTGCTGGGGCGGGGGTGGCACTGATCTTAGAAGCCTCAGCCTGAGCCAGGAGTGGGGTGATACAGGGGAAGGAAACCCAACCTACTAGATGTCTGGAACAAGTTCCTGTTCTCTAAAATCAAAGAATGAATTTTAGGAACAACAGAGGTTAAGAGTGGAATGTATTTATTGAGGGAAAGAAACATTCTGTCTGAGAGACAGAAGGGGTCCCGAGTGGGCTGCCAGGGACTCTGTCTTTTCTAAGGACTTTTACAGAGTAAAATCATGAGGTTAGATTGGTCCAAGGTGGGGAAAAATGGGAATTCGCAAGGTGGGCATAAGGTGGGACAGAACTGTGGTCAACCAATAAGATTAAGGTGCAGGTAAAATTGATTAAATCAGGAGCAAGTGGGGGAGCGAGTCGTAGCAAGCAGTCACTTCCTGTAGATGTGGGATGTGACTTCCGACTTCCTCAGGGTGACAGAGAACTGTTTGCACTGTGGATCCTTAGGATGTGGCTGTGTTTGCTTTGCGTTCTGTCTGGAGATCTCGCCCCCAGCAGGAGGTGATTGTCTCTTCCGAGGCGAGGCGAAACTGTGGGGATCTGAGGTGAAACTGCGGGGATCTGAACTTCTGCTCTGGCTCCTTTGAGGGCCCAGCCCTGCCTGCCTATAATATTTCTAACTAGTTCAGCTTCCGGTACAGGGCTGCCCACCTGTAATCCCAGTGTCAAGAGGCTGAGGCAGGAGGATCAAAACTTTGAGCCTAGCTTGGACAACTTAACAATTTAGTGTGAGACCCTGACCCAAAATACAGAATGTTTAAAAGGGCTGGGGACTTAGCTCAGTGCAAAGGTCCTGGTGACACACAACAAAAATTGAAACCAAAACCTGAAGCCTCAGCTATGCACACCTTGGAACGCACAAGGCCACCTAAGGGAGGTGGGGAGGGCCAGCAACTGTGCAGGTGACAGAGGCAGAGCGGTTCAGGGGATGTGACTGAGGAAGCTCCCAGGCGGGTGGATGACCCAGGACGGTTGATGGAATGCCACCACCGCAGGCAGGGGCTTGTGCAAGCCTGTCCTTCCACGGGCCCTGGCCAGGCGAGCCACACGTTCTTGGTCTGCACACGTGCATGGCGTCAGTGATGACATCCACTCCGCCTCCTCGGGGTCCCGCAGCTGTGGGAGATGAGCTCTGTCCCCCAGACTGCTCTGATGCTGCAGGATTTCCCACAGCCGCCTGCAGTGTGAGTTTGCAGACCCAAGGCCCGAAATTATCAGGAAGAAGCAAGAAGAAAAAAGTGCGGGAGGGAGAGCTGGGTACGGATGCTGAGGCAGGAGGATACCTCTGAGCTCCAGATCAGCCTGGGCTACACGGTGAAACCCTGTCTCAGAAAAAGGAAGGACGGAAGGAAGGAAGGAAGGAAGGGAGGGAGGGAGGGAGGGAGGGAGGAAGGAAGGAAGGAAGGAAGGAAGGAAGGAAGGAAGGAAGGAAGGAAAAGTGGGACAAAGGGGTTTCCTGCTCCTCCTTCCACAGCCAGCTAGCCCATCCTTGGTGGGGTCCAGCTGGGAATGGACTCGGGGCCTCTCGCATGTGGGGTGAGCGTTCTCACACTGCGCTGCAGCCCGGCCTCTGGGTTAACGATCTAAGCCATTAACTCTGCCAGAGAGAGACGTTAGGGTGGAAGCAGTGGGTCTCTGCCAGCTCTCGACCGTCACTCATCTTCTCAGGGCCTGGGCTAACTCCTGTCCTGCACACACTCCTCTTCACTGCTCGGCTGTGATTGTCCCGAAATGTGCCTGGGAGGTCCTTGGTGACGTGACCTGGGAAACTCTGTGGTCCCAGAAGATCCCCAGCAGAACCAAGGGTTGGGTGGCGTCACTAGCAGCACAGAGACAGGGTGGCCTTTGCTAAGCTCGGAAGTGGGCGAGGCAGGACAGTACAGGTGCTGCTCCTGGGCTCGGGTCCTCACCCTCCCAGCCTTGCTCCCCTCGGAGGCCTCCTAGCGCCTCCACCACGCAAAGGAACAACTCCCTGGAAGCGGCCTGACCCCTGCCCCGCCGTCACTGCCCCTTCGTCCTCAGCTGTCACCCCCAGCATACACAGGGCTTGTTGTGCAAAGCACTCCTGGGGTTTCCAGATTTGGCCCAGGGCATGGGGACATTCAGATCCAAACCCCAGCAAGCAAGGAGACAGCTCAGCTCACGTCTGGGGTGAAAGAAGTCACTGTCCACGCAGGTGTATCCTGGCGGCCACAGAGGGAACCTTGTTCTTCATCTCAAAAATGAGAAAGTTAAATTTATCTTGGTTTTAAGATTTTAATTCTACAATTGTCTGGATTTAATTATTTATTTTTTCTGTTTTTGAGACAGGGATTCACTATGCAGTTCAGGCTGGCCTTGAATTTGCAGCAATCCTCCTGCCTCAGCCTCCCAAGTGCTGGAATTAAAAGTGTACACCACCACACCCAGAAATTCCCTGGATTTAAATGCACTGAGGCCGTGATATCACCAAATGCATGACCAGTGTTCTGCTGGCCCAGTGTTCTGCTGGCCCAGTGTTCTGCTGGCCATGTCCCAGACATCTACGGCCTCAGTCCTCAGAGTGCACAGCGCAGGCATTGCACCCAGGTGCCCCAGGGCTAGATGAGACCTCTACTCCACCAAAACCCCACCTTGGTGAGTGAAAAATACTAATTCTGAACCCTTCTTCCTGAGTCACTGATTACCTTCTATAAAAGCCAGTGGAGGCTGAGGACTAAGCTCAGTGGTGTAAGCACCTGCTTGGCAAGAACCAGGTTGTGATTTTAATCCTGGTACAAAAAAAAAAAAAAAGCCAGTGGAAGCTAGGTGTGGTGGCATATACCTATAATCCCAGTATTCAGGAGGCTGAGGCAGGAAGGTCGCTTCAAGTTCAAGGTCAACATGGGCTGCAGAGTGAGTTCAAGGGTAGCCTGCACTACATATTGAGACTCTCACAAAACACTGAAAAAAAAAACAGAACTCAGTAGGCACCAGGGGACACAGGTACTAGGACAGGAGGGGTTGGACTCCTTTCCACCTAGCTGGGAACACCAGCTAAATGAGGCTGGGGGAGGGGAAAGGAATTAAGACGTTCTATGCACTTGTGCCAGCTCCACACGAAGAATGTGAACGTACTACAAACACTTACTAGTACACTTTAAAACGGCAGAATAAATTACAAATCATTCTGGAAAAAAAAACAAGGCTCAGATTTTGTTTTCTGTTGCTGAGGCTGGGGTGCAGGATCTCGCCCCTACTGATACAAGTGAGTGAAACACCTGACCAACTATGTCCGAGAGTTCGTGTTCTCTAAAATCAAAGAATGAATTTTAGGAACAACAGAGGTGAAGAGTAGAATATATTTATTGAGACAAAGCTTCTGCCTGAAGACAGACAGAAGGGGTCCCAAGCGGGTTGCCCCAGACTGTCTTTTCCAGGGACTTTTTATAGAGGAAAAGCATGAGATTAGATGGCTCAAAGATGGGGAAATGGGAATTTGAAAAGTGGGTATAAAGTGATCCAGATTTAATCCCTAAGGATTATGCTTCAGGGTGTGCTTGCATTTGTCTTGAGATCTGGCCCCAGTGAGAGGTGTGTGTCCCCTCCAAGGTCATCAGACACCTGGTCCTCTGTGCCAGCTTCCTTGAGGGCCCAGCCCTGTCTGACTGCCTATAATATTTCTGACTAACTCAGCTGCCTGTAACAATCCCCCCTCTGAAGAAGTAACCCAAACTGCCATGAGGGGAAAGGGGCAGAAGACCGATCTCGCTGCTTCAGGCTGAACAGGGTGGCAGAGTTTGAACGGCAGTCGGAGCTGCTTCCACAGAGATCCTGTCTAGCGGCCCTCAATAGACAGCAGGCATTTTTATCTCAGGTATGTGCACAGCTTTAAGTCTGGAGGAGACAAAGCCAAAGAAACAGTTAAGTATGTGTGGGCCAAAGAGTAGAATTAATAAGACAATTGTGAGTATAGTTCCACGTCAATTGAGATGCTTGGTCCTGTGGATTTTTAAAAGCAAAAAGAAACTGAGAATCTGTATGTTAAGGAATACAAAAGAAGGCATACTTTAAATCTAACACTGAAAACCAACTGGCATCTTCTGGGATCAGAGAAAGCAGAGTGTATGGATTGGGTACCACTGGGTGAATGGGCACTGCTGCCTCATTTATCAGTCTAAGGCCCTGTGCCCACCTCCATTTCCCACTGGCTTTTTGCATTCCCAAGGTTGGAGTAGTGCAGGGACTGTTACAGGGCTCAAGTACGCCTTGTGCTCTTGGATTACAGGTATTAATCCTCTCTTAACCTCGGGTCTTAAAGGCTACTGTCTCTGATGAGGAGAAAGAGACTCTGAGGTGCGTCTGTCCTGGGGCGGCTCTTACTGCCCTACTATTCTACCTCTAGCTGCCCGGACTTCGGGATTTATTTCTGTCCCCACGGGGGAAGGCAGCGCACCTGGCCTGGGTGTGTTTCTATCACAGCATTTAGACTCGATAAAATCTCTCTTCCTAAGAGGGGGGCTGGACGTCCAGGCATAATCAACAATGGATGTGTGAAAAGGCAACCGTCCCAGCTACAGCCTTAGGGTTGTGAAAAGTACTGAATCACCTCCCCGCCAGTGACTCCTCTCACTGAGGTGTGGCGACTAGAAGGCAGGCCAGGATTGAAAAGAAGGACCGAGGCTGGGCCCGCCCGATCCAGCAATGGGCTGGGTTCTATCCCCTCCATAGTCCCAATCACCCGGGCTCCTCTGTGGAGATGCCAGTCCGGCCAGAGGGAGAGGGCAGCGAGTGCCCCGGGGCCCTTCAGTCCTGCTGGACCAACTGACAGGATGGGTCTGAACCCTGGGGCCTTGTCCTCAGAGGGCGGTCCCACCTCAGTGGTCACCTCTGCAGTCGGGGCACCGCCCAGGGGGCTTCTGAGTGCCGTCCCCCCTAAGGTGACCTGGCCTGTGGCAGCCATAGCAGGTAATTGTCACTGAGCTCTTCTGGGAGCCCCGAGAATCAGACTTCGGGTCTGTTTCTCTTAAAGTGGCAGCAAAAGCAGCGGCTTTTTCTCTGTCTCTTTGTTTTCTCTCCCTCTTTGTTTTCTCTCCTTGATCTCCATCTCATCACGGTTAAATACTGAGGAGGCAACTTTTACTAAAGTATCGAGTGAACTATCTGGAGCAAAAGCCATCTTTTGTAGCTTTTTTCTAATATCTGAGGCTGACTGTGTAATAAACTTATCTTTAAGGATAATTTGTCCCTCTATTGAATCAGGATTTAAAGAAGGATGTCTTGTCAGTGCCTCTTGTAATCAATCTAAGAAGGCAGAAGGGTGTTCCTTACTTTCTTGCTGAATAGCTGATAATTTAAAATAATTGAATGGTTTAGTTCTCACTCTTCTTAAACTTTCAAGAACACGTGTCTGGAAATGTTTCCTAACCCAATCACCCATCTGGCCGTTAGCCCAGTAAGGGTCTTGCATAGAGACTGCTTGTGCCCAGTGGGAACTGGTGGTTCCCCTGGCTGTTCATTTTCTGGGCTTCTAAAATTAACAATATAGTATTTATATCCTAAGGCGATAGCAGCCTGTAATGCTGCCTGTCTCTCACTAGAAGTCAATGTCTGATTTAAGAGTAACATTACATCTTTCCAATCCAGTTCATATACCTGAATAAGTCCTCTAAAGACCTCAATGTACTTATCAGGGGCATCTGAAAATTTCCCAAGGTCTGATTTTGTTTGTTTTAGGTCACCACGAGAGAAGGGAACGTGAATCCTGACAGTTCCACTTCTTCCCTGTACGTCCTGTAAGGATATTGCCCCTGAGGAGCTGGCTTAACCCCAGCTAAGGGTGGGCGTCGTCCTGCAGAAGCCGGATTACAGCTGGTCTAGGAACTTTATCCTCAAGGCTGGAAGGGCAAGTTGGGGAAACCTCGGTTCTGTAAAGGTGGGGGTAGATTTAATTAAGGCTATTTTATCCTCAGCTTTCAAAGGTTCGGGAGGAGCAATTTTAAGTTCTGAGGTAGTAGATGCCTTAAGGGCCTGAGGTGCTGAGTTTTCCCATAGCTCATATTTACATTTAGAATATAAATAAGGAGTATTTCTCAATGCAAAGAAAACCTGAAAATTACTCTGACCATTTTCCCTCCTTTTTACAGTATGTTTCTAGTTGCAAAAGAGTATCATAACTAATACTTCCCTCTGTGTTCCACTTGGGCTCTAGGGCATAGGCAGGCCACGCACTTGTGCAGAAAAACACCAAATGACTCTTTTTTGACATAGAAGGGTGAAACATCTCCCAGTGCTTAAGAATGCACTCCTAAGGAGAGAGAGGCTTTGGCATTGAGTTGCCCATGTAAAAACAATATGTAAGACTATGAAACCTTTTGGAAGAGGAATTGAACTCAGGAAGCTCGCTGAGCTCTTTAGCCCTGTGGTGCTACAGACTTTGACATTGAGCTCTCTGACTATGCAAAAAGGAGACAACTAAGGCCTCCCTCATTGTTCCTATTTGAGAATACCCTCAAGGCGTCCCTTGGGTTGACTCTGCTCCGGGCAGGTGGATGCCATCTGGAGAGCATGGGACATAAAATTCTGCCAGCCTGGCACACAATCCTATCTTCCCTGATAGCTCATGAACTTTGTCTCCATAAGGAATGCTTAAAGGAGGAAGTATAACTACTATTTTTGCCTATCACAAAAAGGTGGGCTAAAGCATTTCTATTCTGGGAGATTCCCTGGGAAACAGAGACAACAAATAAACCTGGAGTATTCTACCCTGGGCCCTTGGGCAAATTCCCCAAAGCGCTTGTGTTCTCTAATTACCCAGGCAACCTTTTCTAGTGAAGGGACATGGCTACATTTTATTTAAATTTCTATATGGTTGATGCTCACAGGTAAAACTTATAAATTATCACCTAGCAGGCACACCAATTTTCTAGGCACACAGAAACCAAAAGCCTATTTACTCTTAATTAACCTAGGTAAAGCAGAAATGCAAATCTTTTTCTATTACCTGTTGTAAGATGTAAACAACTGTTAAAAGCTACCTCAGTGTTATCCCTGAAGACAGGGAAAGCTAAGCAATCTGAAGATCCAGCTGAAAGGCTTGGTGAGAGTTCCTGGTCTACCTGCAGAGAAATAAAGATGATAGGTAAGTGGCGATTTTCAGTGGTCACAAGCAACTGTCCACCAAGTTCCTTGGTGGCCTGGCCAGGAACCCTCAGTTCTCAGTTTTTTTCAGCTCAGATAAGCAGAGATCAGTCTCCAGAAAAGAATCCAACCATCTGTGTGGTCAACATTCCATTGACTCCATTGGCCACTGGCTTCAATGAGGATTCACCAAACAGATGCCAGGGAAACCTGTCCTCTGCTCTTGAGGGTGGCAGCTGCTGTAAGAGCGATTAGTTAGTTGGCAGAGTAACCACTGTTCATTAAAATTCCATAAGGGCTAGTTAGAAAGCCTGAGCAAGATCATCACCTACTGCTCTGTGACTTTACGATAAGGTTTTAAAGTCCACAGCTTGAGAGACTGGAGCGCCTCCTTATTCTAATGTGTTTAGGTCCACCATGTGTGCCGTTTCTGGGGACAGCTTCTTCCACTGTCATAGGAAGCTGGTTCTCCCCACTGTGTCTCAGGTTTAATCTCCAAAGGAGATTTTCCCAGAACACTGAGCCAGGACATGGCTCTTATGTTTATTCTCCTGGACGGGCACAATTCCAATCAGTGTCTCATCTGACCCAGAGACGGGGTATGTGTCCTTTATCTAAGATGACTTCCCTGTCTTCAGCAATAGCAAATGCTCATTTTTTGGGCTTAACTAAGATGGTCTAGAGTTCTTTCTGACTTCACATGTCTCTATTAGGAAAGTACAAAGTGAGAAATGAGTAGAGATAAAGTCAAAGTTAGGAAACTGAAGCAGAACAGGCCTGGCATTTCCTCCAGAGTACAGAGGAGGATCAGAGCCAGTCTGTCTCAGTGAGACCTGTCCTCCAAGTCTGAAGACCAGCCACCAGCCCAGTGCTGCTTCAATGGTGGAAGGAGTTCCAGTTTTTTATTTTAGGCATGTATATTTATTAAGTCTGAGCTAGATTTCCATTTAAGAGAACCATTTTATAGAAGTTTACATTAAAGCCTGTCAGAGATGTTCTAATATTTTTCTCTAGTGCTATGGTCTAAATATAGTCAAGCAAGGAGTAATAGGAACTTCAGCAACCAATTTAAATTTAACTTGTACAAGAACAAAATAATATACCATTAAAGAAATATCATAACTTGTAAATTTCACGTTTTAACTTAAATTTACAATATTTTAATAAAACTATATGAGACAAAGCAATTAAAAAACAATGGGCAAATAGCAAACAATTATCACAATGAGTTATAAACAACTGGCAAAGACAAAGCAAAATTTGAAACATAAAAATTTGTTACCTAAATGAGTTCCAGTCTAGAGTCTATAAAACAAAAGCAAACTCTCACCTCTGTTCCATGATCTCGGTGGAACCTCCAAATGATAAAGGTGAATGAAACGCCCAACTACTATGTCTGCGAGTTCGTGTTCTCTAAAATCAAAGAATGAATTTTAGGAACAACAGAGGTGAAGAGTAGAATATATTTATTGAGAGAAAGCTTCTGCCTGAAGACAGACAGAAGGGGTCCCAAGCAGGTTGCCCCAGACTCTGTCTTTTCCAGGGACTTTTTATAGAGGAAAAGCATGAGATTAGATGGCTCAAAGATGGGGAAATGGGAATTTGAAAAGTGGGTATAAAGTGATCCAGATTTAATCCCTAAGGATTATGCTTCAGGGTGTGTTTGCATTTGTCTTGAGATCTGGTCCCAGTGAGAGGTGTGTATCCCCTCCAAGGTCATCAGACACCTGGTCCTCTGTGCCAGCTTCCTTGAGGGCCCAGCCCTGTGTGACTGCCTGTAATATTTCTAACTGGCTCAGCTGCCTGTAACACTAGAGGCAGGCAATCTACCGAGGACCAAACCCCAGCCATTTCACACTTTCTTTGGAAACATGGTCTGAGTTGCCCAAGCTGGCCTCGAAGTTTCAGTCTTCCTGCCTCAGCCTCCCATGCATTTGGGATTATAGGCATGTATGCACCATACCTGACTATGGTTGGATTCTCAGCTTACAGGTTGGTGTAGTACTTGCCTAGCATGAGTAATGCCCTGCTTTCAAAGCCTAGCAGAAGAAAAAATTTTTTTAGTGTAGTGGGATTTGTACAACTGATTAAACAGAAATGCTAACAGGGGTTGAAGGGGTTGCATGGAGCATAGGGAAATGAAAAAAATACATTAAAAACCTTCTTTCTTTTTTTGAGACAGGGTCTCACTGTGTAGTTCACATTGACTTTGAACTCACTGCATAGTCCAGGCTGGTCTCAACCTCCTGGCAATCCTCCTGTCTCAGCCTCCCAAGTACTGGAATGACAAGTGTATACCACCACACCTGGTGAGAGGTTCAGGCTTTCTAAGAATTATTTTAAGAATCTCTTCAAAATGCTACAAACCCAAAGTAACGATAAGGAAATGGAAATATTATCCTGATTTGATCAGTTCATATTATATACATGTGTTGAGCTTTCACATGTACTTCATTAATATGTACAATAATTATATGTTAATCAGAAATTTAACTAAAGATGCTTAAGGACATGGAAATTCCCCTACCCTGATACTGTCACTTGCATGCTGTGTGCATGTATTGGATTGTTACACTATGTTATAAGTGTGTGCTAAAAGCAATACCTATTCCCCCAAAATAAGACCTACCTTAAAACAAGTTCTAGCAGGATTTTAGAGCAGACCTCCCCTGAATGAGCCCCATGGGGAAATGCAGACCTAGCCACTGAACAACTTGTACCAGTGTTTATTTCACAAAAAATTTAACAATTTTTTTTGTGCTTGGAAGTTAGGTACAAAAAAGAAGCAAATCCCCAGAATGTGACCTTCCTGCTGCATGCTGGGTGAGGCCGCTGTTTCCACCACACAGTTCTCAACCCCGGTGCTGTGTGTTTTGCAAATTAA